>VWZL01005114.1:101386-157460 GCA_013396915.1 Stercorarius parasiticus
AGCTGGTGAAGGGCCTGGAGAATAAATCTTATGAGGAGCGATTGAAGGAGCTGGGACTGTTTAGTTTGAGGAAGAGGAGGCTGAGGGGAGACCTCATCACTCTCTACAACTATTTGAAGGAACATGGTAGAGAGGTCGGTGCTGGTCTCTTCTCACAGGTAATTAGCGATAGAACAAGAGGGAATGGCTTCAAGCTGCAACAGGGTAGGTTTAGACTGGACATTAGGAAAAAATTCTTGACAGAAAGAGTGGTCAGACACTGGAAAAGGCTGCCCAGGGAGGTGGTGGAGTCCCCATCCCTGAATGTGTTTAAGAGTCGTTTAGATGTGGTGTTGGGGGATATGGTGTAGGGGAGAACTTTGTAGAGTGGGGTTGATGGTTGGACTCGGTGATCCCAAGGGTCTTTTCCAACCTAAACGATTCTATGATTCTATGATTCTATGCTTGAAGATGGTCTGGGCACTACACACATGCTGATGCTACAGATGAAATGAAGACCATCTGTCCAGCTCATTTGCAGTGCTTACCCCATCTTCCCCGCATGTCTCTTGGGCCCATGTAGACTTTGGGTCATCCTGCTGTTGCACCACTTGCTGATTTCATGGCTACCTGGCTGAAATTAGCAGCCTCAGTCAACGTCACGGCAGGACAGGAGACTTCTTTGCTCAACGTTATGGTGCAAATACCATGACTGTTAAATGCTCACTTTGCCCAGCTTTGTTGATGTGCTGTGAATCTAAATGTTGAAGGAAAATTCACTCTAGAATATCATCTTCATTTGTCAAAGCAGCGTGTCTTCCAGATATTCTGCAACAGCCCAGAGGGGTGCAAATGAGGCTTGGATAGCTCACTTTGAGTCAAATAGTAAATTCCCTCACATACCTGCTATTTCAGATGAATGCTTTTGGTAAATGGAAGGGTGTGAAAGGCTTTTTTGATAACACCAATAAGCACCTATATTTGTAAAAAGTTCAATTTCAGAAAAAGTTGAAGACTTTTTTTAGCATTTTTGAAATAAAACTTATTTTTTTTTTATTTTTTATTTTTTTAATAACAGCAATTGTTTAAAAGCTGAAAGATTAAATGATTAATGTTCCCCCAAGCTGTGACTAGTTAAAGCTGCAGAATACCTTCCTCATGATAACCCTCCTCAGCAATTTGAAGAGGGTCCATCCCTGCTACGTGTTTCTGGTGCCTAACTGCAGGGTTTTGTTATGCTTTTAATAAACCACTCTTTGTTTTGTTAAAAGAATTCTGCCTTATTCCTGCACATTGGCAATATCAGGGTGAGATGAGGCTTTCAGTCTCTTCAGTGTCTGTGGTCTGATGATTCTGTGGTTTGTTCTCCTGGTATCCACAGTTTCTTGGTGGTAGTAAATCATGGTACCAAATACATGTCTTTATTTTCACAGACAGTTAAAATAAAATACTTGCCGCCCGTTGTGACTCAGTCTTCTTGATTCTAACAACGTAAGGGGCAATGTGAAATATTTGCGTTACCAGGAGTTTTTGGAGAGAAATTGGCTAACATTTTTTCATCTCGTTAAGATTTTCCAAGAGCAACTGGTAAGTACCACAAATGTGAAGTGATGACAGGATTTGCAAACCAAAAAACAACGCAAACAAAAGACACTGATAGTCTTCACATGGTGGGATTGCATTTTGCATAGGAATATTGGCACAGCATCAGCAACCGGCACACAAAGAGCTGTGCAGCCACAGCAGAGCATGTCCCCGTCCCCAGCAGTAACCCGCCAGTTCTCCAAGCTGATTTCTGCACATTAGGCTCACTGCTCTCTGTCACAAATGCATGAATAATGCATTGGTTCAGCAACGAAGTTGGCAACCTGAGACTCATCAGGATTGGATTTCTTTCTTTTCGCCTTCCCAGAGATCACAAGCATCAAATGAAGCTTTGTGGGAGATATCAACAGCAGAAACAGTGGGCAGAAATGATTTGCTCTTCACATGTATCCCCCCAGGATGCAGTGTAAAAAATCCCAGGGACATAATAAGCCACCCAAGGAATTGGGGTATCCAGGAGAACATGGTTCCCTGGGTGGGAACCTTTCTAAGAAAGACCTTTAGCTGTTTGGTTCTTAATCAACACTAGCCACTGTAGAATTAGCATGTTCTGAATACTTATTCATGCCTTTCCCTTCCTATGTCTTCCAGACAATCACAGAAAACAGAGCTGGAAGGGACTGAGAAATTGCGCAGAATCAACTATTCTGCACTATTCCATGATGGATATTTGGACTGTTTTTGAGAACATGCAATGTTTTTGGACATGTATGGGCAATGTCCCATCCCTGTGCTATCTATCCCAGACTCTATTTATGCTCCTATTAGAAAGGTGGCTTTTTGGAGGGGTAGGGGTAGGTGGGTGGGTTTTTTTGTTTTCTTTTTGTTTATTTTTTTAGCCAGTGCAAAGCCTGAATTCTCTTATTTCAATTCAAAACCATGTTTTTCACCTCAGAGTGATGTATTCTCTCTCTCCTTCAATTTTCCTTCTCTGACAAAGAAAGTCAGTTCCTGTTTTCCTCCCGTGCATGCCACGTTTCCTAAAGCACTGATCATGATTGGTAGAGCAGAAATATGTCTTTATTTTTCCCTCTCTCTTCCCCCGTGCACTTTTTTCCCCCAGTAGTGTGGTGCCGTTAAATCACTTTGAGCTTATGATCAACAAGAAGTGGTGAGAAAGTTTGGTAGAACTTCTACTCCGCTTATTCATAGAAGCATAGAATCATAGAAAGGTTAGAGCTGGAAGGGATCTTAAAGATCACTCAGTTCCAATACCCCTGCCATGGGCAGGGACACCTCCCACTAGACCAGGCTGCTCAAAGCCCCATCCAGCCTGGCCTTGAACACCTCCAGGGATGGGGCATCCACAGCTTCTCTGGTCCTCATAGCAGAAGTGCTCCAGCCCTCTGAGCATCTCCGTGGCCCTCCTTTGGACTTGCTCCAACAGGTCTGTGTCTTTCCTGTGCTGAGGGCTCCACAGCTGTATGCAGTACTGCAGATGGGGTCTCACCAGAGCAGAGTAAAGGGGTAGGTAGAATCCCCTCCCTTGCCCTGCTGGCCACGCTTCTTCGGTTGCATGAATGCTGGCGGCTTTCTGGGCTGTGAGCACACGTTGCTGGCTCATGTTGAGCTTCTCATCCACCAACACCCCTAAGTCCTTCTCCTCAGGGCTGCTCTCAATCCGTTTTCAGCCCAGCCTGTATTTGGGCTTGGGATTGCCGTGACCCAGGTGCAGGACCTTGCACTTGGCCTTGTTGAACTTCATGAGGATTGCACGGTCCTGGCTTGTCCTGGCTTGCAGAAGTACTCGTTAGGAATATTCTCTTCGGAGATGTGTCTGAGGTGGGAACTTCAAAGCTAATGTCCCTATGGGACTGGGGGGCTCTGACTGGGGACCCAATATACACTTCTTCCGTTAGTATATTTTTAAAGGTACCGAAGAAAGAGGGAAGCTCTGTTCTAGTTACCTGGCAAGTATATTGAGTGCAGTGCACCCCAGCTCCTGATGGACATGACAAGGGTTTGCACTGTACAACCCTGGGCTGTCAGCACTGATGTGAAGGCAGCAGAGGTGGGGTGGTCACAAGACCAAATCCAGAGAGGATTCCCAGACAGAAGGAGGATACCTTGGCTACTTGGGGTCTCTTGGATGTCAATAAACACTTATGTTTAGGTCGTTGACTCTCATCATATGCATCCATTTCCAGGAGAACTGAATTGCTTTCTTGGCTCCTTTGATGTTTGCCACTGGTGCACGTGTAGTAGACACCACTATGCAGTATCATTTAAGTGCTGAAATACAAAGCTGAATCCCACCCTTGGACAACAAATGTCTTTAAAATTCACATACAGAATATTCTTCTAGATGCATCTTTACTGTTAAATGTCAAAGTTTTTTGAAAAGTGATGATTTTGACAAAATTTTTTTCAAAGCATGAAAAGTTGAGCATCCTAGAAATAACACAACAGCTCAGTTTCTTATTTCAGAAAACCTTGGGCATTACTATTTCTGACTTAATTGTCTCAACCAATCCTATATGGCTCCTCTTGTTAGCTGGTGGCTTTAATTTAATGGAGTTCTATTACATGCAACCCTTTCCTCAGCAGCTTGAGCCCTACATGGGACTTGGGTTCCTGACCTAAATGTGGTCTCCTGACTGTGTTACATGAACTAGAATTAATCATTCAAATAGACTGGCCACACAGATTTCTGATAAACAGATATTGCTTGGTTCTGCAATTACCAGTTAGGAAGCTCGGGACAAACGGTCACCGTGAGTTCAGATTGCCAGCGATAACCAGTTTAACTTCTAATTACCAGTACAGTTAGAATGCTAATTGCCTGTTTAGAATACCAGTGTATGTTCATTTGATTTTACATTTTAATTTAAGAAGCATAACCAAAACCTAATTTTAAAAAGAGTGTTTTTCTCTATATATAGGTTGAATTTCAGTAATGAAATGAGCTAGAAATATTCCAATGCATCAAAGCAAAATGAAATGCCTTGATTGAGCTGAAACAATTAAGGAACGTTTCAGGCAATTAAATTTAGTGAGAAATGTCAAAAATTGGCTTTGTTTCATTTCAGTATAACAAATCTATTCTGAAGATGTCATAATTTCCACAGAATGGAAATCTCAAGTTTCTATGAGCTTCACAGTTATTGTTATTGGGTTTTAAACTCCTGTGAAAATGACTTCACATATTTATTCTAATACAGTAGCTGTGAAATAAACGTATTTCTTTCAACTTGTGATTAGTTTGGCTTGTGTTTGAACTTGTCTGGTGGCTATTTCCCTTTCCCCCCTTTCTTTTTAATTATATTTATTGCTGTTTTTTAAATTAGTCTTTTTGCTCAGAGCATCTGCTCTCCTTGGGTATGTACAGACAGCTCGTAGGTCCACAGTGATGCCAAATGGGGACTTAAGCAGATACGGCGTTTACACAGCCACCAGCATAGAAGGTGACATGATTCAGGCAGGGAGGTAGGGCTGTGAAAGCCTTGGAATGCGGGTACTTATCCTCACTTGTCCATCTGCCCCATCTGGGATGAGACACTGTCCGTTTTAATCACTCCAGGCCTGTGGTTTCCCAGCATCTCTCTGCTCTTTGATTGTAAATCCAAAATAAAAAGACTTGTTTCTCTTGCAAAAAATCTACTCCTAGCACTATTGTTTTTTCAGTCTGAGTCTGATACAGAAAATTAACTTCCTTTTGCCTTTAGATTAGGTCTGGTGAATTTCAATAATATGGTATATTATGGAATTCTCATAACTATATTATATTACTGAGTTGGCATTTAATAAACAAAAGCAAAGTGTGAATCTCCTGATTATTGTTAATCCCTTTCTTGTCCTGTGAGTAACAAGTTCTTTACACAAGGACAAAGAAATTCTTACGACTGAGTGTTAATCATTGAAGGCTGTTAGAAAAAAATCACTGCTGTTTTTTCAATAAACTGCCTCCTGGTTAGGAGCAAAATTAAGCTCAGGGTATGCTGGAAAAGAAATTCCCCATGTCCCTTAATGTCAAAAAGAGCAGGGCAGAACCGTCTTCCGCAGAAAACATAATAAAGTTGATGCTTGGATAGATATTCATAGCTATTTCTGAATTAATGGCAAGACTGGAAGGAACTCCTGGTAAATGCTGTACACAACTATTTTGCAGGAGTAGGATATTTTGTGGGGAATTCGTTCCAAAGATTGGTAATTGAGATAAAGAAATATCCTTGAACTGAAACTGATTCTAACATCTTGTTCTCTAGAAATGTATTTAAGCATACGCTTTGCTCCGAGCTTGCAAACATTGCCACTGAAGTCACCGAAAATGACCCTAAAGCCAAACCATGCTGAACTGAGTTTCTTCTCTGTTTTTAAAACATGGTTATTAAGCAGTTAACAGTGCTGTTGCTGTAGCTTCTCTTTTGCTAAGATAGACTAATAAACATGACATTTTTAATGTATAATTTGCATAATGCTTCTGTTAATTTGTTATTTTCATTACAGCAACAGAATGAAAACGACATATTATGCTCACAAAAAATATACGGCAGTGCTAATCCCTGTAGTCATTATACTGTTAACTGAATTGCATCTTTTGCGTGGTCATTATTATTATTTATAAAGCCCCTTGATAAGGGCTCAGTGCAATGCAATGGGAAAGTTTCCTGATTTATCAAGGAAAGAATAAAATACTAAAATGAAGGAGAAAGTCAAGAGGGAGGGGAACTGGGAGCCAAAACACAAACTGAAGAATATGCTTCAATGCAGAGCAACGGTGGGCTTGTCTAGAAGTGAGATCTTTTATAACAGCTGTTTGCTCTCTGGATGAGGCATCTACTAAATTTTTGTCACATTGTGTCAGGTGCCTCACATACATAAAGGATAAACTATTGTCCCATGACATCCCAGTGCAAAAGAATTATGCAGCATGAGCATTACAGGGAGAAATGAGCAATTTTTATGTACAGAGAGATGTGGAAGAAGCTGCCCCAATGCTCATGGTGTTGTCCTACAAGGACCCCTATTCAGTTGTCTGCTCTGTAAGTATTTCTTGCCTGGCCTTAGAAAAGTCACGTTGTATCCCTACTTGCCAGCTATGGCACACAGCTCGTGTGTTTCAAAGGGAGAACATAAAAATGCCTAACAGGCAACTAAGGAATAACCTTCCTGGGTAGAAAATTCATGGTTTCTCTTGTGTTTGTATTATGAAGGTCAGTGTGTGTTTTATTTTAGCTGTATTGGTGCATCTAGATGTAGATATCTAGCACCATTAGCAGTGCCCTAAATTATTCCATAGCTCTGGATGGGGTTGGTAGAAATGAAACAGGATTAATGGAAGAGCCATATCTTCTGAGTGGCAGCTAGAGGCTGAACACGATAATCCAGGGCATCTCAAAGCCTCCATGCAGGCAGATGAATCCATCTCCAGGCTCTGCTGAGAGTATTGACTAGATCTGCAGGAGCTATGAGGGGTGCCTGGATGCCTAGTGCACGTTACAACACCAATATGCGGACACCTTGGGTGTTATAATCTCAAATTGTGGGTGCAATTCAGTTAGGAATTAATAGAGGAACTGAGTGGCATTTTAGAAACCTCAGTGTTTCTTAGACTTTTGTTCAGGGTCCACTGATACGACACACGATGTACAGGATCACCATGATATTTTGGCCCAGGAGCTTACAGCTAGAAGGGTTTTGTTAGTGTCTTCTCAAATGGCACAAGGTGCTTGTCTGTGGGCAATCAGACCAGACTGTATGGGTCTACTCTAGAGTTGCTCTCTTATAATCTTGGCTTTGATTGGGTATAAGGAAAGCAAGTTGCATGGCTGAAAGATGTTTTGGGGAAAATCATAGAATCATAGAATGGTTTGGGTTGGAAGGCACCTTAAAGATCACATATTTCCAACCCCCCGCCATGGGCAGGGACATCTCCCACTAGACCAGGCTGCTCAAAGCCCCATCCAGCCTGGGCTTGAACCCCTCCAGGGAAGGGGCATCCACAGCTTCTCTGGGCAACCTGTTCCAGTGTCTCACCACCCTCACAGTGAAAAATTTCTTCCTAATATCTAATCTAAATCTCCCCTCTTTCAGTTTAAAACCATTACCCCTCATCCTATCACTACATGCCCTTGTAAAAAGTCCCTCTCGAACTTGCTTGTAGGTCACTTTCAGATACTAGAAAGCTGCTACAAGGTCTCCCTGGAGCCTTCTCTTCTCCAGACTGAACAACCCCAACTCTCTCAGCCTGTCTTCATAGCATAAGTTCTCCAGCCCTCGGATCATTTTCGTGGCCTCCTCTTGACCCGCTCCAGCAGGTCCATGTCCTTCTGCTGAGGGCTCCAGAGCTGGACACGGTATTCCAGGTGGGGTCTCACCAGAGCGTAGCCTGTGTTCTGCAGACAGAAACTGAGGCACAGGAAAGTCTAATATTTGGTGTACTCCCAGCTAATAAAAATGGCAGAGACTTTAGTGAGTGGCAGTTAGTATATTCCTCAGGAAGGAGAGAATGGCAATATTAACAGAAAAGCTATGTGAAGGATGGGGTCAGTTACCATGATATTCAGCAAGAGGATTCATGGCCATAATTTAGGATGAAAACCTGAGAGAAGAGGTATCATCTGGCATAGGAAAAATATGATAACAGTACTACTGTGCAAAAGTTGAAAGATGGGAGAGAATAATCTGATGTCCGTGTTCCTTATGAGCAGGTCATGAAATAAGAAGTGTTATTGCAACAAGGGAGTTTTGGATTAGGCACTGGGAAACAGAATTCTGACTGTAAGCATTGGGAAATACCAGAATAAAATGCTGGGGTTAAATGTGGACTCTGTCCCAGAAGGCTTTATAAATGGGATGGGTAAACGTCTGGAAAGAATGACCTAGGGACAGGGAATTAGGCTACTACATGATTTCTTGATGTCCTGCCAGCCCTAATTTTTGATAATTCAGTGCTAAATTATCACTAATAATGCCTAGACAATCAGATAGAGAGGTCTACAAGTGACCCTCTTCTTCCCACCTCCCTTTCTACCCGCTTATGGTGCCTTGTTGCCAAACTCTCATCGTTTTAAATTCTTCTCTTTGCTGTTCCGTAATGAGCATCACTCTTTCTCCCTCTCTCTCTCTTCCTTTATAATTCATCCATCACCACTGTATCTCTCTAAATGTCCCTCATCTGTAAACATCATGCATGATTATATAACCCTTATAACCTCCTCTCTCTGCTCCCCGCCCTGCACAGGCTCACACAGTGCCTACTGAATAGTGCCATTAGTTACTGAATATTCACAGCAGTGTTGCTGTTTGAGGTAACACTTTTATTTTCTCCTGCACAGCGTCGCTAGATGACTTACAGCCCTTTCTCAGAGGGAAAGCAAAATTGAGCCATTCTCTCATCTCGTTCTCAAATGTAAAATAGTTAAGTACTATAGGAAGCTATTTCTTTGTTGCTTTTTTGCTTCTGTCCCTTTAGCCACCTACACAGCTGCCAGATGATATAAGACTGTGACAGAGAAGTTGAGATAAATCTTGCTGCAGTGATGTGAGATGCAGCCACCTGCTGCCAGGGACTATCACGCTTTCCAGATGGGAGGAGGCAGAGGGATGCAGGTGTCTGGACTTCGGTCATTGAGCTCACAGCCTGACTTATTTGACTGAAGTTCCCACAAAGGTGTGGTGGCACAATAAACCTGGCCTGGGCTGATGTATCTGTGGCCTGATGGTGCTGCTCAGCTGAGGAGCAGTAGCATGTAGGAGCGAGGAAGGGCGGATAGCTGGGTGTCATCTATGTTGTAACCTAAAAAGGTGGGGACATAGGCCATTTTCTGAAGGCTTCATGACCTTGAAGGTAGTAATGCCATAAATGACTTCAGCAAAAATGTATCAGAGATCTCAGAGGCAGGGAGATTTGAGATAATTGTTTGGAGAGACAGAGAGAGCAGGAAGGACTCTTTTAGTGTATTGTGGTGGGAAATGCCTGAGTTTGTTATGTTGATTGAAAAGAGGCTGGCAGATGGGCCCTCTGAAAAAAGAAGAGCCTGATCTTTCGTTTGGACTGCTACTGAACCCACTCTTGGCAAAAAGCGGTTGAACACACGGTGCAGCAGGTTAGGAAATCTCAGCATAGAATAGGAGACCTGCAGTCATCCAGACCTCAAAGATACCAAGAGTTGACCGGGAGGTTGGGACAGATCTCAGGGAGGACAAGAACTTGCTGAAGGGAAGAGATAAGTGGATAGTGTTTGATGCTGGTCAGAAATTCACCGAGTTAATTAAAGGGCATGCAAGGACACAGTGGGTAAATAAGTGCTGTATAGAAACATTTTAATAGATTTTCTGTCTGACAAAGATATAATGCTTTTTAATAGCAGTTGTGTCACTAGCCAGAGTAAAACCCTATTAGCGTGGAGGCAGCTGGGCAGTGTGTGGACCTGTGCAAGGAATTGAGTTACCTCAGCTTAACAAGTTATTTCTCATTAGCTGAATACTGTTAATGACTGAACACAGAAGTCTTACCTGCTGAGAGTGCAGACTGAAAAGTTTTGACTCAAACAGCTACCAAATGTTTCGCTTGACAGTTAGAGTTGGGCAAGACAAGTATCTTTTTGTTTGATGGCATAGGCCTAGAAGATAGCTTTTATCAAGAAAGATTTGGGGTTGGCTTACCCTTAAATAGTTCTCATGGCAGCTGCATCAGCGACGCTCCCTGGATCCCACAATCCTGACCTGGACTGTGGGAGTTACAGAGCATGTGACATGAACTGGAGGATGTATGGCACACTGGATGACGCTGATGGGAAGAGTAGGGTTTGTAGTCCTATTAACCTCTTCCCCTCTGCTTTTTATTAGGTTGAAGTATCTGTAGAGGGGCAGATTCAATTCCCTTGAACTGCTGGCAATATTCTTCCTAACATAGCCCAGGATGCCACTGACCTTCTTCACTGCAAGGGCACGTTGCTGTCATGATCATGGTCAACTTGTTGTCCACCAGGATCCCCAGGTCATTCTCTGCAGAAATGCTTTCCAGAGGCTGGGCCCAGCCTATACTGGTGCATGGGATTATTCCTCCCCAGGTGCAAAAAATTCCTTAGGTTTCTGTTGATCCATCCCTTCAGACTGTCAAAGTCCCTCTGAACGGCAGCGCACCCATCTGGTATAACAACCACTCCTCCCAATTCTGTAGCATCTGCAAACTTGCTGTGGGCCCGCTCTGCCCCACCATCTGTGTGATTAATGAAGATATTAAAGTGTATTGTCCCCAGTATTGATCCCTGGCATGCAATGTTGCTGACTGGCTTCCAGCTGGATTTCATGCCTTTATGCTCAACAGTTCAGTTGGTTTTCAGTCCACCTCAGCATCCACTTATCCAGTCCATGCTTCATCCCCTTGTCTATGAAGATTTTATGGCAGACAGTGTAAAAAGCCTTGCTAGTCTATTTAGACTCAATAATTTTTCCTGTCCTAACATACATTAAGAAAACCCATTTTGATAATTCCCAAATATTGCATCTGCAGAGAAGAGGAACTCGCCTCGCCCACACAGTGCCAATATAATTACATTTGGATAGGTGCCACGACCACTGTGAATCATGGGACTGGCTGTATCAATCTACAAATGCTAATACATCCTCAGCTGCTGTAGTTCTTTTGCTTAGTAAAAGTGACCTCCTGTGTTGACATGATTAAATGCACCCACTCTTTTTAAACATGTCCACACTGGAAAGTGCCTGAACTAGCCCTAATGAAGGAAGTTTATGTTCCTGAACAAGTCTTTGCATGGCACTACCCAGCCTGGTCTCAGTGAACCCTGGTGAAGCATGATGCTGATGTCTTTTTCTCCTGCCACCAGCACTGGAATTGGCCAGCATGACAGCATGCTGTGTGCATGACAGCATGTCGGTAAATGCATCAGTAAATCATAGAATTGCCTAGGTTGGAAGGGACCTTTTAGATCATCAAGTCCAACCATCAACCTAACGCTGACAAAAACCCATCACTAAACCATGTCGCTAAGTACCACGTCTGCCCGTCTTTTAAATACCTCCAGGGATGAAGATTCCACCACTTCCCCTGGCAGCTTGTTCCAATGGTTGACAACCCTTTTGGCGTAGAAATTTTTCCTAATATCCATTCTAAACCTCCCCTGGCGCAACAGTAAAACACTGTGCTCCTGTTGATATTCCAGTAAAGCCCTTATGCAAGGAGGAGGCACTCATGTATTCATAGTAGAACATCTTCCTCCTCCTCAGTGCCGGTTTAGTATAATTATTTTGAGAATAAAAAAAATACTGTTTCCAAGATAGTTATTCAAGAGGAGGAGGAAGGGACAAGACAGGCTTAGCACGTAACTGGGAAAGTGTAGAAGACATTTTAAGTTGATTAGAAATCAGTTCCAAAGCAATCCTGCAACGGAAAAATACCAGCTTAACTGTGTCATGTATCCCACAACCACCTCCCCTCTGAGGAACTCTGTCTATATACTCTCTCTTAATTGGTTTAAATGGCCTTTGCTCCTTTATTTTCTAAGCTGAGGTTCATGTCTTGCAAGAGCTGGTTGTGTTTCTTTTGCTCATTACATTAACTACTGAGTTGGAAGAATTAATTAGTTGATTACGATAAAGTCTAATTACTGTTTGCAGTTGGATTAATTAACCAAATTCCCAGAGATCCCTTCTACTCCCTAGCTGTTCCAGTGTAAGCAAAAAGATGCATCCTAAGGGGTAATGACTTGGTAAACTACTTAATAAGCAGCATCTGCAATAGACACCTTTCCAAAACTCAAACATTGGAATTCAGCCCTTGGACATACTTTGAAAGCTTGTCATTGAGTAGGACAAATGGCAGGATGGAAGAAAATATTCACATAGTGAAGCTGCATAACTGATGTGAAAGACTTTGTGATTGAGACCCAGTTTTCATGTGTGAAAGAAGACCTTCTCTGAAATAAAAGTTCCTGGGCAACATTGTGCAAAAAAACCAACAAAAAAGTGAGACAGAAAACAGTGCGGTCTCATTGCCACCCTTTGGGCTGGCACAAAGAAACTGTGTAGGTCTGACATGAACTGAAAGGCAGGATGTAGTTGCCCAGAGCAAGTTTCATCAAAAATATGTCCACGCCTTCATCAGTCTCCATCAGACGTGTCATTGGCAGTCCACCTTCATTGCTGGTATGTTGGAATGGGAGCCTTGGGGGCTGAGATGGGAACGTGCTGTTTTCTGATAGCCCACCCTACATGGTGTTCACCTCCAGTAAAACAGTACTACTGGTGCTAGCACAATTTTTATCCTCTTGCTGTATAACCTTGCATGCCCTCTATGGCTGTCAGTTAGTATGTGGTACAGGTTTAGGCGTGACTCCTGCCTGTTTTCAGATGTTTACGATGTACACTTCTTCAACCAGCTCACTTCTTTTGACTTTGTGAGGACAAACAAGCATGTTCAGATGGAAACTCCTCTGAATTAGGTCAGATATCTACCTCAGGATGAGATGAACGGCACTCTGCATGGACTACAAGGGAGCCCAGACAACAGCCTCGCATACAGGCATCTCTAATTTAATCTATCCCACCCTGACGACTGATGCGTTTAATGGGACTGCATAAAAATGGGAAAGGGGAGGCCTGTGGCTGTATCCAAGCTAAACCCTAAGAGCAGTGACAGGCCAAGGAAAGAACAACAAGGAATAGGATGCTTGGACATTTCCCTCACCAAGTTCCAGCTTTAGTCATGGGACATAATCTGAAGAGTGATCATGTTCTGTAATAGCACAAATTAAGCATAAACATATTTGTAGGGCCAACGATTTTGGTTGTGACAGTACTAATGGCTAATGTGTGTGCACACATGTATTTCATGTGTGAACAAGATATGTAACAAATTGTTTAATATGTTATAAGAGATATTTGAGTATATAAATTTCTTCCATACCAGTAAATGAACCAGTGCAAGTAAATGCTTTTAGCTTAAGTTTACTTCGGACTGAGGGTTAGGAAGTGGTACCCTTGGTTGGTTTTCCAGTTTGTAGCAGCATCTAGAAGAATCGTAGGAATATGGCCCTTCTCAACTTCTTACAACCACAAATTGCCTCACCTTAGTGAGCTGGAAATGCTTCTATGATGCTTTGCACGTTGGTTCTTAATGTGGTTGGGCAGCAGATGCGATGTGAAAGTCTAACTGTGATGGCAGTAAACACAGACTGTTGCCAGGCAGTACGGCCTGAGAGGGGAAGACCTTCTCCAAAAGTGTTAGTGTGTGCATTGAGTGCACCCTGGCATCCAGCAAAGTCAGATGCCAGAAGTGTTTTGTGATGTTGCCAAAACTGTTCCATTCAAAGCACTAATTGTACTTCACAAAACCAGTTGTACGTCATGACAAAACCAAGTTCTGCTGAGAATGGGGTAGCTGAACGCTTTTTTCACTGCAAAGTTCTTTTTCCACCGTCAACCCCAATAATTTCAGCTCAGCAGTAGAAAAATTCAAGGCTCTCCCACAGCTGCTGTTCACACGCTACTGTCTGGCAAGCTGGCTTCCTTTTTGATTGATTTTCTTTATTGTCCAATTGAAATCTGCAAGTAAACCTCCCAGCAGCACACTGTGGAGAGAAATGTTGGGAATTGGATAATGCTATAGATTATAGGATGTGCGGTAAAGTAAATGGGTAGTGGAGACAACATCTGCAAGTAAACACGAAGAATTTTGTTGTGTTAGGTGAAGGCTATGAGTCACCACACAGCTGCATAGAAAATGCAGGGAAGAGGCAACGGTTTTGTGGGAAGTTGGATGCAAATATATGCCAGAAAACAGGAGAACATGAGAGAAAGAACTGTAGAATGGTGCTTTGTGAGATTAATCTAAATCCTATATAAGTCCAATATAAATGCTTAACTGAAAGGGCCTTTTACAGATATGGGTTCTGAGACTCAGAGAGGTCAGGGGTTAGGCCAAAGTCACACGGTGAGTCAGTAGCTGAACTGAGAGTGTCTAGAAGTGAAAGCATGGTCCCAGTGAAAAAAAATAACAATTTTCTAGACTTCAGCGAAACCAAGATTTTTGCCTGATATCTCTCCTAGCTTCCACTCCTATACCCTGTTTGTCTGACCTTTCTTAAATTGCTCCATCTGGAAAATTCCCACAGGGAGTATTGGCATAATTCATCATTCAGATGAAGGTTGCTTAAATGGAGGAGATAGATGGTTAACATTTGAAGTAACTAGTGTAAGCAAAAGCTTCATGTAAAGAATCATCTCTCCAACTAAGTCCAAAATCCGTCGATAACAACTTGTAGAGTGTCTGCACCACCGAATTCAAAGCTGAGCCCTGTATCAAGCTTTAAACTTAACCCATATTGCTCTTCTGATTTGAAATTTGTGCAATTTCATGAATTTTCTTTTATGACATGCTTCATGAGCTAAATATGAAGTTTTTCCAAAGGAAATTGAAAGAACTGTTAATATTTATTATTAATAAATATATGATAGTTTGTCATACTACAGCATGTTTCATGTGTACAGAAAATATAGCATTTAATAAAGATCACCATAATGAAAAATGTCACACAGTAATTTGGAAATAGAAGCCTAGATTCTGACATCAGGTGATTCATACCATCCAAGAAAGGTTGAAGATATTATGCTTTTAACGTGCCCTTCCTTTCACTATACCAGGAGTCATTCTGATTATTTAGGACATCTTAATTCTGGTTGGAAAAAGTTATGTGACGTATGTGCCACCTACCAGAGCAAGATGGTCACAGTGGCTGTTTCTCGCCTGAAAATACCTTCTGAATACTGAAGATATAAAACCTGCTTTGACTCCATGGTGATTTTAAAGCAACTTCAAATCAGGACCATTGAAATAAATTTGAACGACATCAATGCAGATGGGATTATGCTCTGTATCTCAGTAATTTGCTCTGTTAATTTCTCCCTGTGGTAGAAGATTGCTCTATCATTTTGGAAGCAAACATATTGCAATTCAGGCTGTTCTTAATAGCAGTTGAAAAACCTCCACTGTCATTGTTTTGTTTGATTGGTCATTTATGTGTATTTACAACCAGGGGTGCATGATGCTTCACAGATGGATTATATTTCTGGATTAAATCCTGACAAGAATAACTAATATGTAGGATGTTTCTATTTCCTTGCTGTTCAAGATCCTACAAAATAATAACATCATTTTTCTTAAATTTAAAACCAAAATATTTCCAATCATATATGATCCACAAAAACAAAAGATATCTTTTTTAGGAAAAGAGAACTGTACCCAAAGTAATGTTCTGGTTGAATTAAGAAGATAAAAGCAGAAACAGCATTTATTATGAAGAACCTGATTCTGCAGAACTGCTGAAAAGAAGAAAAGAACCTTTTATAAAGAATTTTTTTTTGTTCTTTTATTATAGAAATGAGATTAGAAGGGAGGGATGAAGAACAGATCTTTTATATTTTAATTTTGTTAAAGGTTGTCAGTAAAAACAAAACTTCAAAGACTAATTTCTGTCTCTCTGATTTGCTGTGTGGATTTCTGTCTCAATGTTAATTCTTTACAGGTTCCTTCCTTCAGCATACACATGTTTCTCTGTTCAACAAAGTGTGGGTTTTCACACCTACATTTTTAGTATTTAGTACTTTCTAGTCATATAGAATAAGGACATTTAATTCATATTTGCCTGCAATGTCTAGAGAAATTGTATCTTAAACTGCCTAGTTTAAGATATGTCCACAATGTAATTCTGAGCACAGATCCCAAATTTCTTATACTCCTTAATGCCGATTAAGCAGCAAAATACAAGTCTACAACTTCTTTATCCTGACCTTCCCAGTTTGATTCTTTCCCTCCTCTTTGCAGAAGGCCGGACCAGGGCTGAACTGGGTTGCTCTGACCATCTCCTGCAAGGTAGGAGAATTCAGGATAGACTATGCTGTTGGGACTAGGTGTTGGACCATGTCCATAAAAGGGCAATGAAGCTGGTGAAGGGTCCAGAGCATAAGTCAGGTGGGGGTCGGTCCCTTCTCCCAAGTAACAAGTGATAGGACAAGAGGAAATGGCCTAAAGTTGCACCAGGGGAGGTTTTGGAAGGATATTAAGAAAAATTTCTTCACCAAAAGGGTTATCAAGCATTGGAACAGGCTGCCCAGGGAAGTGGTTGAGTCACCGTCCCTGGAGGTATTTAAAATACGTGTAGACATGGTGCTGAGGGACAAGGTTAAGTGGTGGACTTGGTAGTGTTAGGTTAATGGTTGGACTTGATGTCTTAAAGGTCTTTTCTAACCAAAATGATTCTATGAATTCTATGACTTGGTGCACATCTTTCTTGGAGGGGTTTCTGCTGTCAAGCATTGATCAGTGATGATCAGTGGTTGTCTATGGTTTGGCTCAGTTCAGTGCAATTTTTTTTAGAACAGTATATTTACACTGATGCCTCTGCCAGTGAAATGAATGAGAATTCTTCCAACACCTTACTGGAGGCAGCAACCACTCCAGGCATGACCTTTCACCCTAGAAGCGTAGTGACCCACCTCTCTCCTAGCCAATCCACTCTGGTGAGACCCCACCTGGAGTACTGTGTTCAGCTCTGGAGCCCTCAGCACAAGAAGAACATGAACCTGTTGGAGCAGGTCCAGAAGAGGCCACAAAGATGCTCCAAGCACTGGAGCACCTCTGCTATGAGGCCAGGCTGAGAGAGTTGGGGTTGTTCAGTCTGGAGAAGAGAAGGCTCCAGGGAGACCTTGTAGCAGCTTTCTAGTATCTGAAAGGGACCTACAAGCAAGCTGGTGAGGGACTTTTTACAAGGGCATGTAGTGATAGGATGAGGGGCAATGGTTTTAAACTGAAAGAGGGGAGATTTAGATTTAGAAATTTTTCACTTTGAGGGTGGTGAGACACTGGAACAGGTTGCCCAGAGAAGCTGTGGATGCCCCATCCCAAAGCCAGGCTGGATCGGGCTTTGAGCAACCTGGTCTAGTGGGGGGTGTCCCTGCCAATGGCAGGGGGGTTGGAACTATATGATCTTTAAGGTCCCTTTGAACCGAAACCATTCTATGATTCTATGAATAAATGGGGTAATTTTTATCCTAAAAGATTTCATGACCAAAAAAATCAACTTTTCCCAGAGTGACTCACAGTGAAGCTAAGAAGATGAGTACCACCTGGCCCCATCAGGATCTGCCTCCTATAATCAGGAGGAGCACCTCAGAACAAACAAGTCTCCTACCGATGCTTCCCCAGGGCTGAGAGCATGCTCTCCTTCTTGCCCCTCATTTCAATCCTTTGCTTGAGATCACGGTGTTTCACCAAGCGAGAGGCAGATATTGAAACCCAAGCGCTTGCAGGCGGTTGGTATCTCACTGGCATTGGCATTTGGTGCTAATCCAGTGGGAACTGTAGGAGTTGGGGAACTCCCACAGTTCCCCAATGAGACTCCATGTCCCACAATGCACAAAAGAGACTCCATCTCCCACAGTGCCCAAGGGAATTCCATCTCCCTCGTGTCCAATGGGATTCCATCTCATACAATGACCCAATGGGACTCCACCTCCCACAGTGCCCAAGGGGACCCCATCTCTCTTGTGTCCCAGGGGACTTGGTCTGTGATCCTATGGGTGATGACCTCATTTGCATTACAGAGACGTGGTGGGATGTCTCCTGTGTCTGGAGTGTTGGAATGGAAGGATGGAAGCTCCATGTGGGGAAATGGTGCTGCTGCTGGCCTTGATAAAAAATTGCCATGGTGGATGTGAGAGTTAATCACATCCCAAAGTGCGGCTTGTTGGTTAAACATCCAGAACCCTCCACCACATGCAATATTTAGTGGAGAATTACCGTACCTGACAGATGTACCAAATGAATGGATTAATCATTTCTTTTCATAGAAAGATGGTTTAAATGAAGCAGTTTGCTGCTTTGTCTGAAAACTATGAAAATAATCTATTAACATACCACTGCTAAAGGAGATGGTTAACAGATGCAGGCCAAAAGATACCTTTGGGTCTGTATCTCTTTCTTTTTTTATTTAAATAGCAATGTTTTCTACCTGTAAATTTTTGTCTTTATTTGTTTCTGGAAATCATCATATTCTGAAAAGAGCTAGTGGCACAGGGGGCAGCATCTGGGAGATTTTCAGTTCACTTGAATGAAAAACGCAGCTAGGCTGGTAGGGGCGGTTTCCAGGGCAGGAAAATGACTGTGTCGCAACAGTGGGGGAAAAATACAAGGCATAATTTGTATGGACCTAAGTCTGGTTCCTTCCAAGGCAAAAATATGACAAAATCATGATCAATAATTGCACAGCTTCAAGTCAGTCCTGGCTAGGATAGCTTTTGTGAAGAACCTGCAGGATATTAATGTCTTTTTTTCCTCTGTGGCTCTTTTGAAAATAAATAATTTGATGTAAGGGAAGTTCATCTGCATTGCAGGGCTCTTCCCTCTGCCCCCTTTCTACTTTGCTTTTTTGCCACTGCCTGCCAGACGCTTTTCTTTAAATCCCTTAATGGCTGTGAATGGAAACATAGCTGTGTGTGGCTTCGATGCTGCCCAAAAACCTGAGTTCGTTCTCCATCTGTGACACAGATTCTGGGTGACATTAATCTCCCCCTGAGCATCCGCTGGCCTTTATCCCTCCTGCATTGAATGCAAGTCTTGGGGGACAGGGACCGTTCCCACAGTATGTGTGCTTGTATGTGTGTAATTGCAGACACAGAGCACCCAGCATAATACATCCCTCGTCTTGGCTGGGGCTTCAAGCCGTTATTGTAGCACAGAAAAAGAGGGAAAAAGAAATAGCCAAATGAATGGAGGTAAAGAAGACCACGACTGAGGAGGATGCGTGGGAATAATGGGATTGGTTCAATTATGAAAGAGACGACTGAAAGAGGGGACGATTCTCTACACTCTGACTAGGACAAAAAGATTTCTTTCAGCCTTTAGGAAAAAAATAACATTCTATTGGGAAGAACAGCCAAAAAAATGGCGTGCCTGTGGAAGTGATGCTTGGACTGTCCATCACTGCCCACTTTTATCCCCAGGTTATCAAATACAGATACAGGCGTCAGTAGCGGATTAGGGCTGTGCACCAACTGCCAAGAGTTAACAGCTTATATTTTAATACCTTCTTGCTGGTCAGTAAAATATTGGTCACTCAGATGAACCTGCCTAAGTGCAGGAGGATAGTTAGTGTTCCTTTAATTAGCAGAGAAGGGCCTAGGAGGTATTTCAAGGACTCAGAGGAGTTTGTGAAATGCTGAGAAAGGTAATACTAGGTGAAAACTGCTCCATCCTGCATGGCAAGGCAGTGAGCCAGCGAAGGGCTGGCTACCTAATTGCTGGCAAAACCTCACTTTCTCGAAGGAGGGATGTTTTCAGCTACAACTATTAGTTGCAGACACCTCTCACCCCCTGCTTTAAGGAACAAAGTTGCTGCTGACATGGGAAAGGACATATTGAGGGAAGGGAAGGTACCAGCAGGAGTAGAATATCTCTGGAGTTCTCCCCTATGCTTAATTTCTCTAAACTGTGAGCTTTGCACACAGAGATTAGAGAAGCCCTGTGTAGTATGGCATGGCTGTACCAAAAAAATCAGCAGAACTGGGGATGGGGAAAAAAACCCCACCAGCATTATAGCTGATGGCAGGACTAGATAGCCTTCCATCTAAGGGCTCTTCTGGTCATATTCCTTATGCCGCAGGGAAATCTTGTAGGGTAGGTTAGTATTAATTTTCACTGCTAGTTTTCAAACAAACACATTTCAGTAATTTTAATGAGAGTTCAATGATCTGAACCAGTTAGAGAAGCTGAATCAAAGGGAGTTCCAATGAATTCCAGGCTCATCCTGCTTCGGATCATGCGAGACACTGCATGGGTTGGGGTGAACACCATGCCTTTGTGTCAGGCTGCACGTCCTCATGCAGGAGCTGGGATGCTGGTGGGACCAAACCGCTGTCCCCTGCTCCTGGCACACAATGGCTCCCAAGGCAGCAGTCTTAGAGGGGAACTCCGGGAAATGACCATGTCCTGATGGAAATTTTTACTTGACTAAAAAAATAGTTAATCAGAAACAGTAGTCCTAGCCAAGCTTGGCGTCCAGGCATCGTAGGATATCAGTCACCCCATTTCTTTATCTTGTTTGCAATGTTAGTCACATGATGGCAAATGAAGGCTGCAGATAAGAACTCCTGTTTCCTCACCCCACTAGCTCTGAATGAGATTTCAGGTGCAGCACAGACCTTTTGCTGGAGTTCTGCTTCCCAGGTATTATCCTCAAGCCCAACCTTTTGTTGCAGGATGAGGAATGAGCACAAGTCAGCTGGGTATATACCCCAGGCCACTGCCTTTCTGAACTGAGTCTCATCTGGTTGCTCAGCAATAAAAAATTCTTCCAGTTTTTACAATGAAACACGTCTGAAGTGAAACTGCCCCGCCATCTCCGACAGTACAGTTGTTTGGGCCAGGTTCTGATGGATGTGATCATGTGAAAACATCTAGTGGGTTAAGAGATGTCTTATACTATGTCTGTGGTGCAGTTCTGCCTCCACATTGGTGTTATGGAGAGCAGCACCCGAATCTTTCCATCTGCTCACCTGTAGTAAATCATGCAAGCATCCAACCCAGATTTCTCTTCTCATTGCTTCCATGTAGATCAAACCTCATGCTGGGGTTTGATCTGCCAGCACATTATAAAATTATTTGAAATTTATTTAACCTCTGATTCACTATTCTTCCCTAAAACTTAATTACACATGGAACCAAACATTCCTGTCACTTTCCCACTCACACAACACGAGTAAGACTGATTTACTGTCACTCCAAATTCATTACATCGCAAATAATTTTAACTTCCTCAGCCTCCATAGAGACCTTCTCTACCAATTAATATTTTACATAAATGTTTTATGAAAACTAAATTAGAAGAGGATGCCAAATCATGTTTCAAGTATTACAAACTACTTCTTAGGAGTTTTTATCCAAAGGTAACAGGTGGGTATGAAGGAAATGTGTAGCTCCCCATTACTGTGAAACGAGACAGATTGCTCCAAAGTGACCCTTTGAAAGTCAGCATGTTTAGCGTAAATTGAAAATCCTTAAATGCACTGGGGTTGCTAATTGTTCATGGCAAGGCTGCTAAATATGTAAATTTCTAATTAAAATATAAATTAATCCTAACAAACGAATACCTGCTATCTGCAGAATGATGAGCAAAAGTTTTCTGCCACTAATTAATGTTATCGCCTATTAGCTTTATTTACATAAGTGCATAATTCATGTTGCTTTACTTTTTCTGATATGTAGCAGTTAATTTTTTTAAATTCTTTTTATGGTATCACTCTAAAATGATTACTGTCCTTTTGAACCTTCCCTGTTTGAACCCAACCTTTTTGGGTTGCCTTTTAACATGTTAGTAAAGTTAATTGAAAGTATTTTTTCATTGTTAATATTACACTTGATGCCATGGGGTAGGAGGAGAAAGAGTCAGGAATTGCTATGAAACATTCCAAAATAAAAAAAAAGTCAATACTCATTATATTCAGAGTCTTGATGGATTAGATAATTATTTACCATTCTCAGCTTTGATTTTTTTTCTAGGGCAGTTGAATAGAATACAACTGTTGTATTAAAAGATTACAAAGTTCTTTCTGGATTAATAAAGCATTATAAATGCACTGGCATTCATCTTGTTGGTATGGATACGTATAATGACATTGTCTGCACTTGAGGCTGGTTTTCTAAGGGAAAATATGACTTTTTGTCCCATTGAGTACATAATGTTACCATATAATAAATAGCATGCAATGAATGATCAACAGCAGTGCCAACAGAAAGGAAAGACAAATGTTATTTATGAATGGGATTGCAACAATTTCAATTGAAATTCAACAAGGGATTCTGCTCACTAAGAAGGAGAATTCTCTGCCATCAAATATCATTATTTGGGCAGCTTTCTAGTTTATATTTGTTAAGTGCCTTTTCCAATCTGCCCTCCGGATGCAGCTGATGGATTAATTTTCCCTCTTCAGGTATAGCTGCTTGGAGAAAGATATCAACCATCATAAATTCATAGCAAAGCCGCTCTGCTGACTTGGCTGTGTCTCGTATTCCTCCCAAGGGCCAGCTCGATGCTTGCACTAGATCCTCTCTCTGCAGGGAGCCGTTCCCTGACAACAGCTGGGGTAAGCAATCATTTGCCTGAGAAAATCAAGAGAGAGAATCCACTTCAGCCTTTCCCGCTGGGATCAATTCCCGCTTTCCAAATGCCACATGCAAAGCAAGTCCTGCCAACCGACTGCAAGCTGCTGCTCCAGCCTGGGATTTGTTCCCCCACCACCATGACTCACGGAGCCTGGCTTGTTCCAGAGCCCTGTTTACCGATACCATTAACTTTTACAGTATTACACTGGTAAATGTTTATGGCTGGTCTTTGCTGGATTAATCTTTAATGAGGTTTTCACTAAACACAACTGCATGCTTTCTGACCAGAATCTTGCAGTAACCCATGAGGAATTAAAATGCAAATTCACGCCCTTCCTGGCGTGAAATAACTTTCTGAGAACAAGAAACACTGTTCAAAATGACAATTGGTTAATTTTCTATCAACTTAGCCCCCGCCCCAGAAGGAGTCTACCCAGGATGGGACAAATTGATAACGAACCATTCTATGCTGAAAATTGTTCTCCTTCTTTCAAATTGTGATAATCTATTTAATGGGTAAAGAAATGAAAATGGAACTATTTGAGTTTATTAACAAGTATCCTGCAGGGTGTTATATCACAGTGCCTGCTGAGATCTGCAATTAAAGTAAAAAAGAGGAGTTCATTTCACAACAGGAGTTTGGGGTTTCTTGGTACAGTTTGGTTTAGTGTTTAAGATTGTTTATTACCATCACTGTGTTTGAGCTTCATTCGAAAGCTGCTGTTATTTTAAAATTTGCTCTTTTATTTAAACTGATCTTTGGGATGTGGAAGAGGCTCCTAGGAGAGTTCTTGAGGAACTGGTGAGGTCAGGATCACTTCTTAGAGAAGAGTCTAGGGTGCACGTTGTAATAAATGATACTGATCAAGGAACATATTTATTGTATCTTCCTGCAGCCTTATACTGCTTGGAGGTTTACATACCACTGCAATATTAATGCAATGGTGCCAA
This sequence comes from Stercorarius parasiticus, assembly GCA_013396915.1. NCBI lineage: Eukaryota > Metazoa > Chordata > Aves > Charadriiformes > Stercorariidae > Stercorarius > Stercorarius parasiticus. The sequence continues at coordinate 125,040 of VWZL01005114.1, forward strand.
CTGACTTTCCTGTCAGTTATGGGATCCCATGCATATTGGCTGTAAATCATTGCTTTGAGTGTTATGCCGAGTTGTACGTTGACAGCTTTTAGGACAAGAGGAAACAGCCTCAAGTTGCGCCAGGGGATGTTTAGACTGGATCTAAGGAAAAATTTTTGCACTGAAAGGATTATCAAGCATTGGAACAGGCTGCCCAGGGAAGTGGTTGAGTCACCATCCCTGGAGGTTTTTGAAAGACAGGTAGACATAGTGCTTAGAGATATGGTTTAGTGATGGTTTTTGTCAGAGTTAGGTTGATGGTTGGACTAGATGATCTGAAAGGTCGCTTCCAATCTAGGCAATTCTATGATTCTATGATTCTAAATCTGATTCACATTCCAGGTGCTCTTGTTCTACTCATCACACCCTGCTGTAGTCCTCCTTAACCATCCTAAATAGCCCCTCTGGTTCTAGTGTTACTATAGGATTTATGCACATGTAGCATAGCGTGGCCTTCCTTTTCTCTTTTGGATGTTGCCTAGACCCTCAGCTGTTAAAAATCACTGTAGTTCAGTAGTGGAACCATGCCAATTACAAATATTTGAAGAACTGGCAAATTTAACTCCTTTAAATCTATTTTAACGAGCTGTGCTATTCCATTCTTATTTTTTAACTTGAGCTTTATGATTAGTTTCTCATAAGAAGACCAACAATCCTTTAGCCAAGAAATGTAGCGAATACAGTTGTATGGATTTTTAAATATAATTAAAAATGCTGCTAGGCACCGTTTGATAATAAACATCCAAATGAATGACAAGAAATGCCTTTCTGTATTGTACGTGGTTTGTGAGACAAGTACCAGGCGGCATGGGTCATTGCTCTTCCCAGAATGGCAGTTTCTGCTTATATAGGGAAGTTCCCCAAACAATTTAAAAATGTATAAGTCTCATCCTTCACTAATGTGCAAAAATCTCTTGAGCTGAATGAAGCAGCTGTTTGAAAGTACTCAGAGACATATATAACACTTCACACAGCACAGTAAAAAAAAAAATCGTCATTCACTAGAAATTTCTAGAGACATAAGTTATCCAGAAGTATCCATACTTGATCAGAATCTCCTCTTTTGTTGGTTAAAAAGCCACCAAGAGAGTTCTTTTTTTAAATAAAAAATCTTCATTACATTATTCTACAGTAGTTTTATTGCTTATATAGAGCCTTTCACCTGGAGTTCTCAGAATAAAAAGAGATGAAAATTCTACTGCATTTATTAAGGATATACTTTTATTGGTCTGAATGTACTGAAGAAGCTAAGCTGGACTACATTACATTTACATAAAAGCAACATTTCTAATTCTAATAGTGCTCAGAGCACAAGATTGGGCTGTGTTTGCAGAGAGGCAAAGGGTTCCTGCTGAAGTTCAAGTAGGGCTGTGCTCCTTCTGTTGTTTGATGGTGTTACTGAGCTGTTCCATGCTTTGTGGGGAAGATAAGCCTCATGGTTGTTGCCTTACACATTTCCATGCCCCAAAATATCTGTCTACAGCATAGATGTCTTTTAACGGATTTTTTTTTATTAAAAGGCAGTATTGTCAATACTTAATTAATTATACATATTCATGAAAAAAATCAAGTTTTAGAATTTTAAAGACAGGTTTTACATTATTGCAGTGCACGTGTCTAACGTTGAGTGGGTTGCTTACACTGTCTTTACATGCAGTGGGGGAAAATAATGGGTGCTTCTAGTCAGAGTTCAGCCTATGTGTTTGTGATGGTGTGCTCCACCTGATCTTTATGTTGCATGATGGTGTCCAAGCAATAACCACCCGTGGTGGTCACAATGGGCACATCTAGTAGTGATGGCTCCATCAGGCTCAACATGGTTTCGGGGAGACAGATAACAACACATTAGCCAAGGGCTAACCTGAGCAATGCACCCACCAAACCACAGTACTGTGGCTAATATGCAAATATAAGTCGATTATCTTACCCCCATAAATAGTGAACAGCCCAAGAACCCTTTGAGCTCTCCTGCATGGCAGCAGGCTGTACGCCAGGACTTTCTCTTGAGCATGGACACCTCTGAAGGTTCTCCTTGATACTCAGAAATTCCTTGCTGCAACAGATCCTCAGTAAGTGACTAATGGCATGCTAAACTTTGAAATCTTAGCTAAATGATATAAAGGATTGATTGTGCATATATAATCCTTTAGACATAAAGCATTGACCAAGTCTGGGACTAGGGATCCAGCTGCACCTAGACTCCTCTCTGAGCAGGAGGTTAGAAAGGAAAGGGGTCCTTTCTGAACCTTGACTCAGCAGGAGGGTCTCCCTGATAGCTCTGTCCTAACCTGTCCTCCATGCAGTAAATAACCAAGTGTACTTTGCCATTGAATCCTGTTAAAACACATTTGCTATCAAACTTTGTTAAATCATGGAATCACAGAATAGTTAGAGTTGGAAGGGACCTTAGAGATCATCTAGTTCCAACCCCCTGCCATGGGCAGGGACACCTCCCACCAGACCAGGCTGCTCAAAGCCCCATCCAGCCTGGCCTTGAACCCCTCCAGGGATGGGGCAGCCACAGCTTCTCTGGGCAACCTGTTCCAGTGTCTCACAACTCTCACAGTGAAAAATTTCTTCCTGATATCTAATCTAAATCTACCTTCTAGTTTGAATATCCCTGTTTTATGTCAATAAAGGTATTGCTGCTTTTCTCTACAAGTGAAGTGCATCACTCTATCCGCAACAATGTTTTAGAAAATAGCCTTAGAGTGTCTGTCTCCTACACCACAAAAGAAAATGTGAAATTGCCCTGCAGCTTCTCCAGACACATCAACTCCCCCCTCTACTTTTATGCATAGGTGGAGTCCCATCAGTACCCTCACACTGCTGTCAGAAACGCAGCACGTTTACGCATGGGTATGAATTCAGTGCGAAGTGTGATGATGTAGGAAGGTGGGTGGGGGAAGGACGCAACAGACCTTGCTCGTTCAATCACAACTGTTTGAAATGACATTTGGAAGGTAGCAACAGGCAGCACTTAACATTTACGAGGAACTGCCTCCTTGGACTCCTGGGGCATTAAGTGTTCATTGCTGTCTGTGTAGGAGGGGTAGTGTGCGGAAAGTGTAATTTGCAGCAAGTATTTACTGTTTCAAAAGGTTTGTTGAATGCCAAGAGATTCTTTCTGCTTTGTTCCCGGGGAGGGTCTTTCACTTGCAAAGAGAAAGATTGGCAAAATATATGTAGAATGAAATGTGGAGCTGGAGAATCCTTTATTCAGAATTACGATGCTGCTTTAATATGGTTTACCAGAAAATACATGAACTCCGTTAGAGTCTGATGATTTTTCGTTGACACGTTTTGCACTGAAAACTCCCCTGTTTGACAGTTGTCTATAGATAAGACTTTATTTCTTTGTCTTCTATCTGCCACCAAGACTGAAGTCTTATACAGAACTTTGCTGCTCTGCATGAATAAAGACAGCAGAACCTCAGCTTGTATCTTCCGTTTCTTTTTGTGATTGTCTTTTTCTCAAAGTGTCCTCTCCATGTTCCCATCCTGATCTTGGGAACAAACAGAGGAGAGAAAGTTAAACCCTTGGACTCATAGTGTTTCATGGCGGGGTGTGACTATGAGCCAGCTTGACCCAGCAGATGTGTAGCCTGCTTAGCATAACACCATGCCTCACTGTATAAATGATGCATTGTTGTTATAAATTTCTGCATCCCAGACTTCTACGCCACATCAATTACGACCTCTGCATTAGGCCTTTCTACGTTTTCTCTTGGCTGTTGTAAGAGCTGGAGTGCTCAAGAGCCCTGAGAAGCGCTGCAAGAATGTGGGTGAGGCTGAAAATCCCCCCTGTTGGCCGCTGTGAGTCTGCTCAAAGCCAACTTCCCTGAGGAATTAGGTACAGAAAATTGTCCTTTTGGTATTTCGTGAAGTAGCAAACAAGAGAGACTTATCTGAGACTTTTCAAGTTCCAGAGGTTGCAGATAAGCACAAAGAAATGCTCTGTCAGTGGCCTTGGTTACCTCAGCCCAGCTCAGGATGTGCAATTCTGAGGAAATGGCAAAGCTGCTCTGAAAAAATAATGCCAAAAGGTGCCTTTAAGCTCTTCCTCCAAAGGGACAGCACATTCTGGCCCAGTCCCATACAAGCAACAAAAATCATGATCAGGTGCAGAATCAGCTAGGTGAGGAAAGGAACAGCCAAGGCCCCTTTTCTCTGCTGCTAAAGCTGCTGTGGATGCAGCCATGGATCCAATTCCCTTCACTGCTGCAGCGGCTCACTGCTGACTCACGTGCAGCTGCTTGTCTCCCAGGACCCTCAGGTCCATGTCAGGAAGGCTTTTCCCCGGAACATTATTTTCTATGTTTTCTTCTAGAAAATTTCCATAAAATGTCAAAAGTCTGTAGATATATTAGTAAACACATATTTAAAATTTCTGGCCAAAAATAATCATTTTTAAAGTATCTGCCAAGTCTTATTCCCTTTTCAGCTCCATGTAGTCAATTGGTACTTGAATGATTCTTCAGCCTTCACATCTAACCTTCCATTTATAAATGCAAGCAAACAAATGACCCAGTTTCCAGAAAATCTGGGCAGCAACAATTTACTTTATTTCTCTGGAAACTAAACACCCCACTCAACTTACCAGTGTCACAGAATGTGCAGCCTCAAACAGCTCTTGAACAGATAACACACAACTCCTGACTGAACCTACTGCGTTCTTGGGTGTATTATTTACTGTCTGTGTAACACTTAAGGCTCTTCAGATATAGAGTGCTATAGTAATTCAGAAGAGTTCAGTGAAAAATGGAAACAATTCTGTGGGAGGCTATCACAGAACATGCTCCTACTTTTTGTTGAAGTTTCAAATTTCCTGACAGTCTCTGGTTTACTTTCCAAAGATCCCTGATTTTTCTTTGAGTATATTGCAGAGGACTAGCTGAATTGGTTAATAGAGTATTTCTCGTTTTTAAAGTTTTTAAAACATGAAATGTGGGCAGTCCTGACCTGAACTAAACAGCAATAGATAGAAAAAGGCTTTTGGCAGTTCCCTGCAATCTACCTGGTTGTCATGTGAGAACACAAACCGTCTGCCCAAAACCAGACTAGATGTTCCTCATGCCTGAGCCCTTCCTCCTACCTCAGCTGGCTTGTAGATGTTAGCTGTCTCTAGTGGTGCCTGAAAGATGAAGTCTTTCATGGATTCCTTATACCTTCTTCCATGATTGACTTGGCAACTTGTGTGCCAGTACATGATCGTGATTTCCATTCCCCATAAGCCTTTCTAATGTTCTGGTAGGGTACATTTCCTAGACCCTGGCACTCATGAAGATTCATGTTGAAGGAAGTGAATCCCTCTACAGGTGGAGTCATTAGAAGGGCAGGCATCCTTTGCACGTCCCTCCATTACAACACTCAAGACCTTTCAGGGAAGAAAAATGGTGGTATTTTGCTTGTGTCTGAATGAACGTTTCTATTGTAAGCTGGGGAATAATCAACTGTGTGAGCTGTGCTTCAAATTAAAATCCTTATGCTACAGAAGAGGACAGTTATTTTTTTCTCACCCTCTTTGGTTTATCTGTGAAGAGGTTTAACATTTTTTACTCTGCCAAAACAAATTACTTTCTGTGGTGGAATTATTTTTTTCCCTTTACAGCCTGGGCATGTAGAAAAAAATGTAAAAACAATCAATGCCAACTGAAAGATGGATACATCCTCTATTGAGTAAACAAAGCTACTGTGTATTGGCAAAAATTTCCCTGCATTGGTTTCTTCATTGGACTCAAGTTGCCAGCTCCAATAAATCAATATGCTGGACTTCTACTTAGTCAATGTTTCTAGACAGCAGCTAGAGAGCATCATACGTTAAAGTGTAATGAATCGTATCAGTAAGTAAGTCTACTCCCAGCCTGTGTTAGAGTCTATCAATATAACAAATTGGCTGTTATCCTGATGTACAGATAGAGTAGACACTCACCTGATAGATGGGTACGTCCTTCTCTCCCCAGTGAAAATACCTTGAGCTGGCTGAAGAGCAAAGTATCCCTCATTTTTTTCCATGTAGCCTGTGTTTGAGGCATGTACACTGAAAGAAGAAGGTTTTCTAGGGAGGAAGAAGACAGGATTTGAGAGATATTTCACCTGTGATCATGAAAGAGTTTCACCACCTAAAGATGGTTTTAACCACATAAATGTCCGAGGCTTGGAAATTCTCTTCCCACACTGAGAGAGCAGGCTCTGTTTGTATCAATTACTATTTCTGATTGTGGTCTGGGTCAGAGAAATGCCTGAATAGTCTGGCTGGATTTGACATTTAGCCTATTCTGCTTTTTTGGGGGTGGAATTTTTAGCTTAATACATCTAGAATAAATTAGATGAATTACATATGGTGGGGCCCGATAATTAGACAGGGATAACTGTGTAAAGTAGTTGTGTCTCTTGTAGACTACTATATTAAGCAGGATGCACATGATTAGGCAAAATCAGTCCTCCATGTCCAGAAGACCATCTTTATTTGTACAGACAGAGTGCGCATGGAGTTGGAGTGGGAAGAGCAGCAAAGAGGAGGTCAGCGGCCAACTTCATTGGTCAACATAAACTGGAGTCAAACACAGAACTGCTCACTGACAGACTGGTCCTTTACCTTTTATGCCATGCTACTTTTCCATCAACATCACAGAACTGGATGGAGAGTGTCCATCAAATCTTTGTTTCCTCCCTCAAATGTCTTTTAATAACTAGTGTTTTAAATGTGCTAGATGAAGCTGGTGAATGTCAATCAGGAGTCAAGTGGTAAAGGGATTATAGAAACTGGTGTGGATAATTTTTGGCATCTATGTCCTAGAAGCTGGGCATTGGATGGGGAGTAGTATTTGTTTTTGGTTTCACGTTCAAAGTGGATGACTTCTTAGTGTAACTGGCAAAAACCCCGCAGTCTGTTATTCTACTGCATAGTCCCTTGAAATTTGTCAATTGCAGTGAAGCTCTGCAATTGTTTTGATGTAGGATCAGTTATCTCTTGCTTAATCAAATTGTGCTCCTTTTTCCTCAGGCTCTGTGCAGGGAGCAGATGGTACTTTTGTGTCATGCCACAAAAATGTTTGGAGGAGACACTTGGCAAGAGACACGGTAAAGTGCTGCTGCAGATGGCCCAGTTGAGTATTACCACAGGAGATGCTCAAATACAGTTTGCTATAGTCCTCTTCTCAGGACTTTGTTGGCAAAACCAGCAGGTACCATGCTGGCTGTAGGTTGAGGCCCAGAGACATAGCCAGCTTTTCTTGAGAATAACTTCTTCATCAGGAGAAAAATTGGCTCCTTTCGCAAGACACCAATCTTCTTTAAACAGAAAGTGGTGGTCATGCAAGGATGAACCCAGAGGAGAGGATGACTTGGAGAGTGAATAGTACTCCTGTGCATGAAGCAGAACAGGTTGAGGTGCTGATTGTTCTTTTCCTTAAGAAAACTGAAGGACAAAACTCTCTGTGGGACTCCTTTCGTAATTTCTAGGCTCATACTCAGTTTGGCAAAGCTCACATACCCGCTTGTTCAGGAAATACTATGACAGGGCATAAAACTCTCATAACCTGCACCTTGTTTTTGAAGGGAAGTCATTTTTGAGGACAAAATTTTAAGGGTGCTTCTTAGACAGTGCCAAATGTAATCTTAAAGAGTGCCAAATTACTTGATCTCCTTTAGAAGATTGCCCCAAAGCTGATTCTGTTAACTAAGGATGCTTTATGCTCAGACTTCACCTTATGCCAAATGACCCATTTTGCCCCAGAGGATCACAGCTGCTGCTTGAATTCTGCACAGAATTCAATTTCTGGTGTCTCCCGGACATGTGTTATTAAATCACTTGAAAATCAGAACACAGACCTTGAACTGGCACCAGGAATCAATGAAAAGTCAGTTGCAAGATACGAGCACAGACTGAGCCATGAAGTGTTGCACTGCTACAGTATGTACCAGAGGGAGTCTTTTCATTGTATTCACATTCAACTTCAGATATGGTAAACCTGGGTGTTCCAGCCCAAATCTTACAAACACATAGTCCATTATGGCTAGGTCTTTGGTTGGTTGCATGGGAAACAATATATATGAAAGCTAAAAGCAAAAGGCGTTTGGGAAGCTAATACTGGAGAACTGTCCTAGCCTTAAGTGGTTGAACAAGACCTTTCAGCTTCTCTGTAGCCTGATAAAGGAGGGCTGGATGCCTCAGAAGAAGGCAAAGATGACATTTTGTCAATTCTTAAAACCTTCTGTCTTTTCTGTCAAAAGTCACCTTCAATCTGCCTGAAAACACCTCAAGTCAGAGGATCCAGCCCACGAACATCATTTCCCACTGACATTCAAATATATAGTTGTAGGAGACATCAGTGGATTGCATCAGTTTTTGGCTCAGAGAACCGAGTTCCCCAATTATAGGGTTGATAATGCCATCCCAATCCCTTGCTCCCGCTTCATAGGAGACTTTTCCCTAGCTGGTCTCAGGGGAACCTTCTTGACACCTACCCTGCTAGATTTGGCGGTTATTCTGCCAAGCTAGTGGTGGGAAAAGTCGTGTTCCGTAGGAGAAACGAGATTTGACATATACAGGTCTATCTACCATTGGGATGCCTTTTTCACACGATTTCAATGGGTCTGTTGCTCTATGCCACCATGCAGAAAAGTGATTGTGCCAACTTCAAAAGCTGTTTCTTGTTTCTGTCATTTGACACAAAATAAACAGTTTGTTTTGTTCCATGTATTTCATTAATTTTGTCTTTTATTTCTGCTCATAAAGGCACTTTAATTTTTTATTTTTTATTTAAAAAAAGTCTATATCCCGAAACATTCTATGAATGTTTCATGCTAACAGATTTCATATGCATCTGCTCCTGGATGCTCACCATAGCTGCATGACTGGTCAACTCAGCCAAATGGAGTGTTTTAAATTCCTTGAATGGACATGTAAACCGGTATTAAAGATGTTTAGAGGTGGGTCTGAATGAACCATTCAAACTTTTCATTTTGAATTCCTCTGATTGGATAAGGAAACATGTACTTTCTTTTTTGAGGCTCCTTCGTGAAGTTATGGTTAGATTTTGCAATAGGTGGAGCAAAAAAAGACCTATAGCACTCTTGTTCTCAGGAGATCCACTCCTGATGCTGAGCAGAAGAATAAAGCAACAGTAAGGGAGGAGACCTCACCACCAGGTCATTGGTGTGAGCTGACAAGCATTAGGGAAGAAACAGAACCTAAAAGGGAAAGGAAAGCATGTGAAGGCATACATTCATGAGTGATTTGCTTCTGCTCTTCCCAGAGTCATTTGTCTAAACGTGAGCCTTTGGTACCTTTTATTATTTCCTGGGATTCCCTCCAGCTGCTGTTTGAGCAGGGCTCGGTTCGTGCAGCTTCTTTATCACATCAGACTGGCACAGCAACTTCAGGGATCTCAGACACATTAGGGTGTCTGAAATGTCCCTACAAAGCCTCTTTTTAGGCAACTGACTGGAGCCATAGGGGCATCATTCAGCCTAAGTTTGTCACATAAATGTGGCTGTCTCAGCTTCCACCACAGTTAATGGAGATCTAGTCAGTGCAGTCAGTAGAGATCTGGGATGATTTGTCTCACCATGAAGTACCAGTAGCTTCTGGAACTGGAAGCATCAAACCCCAGGAGGCGAGTGAGAAGAGGAGGAAGCAGGCATAAGCCTTATGAAACCCAGGGCACCTGTGCTACCTTTTCTTACTGTCTTTTACCCTGGAGGTAGCTCAAGATCAATGCGTGGAATTCAGTCACTTTAGATATCTTCTGTGAAGATGTTTATGTGTGATCTCATCATCTAGACTCCTTTTGTAGTATCTCACAAGAAATAAGTGCTCTATGACCAAACCTATCTCATGGATTTCAAATATCTCAGTATATTGGAACAGGCTGCCCAGGGAAGTGGTTGAATCAGCATCCCTGGAGGAGTTTAAAAGACCTGTAGATGTGCTGCTAAGGGACACGGTTTAGTGGCGGCTTTGGCAGTGTTAGGTTAACGGTTGGACTCGATGATCTTAAAGGTCACTTCCAACCTAGACAATTCTATGATTCTATGATTTTATATACAAAGCAGATCAGGCCCCAAGTGTGTGTTATTAATTAATGCATCCTTTTTTCCAGCTGTAAAATTCCACAAAACTTATAGGATCATCATAACTTCAAAACATTTACATCTCTGTCAAATGTGGTTTAAACTGGTCTTAGGGTTTGCTGCTGCAGAGCTGATGGAGCAAAAGGAAGGAGCAAGATAGCATAGGCACTGAAAGGTGGAAGGACCCCTAAACATAATTACCTACAAAACTCCATGAAAAGTACTGCAAGGGAAGAAACCATAAATACATCAAGGAGACAAAGCCGATACACATTAAAGTTGCACGTAGTGCTGTTCATTTGTGCCCTCCCTTTTGGCTCCAGGTAGGCAGATATACACATCTAACACCAGGTGAAGTCCTTTCAGTGACGGACTCAGACTCATAAATCCCAGGAAACTCTCTATAGCTCACAAGGACAATTTCTTTCACCCCACCATTTGTTCTTCCATAGAACAGGAGAAGACGTATTATAGTCTAAACTTACCCCCTAGCTTACGTAATTTAATGTGGCATTTAGTGAGCTCAATGCCTTTTACCAAAGGGGCAAACACCCACTTTTTAAATAAAAGCCATTTCTATGTGGCTTATTTTGGAAATTGACATGCTCATGACCCCAGAATGTCAGGCCGCTTGGCCTCTCCTCTTGCACCTGGGCAAGAGATACAACAGAAGAGATGAGGACCTACAATGGGCATGTAGAAGGTCAAAGTCTCCACGCTAGTGACTGTGAAAAGGAAGCAAACCAAACAAAAATAGCAGTTTAAGAAACGGAGAACTTTGAAGTCATTATATCATTTCCCAGAAGGCTCTTGGGGTCTTTTTATTAAAATTAGGGGAGGAAGAAGGGGGAAAAAAAAACCCAAACCACCACCTGAGCTATAGAATCATAGAATCATAGAGTCATAGGGTAGTTTGTATTAGAAGGGACCTTTAAAGGTCATCTAGTCCAATCCCACTGCAATGTATGTTTCGTGATAAGTATCCACTTATTAAAGTGCATTAAGAAAAATTAGTCAATTAGCTAATTGCATGAAGGGCCTCAAGATGAGTTTCTTATTGTGTATATGAGGAAGTTTTAGGTGTTTTCCAGGTAATCAAAACTTGGAGTTTGCATATTCAACCCTATTCTGCCTAGACTAATGGACATGTGGGGAAGGAGACATTAATCACTTAACTGAGGGGTCTGCAGGGGATGGACATTTGCCCTATGCTCCTTTGAAAGTCAGTAGAGAGAATGAGGTTCCTGCAGAAGGTGATTTAGATGTTTAGCTAATTTCTCCCCTACAGGTCACAGGGAGACAAATCGACGCTTGATTTCGTTGCTTAGGCAGGTCAGTTTCTACTGCTGAGTGGGGTGAATCTGAACTCTCAACATGGAGCAGGACTGTTTATTAGAAGCAATGCTACATAACACCTATTATATTTTAATTTAAGCTGTATCTTATTTTGCAATAGCTTGTCTATGTAAATGAATCTTTATCCAACTCATTTGGTCGTCTCCCACAGAAATGGCAGTCACTCCCAAAAGAATATATTCATGGCCACCTTGTTGTGTTTTGTTTCCTAAAATCCACTGCACGTTTAGGGTGTGATCTAATGTATAAGCACAACTGCCAATAAAATTAGTGTGGGATGCATTTCTCAAAATGAAGAGCAGAACTGGGCCTCTGGGCTGGGGAAATATTTGCAGTAGAAATAAAACAGGTTAGGTAGTAACTGATTCTGAGTGTACACAAGCTCTTTCAGATGGGCAGGGTTGTTCAGGAAGACCTTCTATAGGGGAAAGAGGGGGTCTGCCTAGCCAGAAATGGCAGAATGAAGATGCCAATGGGATATAGTGCAAGTCTGTGCATGTTTTTTGCTTCTGAAGTGAACAAAGCCTACCTTTCTAAATTGTTATGTACTTTCCAACACAAAATAGCAGATGATATAATAAAGGAGTTCTCATACCAGCAATTAAGTACACTGATTCCTTTGATGAATGTCAGATATCAGCAGAACTATGTCATTTTGTTGCTGTTTTCTCTTAGTATCTAAATAACATTTCATTTTCGTCTCTCTTTGGGAAACATGTTTCTTCTGACAACCAGCCCTGTGCTCTGTATTCAAACTGTTCCCCTCGTTAAGCAAACCAATTGGCATGGAAATGTACTGGTGCATGTGAAGTAACACTGTGACTTTGAAAACTGACACATGGGAACAGAAAAAGAGAGAGAGGGTGCTGAGCCTTAGCACCCTGCACTCATTGTCCATATCTCTCACAGTAAAAAGTGATTCTTGAGTAAATCCTAAAAGCTTAGAGCATATGGTTTCTCCAGAAGCAATGAATCAACATAGTATGGTTTATGCAGGGAAAACATGTTAGGTGCTTGTAAACTAAGATACCTTTGAGAATTTCAGGAATTCAGATGCTTTCAGTTTGGGAAATAGTGTTGCTCATTGACAGGTCTCTCCATCCAGTCTTCACATTGAGCATAAACCACAAGTGCCAGTTCTGGTGAGATGCCTTTGGATATTCCCACTTTATGGCAATTATGTACTTTTTCTGCTTTCTCAATTTCCTGCTGCTGCTGGAGGACTTGGAGAAAGGTTCAGTAGAGCAAGGAGAACACTAGGGTATTTGTTCCTTGAACTGAGAAGGTGTTGGTGCTTCTAATTTCTTTCCAGTTCTTTTGTCTTTGGCCTCTGCAGAAACAGATGAGCTGTGATTAACAGTGATGAAAGCATTAAGGAAATGATTTCCTCTCCTCCCACCAAAATTATTGACTGGAACACACGGTTTGAGAAAATCCAATTAAAACTGTATCATATGGCTGCATTTCTTTCACCATCTATATAAAAGGATGGATAAGGGGCATCTGCTATTCCCTGTCTCTCCATTATTTAGGTTGTAAAGAAGGTACGCAAAGCTGTTCTCATCTCGAGTATCAGTTCTGTTACACTTCACACATTTATCTCATTATTTTTAACGGGTATGGGTATCTTTAACAGCAAGTATCAAGCCTTCAGTTATACTGTGAGCACTCTGGGTGACTTCACTGTTAGCAACACTACGTTACCTGTCAAATTAAGACATGAAGAGTGGTATTGAAGAGAACTGAATAGAACTTGTAAATTAAAACACATTTTCCCTACACCATCTGGTTGTGACCTTTTCTTTTCTGAAAACTCAACCTCCTGCCCTGTTCTGTGGGTGGGATATATTTTAACATGCAGTGCACAGAGTTAAAAAAAAAAAATTTCCTCTGGAGTTTGGGTATCCATTTCCAATTGTCCACAACAATAATAATTCAACCTGTAAAGGGCTGTAAACATGGGACTTTCTTGCAACACAGGACATTCCTACAGCACTAAGAATATTTTTTTCTGTTCTTTCTGCACTGAAAGAAGTAAAATGTTTTGCATATAAAGGCATAGCTGCAATTGATGTGGATGGGGCAATCTCTGAAGACCTCAGTATTAAGGAAATGTTCAGCTGTGTATCTTTCATGTCACATGGAATCTTGCTATTGACTTCTGAGGAGTAAGATCAGGCCCATGGACACTTTGTCTCCTCATCCATGGTTCTGTCCACATCAAGTCAATTTGTTCTGAACGGTTTTCCCCCTATCAACACAAATGCTTTAAAACGTTCTTGATCAACTACATTTGCTATTTCAACTGGTTAAGACAGACTACCTGTAAGGGTAGAAAAGCAATCATTCCATGGGCCTGCCATTGTCTCAGGTCAAAGTTACAGTGGTTTAGCTAAGCCTCTTGGGTTCTGATTTTGACTCTCTGGTCTCCTGTTGAGTCTTGCAAGTCTCCCGTTTAGAGGTCACTCGTCCATCAGAAGTTCTGGTGGAACTGAGTTCACCTCACTCAGTTGTTTGAAAGCATTGCTAACCTTGGATGCCTTTCTCACCTTCAGATCTTTCTGTCCTAATCTTGTCCCATCAGAGGTGTCAGAACAGAGTGTGCATCTATGCTTTGACAGCCCCAATACTGCTTTCATCTGCTGGCAGTGGTAAGGTTGCATTGTGAACTGGACAGAATTCAACAAAGGTCTGCAATTTGACTTAAATTTGGCATGTTGGGTAGATGGGCTGAAGTGATCCAAAAAGCTGTCTATACTTTCATACTGGTTTGATGTAGGGAGTGATTAGTAAGCAGAATAATCCCATTCATACTCTCTCTCGCTCAGATACTCTTATCCTAATTAAGAATAGCATTACTCATTCTGGTTTACTTTATATTTCTTTCTAAATGGTTTAAATAAAACTGAAAAAAGCTAGTCAGGCAGTAATACAAGTAAACCGGTATCATTATACCAGTGGAATAAGAAATATTTTCCTATGCAGGCAGCCTGTCATCCTTTCAAGCTACACTGGGGCTATGACATAGTCAGTAGGGTGCCAAGACCATAAAAATGATGATAGCATACACAGTTTGGGGCATCTTTTTTATTTATTTTGTTCCTCCCAGCCTTAATTGGCATGCCTCATAAGGGATCATCTCCAGTGCCTCTTCCAACGCATATTAATCATCTGGGAATGCAGAAGAAACCACCTCTGCTGTGACAATAGCTTGATTTCTCTCTGAGGGAAAGGGATTGTATCTCAGTCCTCTCTAATGACATTATTTATTATTTTCAGGACAGACAGTAGCATCCTAATGGAATTCAAACATAACACAAGAGATAAAAAGAAATAAACAGTTGCCAATGTGCTCCTTATAATTACCTATGCAGTGACATAGAAGGTACTTTGTCACCTGCCAAGGAGTTAATGACTTCATAACCCTTCACTCAAGATAGGAAAGTCCAGTGAAAAATGGGATGCCCCTTCATTTATTGTAATAGCTCAGGTAGGACTGATTCCTGGTCCCTTTAAAAAAGTTATTTTATTATTCTGGCACTGTTACTTCCTAGTGACGTGGTCAATGCATTGTGTCACATTGCAGCCTCTGACGTAGTGCAGAGATGCTCATGCTGGAGTGGGCTTGGGTACCACTCAAAATTATTCAGGTATTCACGTGCTGCTTTTTAAACCATGGGTGAAAAGGCACCAACAGCACTCTGCTTATCACGCTGCAACCCCACTGTGTGAGGAGTCATGACCTTAGATGCCCAGCTTCAGAAAAATGTCTGCAGCTGTAAATCTGTCTTGCCACATGGAGCGAGCCACCCAAGATGGTATCTAGAAAGTCTGGGCTGCCCCCGAGGGAGTATGATGGTTCCTGGGCCAACTGGTGAAGACTAACTCATCTCTCCATTGCCTAAGGTCTGTCCTGGCCCTCCTTTGGGCCCCCTGTGGGAACTGGGTTACCATGAGAGACTATTTCTGTTGCTGTACATTGCTGCAGCCAAAGGTATAGTGTTTTTCTACATGGATCCCTGGGCATGTATCCTCTGGACATGTTGGTAGAGCATGTAAACCCATAAAGCCTAATAGAAAAGTGCTGGAGGACTGTCCAAAAAGAATGGATATACTTGATATGATCTGTGTCTATAGTGGTTGTCCACAGTTGACCCTAGGCCTAATTATCCTGTCTGCTGTGTCTGGGTTTCTTCTTTGGAAGTGGTGGAGGGAACAAATGAATGTGTTCAATGTGGTCAGGAAGGCTGCATCTGTACATTCCCAGTTCCTGGACGATGGTACTCAGTTGCTGATTAATTGTTAGAATAAGCCCTGGCTTTTATTTTAGCCTGGGTGATGACACCTTTCCCCCAAAATTCCTGTGCACGGTCTGTGAGCTAGACTAAACCAAGGATCATCCCCACTTCAGAGTTGGTATGTGGCTACCTCGTCTTGAAGGATAAGAGAGTTCAACTGCCAGAGAATTTGTCCTGAGCACATTTAATTTACTAATACAGTTGTGCCTTGAGGGTATTGGAGCTCCGCAGTGAACTAGGGAATGAGATGAACCTTCCTCTTGAATTCTGGGGAAAATTTAAGCTGATTTGTGGAATGTGCAGATTGTGTTTCCTCTGCAACTTCCTTCTTGCTTGCTATAGAAAAATGGATGCTAGACATATGTAAGGCCTCTGAAATCCAAGAACAGACTTGGCAAAGCACACCCAGGTCTTCTGAGGAGAGTAACTTGTGCCTTTGAGGATCTTTTGAATATTCAGAGCACAGAACTAGAAGGAATGCCAAAATCACCAACATCAGTTCTTGCTTCAGAGTTTCCTAGCAAACTCCTAATAATGGTTTGCTGAGCTCAGAAAACAGTTGTGGGATCAGGATATGCCAGGCCCCATGCTAAGTGGCAAAATGGAGATATTTTTATGTATGGAGAAAAATGAGAAGAAAAGTATTTTCAATAGGGGTGCATATAGTCTTAAATGAAGGATAAACGCCAATTTCTCCCAATAATGAACAGATTGTAAAACAAGTCTGTCAGTGACAGTAAACAAAGGATGTGATGCCTTAATTACCTACCAGGAAAGATTTACTGAGAGCGATTTATAGAAAGGTTTGCATTTCTAGGGGATAAAAATCAGTGAAGCTCCTTGATGGCACAAACTCATGCCTAATTTCTATCCAGGGAGTGCTTGGACCCATCAGCCTTTGAGGATACTTTGTAGACTGATTTGTTTTCTTTGTTGAAAAGAGCTCCTAGGCTTTGAAATTTTCTTTAAATGATATTTAAGTTCTAAAAGACTTACATGACTGTTTTCAGAACAGTAACAAATGTTGGAGTGATGGTTTATTGTGAAGATAAAGGAGAGAATAATGAAGATGGGGCCAAAGAAGCAGGGAGGGAGATGAAGTCGAAAGATTTCCATTTGGAGTGCAGGTACAGCTGTTGTGCTGCACTGGGATCTCACGTTCTTATTCTGCTTTGTGGGTAAAATATCCTGCCAGACTACATTTCCCATCACACTTTTCAAAGCAGGGATGATCTCCTACCATCTGTTTAACAAAAGAGGTTTCTCTTGCCAGCTGGAGCATTAAGATACTTGTTGCTACAGAAATAATAATAAACTATAATAACACAGTGTTATCTTTTTGTTCTTTCTTTCTTCCTCTTTTTTTTTTTTTTGATAGAAAGTTTTAAAGTAGAAAGAGCGCTGTGGTGCTTTTAGAATCGCTTGTCAGTTCCAAACTCATCTCTGGACTTATTTATACCATAATTATCTCTCAATGACATGAATGATGAAGTGAAAATGCAATAAGTCTTCCTGATATTGAATTCTGTTGGCTCAAGCTATCCCCATGAAGCATCATTGTTTTGAAAGGGGTGGGGAGAGAATGATTAATTTCCTTTTCTCAGCATAAAAGACATTACTTTATGTGAATTCTTTAGTGCTTTCACTGAAGATTGGGCAGGTAATTGTGGTAATCTCTGCTTTTTTTCTTCTTCCTGCCTGGATTTTTAGGGGTCAAGTAAATTAGAAGTTTTAATGCTGATTGCATTTGTTGAAAGATGGGTTTTGGTAGACCAAAGTTTTCTGAAGTTCAGAAGTACATATGCAGTACCATATGAGAGTCACACTGCTGGAAACAGGCTTTCTCACAGGGCTTGAACCAGAGAGAGAAACCTCTTTGTGTTCCTTTAACCAAGAAGTCTACGTGTCTATATTTCCATGGGGTCAAGGTTGACAAGAGTAATCAAATGTGATAGATATCTAAAGAAACATGATGGATCTTGGGAAGGCAGTTGGAGAAGATGAGCTTGTCTCTGCAGGTCACCATATTTTTGCATTTCATTCCTTAGTCTGATGTCCGCTCAAGCTGGTTTTCTCCTTTCGAGATGGTTTTCTAGTTACTGCACTGGCCAACGGCCTTGGGAAATGTACGAGAACAGCGCAAGCATGTATGAATCATATACATAAAGACAGTTCCAGACTGCAGGCATGTTTATAATCAGACAGGCAGCTGAATTATACCAAAATGCTCTCAGAGAAGAAGGAAAAGTTATGTGGCATGAAGAAAAATACTGCTGCTATTTCCCAGCTTTTGTTCTACAGCAAGAGCAGCCAACCAGGACGGGGTAAGACGTGGAATCTAAGATGAACCCAACCTGAAGGGGACTGGATTTAGGGAGAAAAAGTCTTCCCTAGTGGCTAGGACAATCGCCTTTAATTAGAGTCCACATTTCTACAGGAGCACTTCAAGAGAGTCAGTGAAGCCCCCAGCCCCCAAAGGGTTTATTAAGAGACTTTACTGGTGAAAACTGGTAATGGCTATTTAATTCTGATGGCCTCTGGATGGTTTCGAAGGTCCCAGAAAAGTGATGGTCAAAAGGTATTTATCTATTATGTGCATTCTGTCAGGTATTTTGGGATCCCTCAAGATTTAAAAAAAGGAAAAAAAGCAATATAAAGCCCATAGCCTTAAAAGTAAAATGGGAATATCATTGAAGACCAGAAGAGGAGCCGACCCTTTATTTTCTCATGGTTTTGAAGGCTTCTCATTGCATTGCAAGTCAATAAAACCATCAGCGCAAAGGATTCACTGGCAAAGAAAAACAAAATTGATGTTTTGCTATTCAACCCCCTTTTTTTTTTGTTACAGTTGTTACAGTTTTTTTTATTTAGATTGCTGTTCCATGATCCTATGTATAGACCTGACCATTTCCAAATAAATATTTCAAATAAATATTAAAAAAAAAAATGTGTATTTTGCTCACCGGCACTGGAAAGTTCAGGTTTTGATGGGGTTGCTGAATTGAAAAGTCCTTGCAACTTGAAGAATTTCTCAGGGCAGGGATGCTATCCCTCCATCCCTGCTACAGCCAGCATGGATGGAGTGCAGCAAATGCATGCAAGTTATTGCCTCTCTTTATTTATTGCTTTCTCAGAAACAGCTTGGTCACAAGGAGCAGTTGGCCATGCACGCAGCAGTGGCACAAGAGGAGCAAAAGTTGGCTGGAATCAAGGTTCTAGAGAATCATTATATACTGGGATAAAACCCTCTGTTTAAGCTCCAGATCTAAATGTAATGAATCTGCTTTTGTTCACAGTGGGTTTATGTCCTCAGGAAAAAAGCCCCAATATAGATGCACGCTTTATGGACAGCAAGACTGTCTGCTCCTGCCAAGAGTGGATACCTTTATGAATTACTATATGAGAATTCAAATTGATTATGGCATTTCTAGTTCCATTGCGAAGAAGGGTGACGGTGAGAGAGAAATTCATTAGAGCATGACTGTGTCTGTGTGTCATGACGAATGAGCAGTTCACTCCCCCCACGACACCTGACGCAGGCTCAGTCTTAGCCCTAGCTTTTGGTAGCCTGAGTAAGCTGGAAAACAGTTTCACTTCTCAGTATGCAGCCACACACTCTCTCAACTGATCATTAAGGTAAATTCATCTGTAAGGATGAAGTTTCACATGCGTTTTTTGCTGTGTATTTAAGAATTTTGCTGGAAGACAGTAAATAATCCATGGATCACCCTTTACCAGTAGTATTTGTGACATTGCCTGAGAGTAACCAGTACCAGCTGTTCTTGTGGAAAATGCTTCAGTGGGCTTTTATGCAATTATTGATTATTTATTGCGTATTACTAGTGGTTTAAAATGGACATTATTTACTAGTTCACTGCAGCTGCATAGTCCTTCACTGACAGACAAGTTTGTCCGATTGGGAAAATAGACATTCAAAGCAGGGTTGAGAGGTGTTAAATAACAAGAAAAAAAATAATCTCAAAGGGTAAAATAGCATGTAGGCAGAAGACACCTCATCTGAGATGACAGTAAGTCAGAGCATTGCTGTAGGCATGAGGATGTGCTGAGCATTAGGACAGGGAAGATGTTGCACAGGACAGGAGTTTAGGGCACACCAACGGCCTAATTGGAAAGAGCAGTGGGAAGATAAAGGGGTGACTGTGATCTGCATTACAAAGTAGATCAGGTTGAACGATTGCAATGGCCTCTTCTGGCCTTGAAATCTTGTGTCGGTGTCTGTGGAAGGGATTCATTTAAATAATTCATAGCAAAGAGAAAATTCTGAACAATTGCAGAAAAATTTTCAGTTCAAGCCTGCTAGGGACTCTGGGATTTGGTCGTCTCCAATATCTGAGCTCTTGAACTTTCCTAACAAAAAAAACTAATAAGTTTTTAATTCTAAACTTCAAGTCTCATTGCAGACTATCATCAATGATATATTCAATTGTAAAATTCAGAGAGGGCTTCATAGTTATATAAATCATTCGATTAATGAGAAACTGCATGACATGACTGAATCAACTGAATAGAGGTTGAAAGTGGATTCAGTTTTGCAGTTTTCTCAAAAAATATTGTGTGCAGAGATACTTGTCATTAATTTAAAAACTGAAAAAAAAATTCAGAAAAATTTTCTTTTTGCTCATGAACTAAAAAGGGAATATAATAATTACTATGTATCTTTTCAATGAGAATTTTTTCCTTGTTTCTTAAATACGTTTTGAACCCTCAGGAAGCCAGAATGTGGCTTTTTTTTTTTTCCCCTGTGTGTTGCTAAGCATTTCGATTTATGAGTTTGCAACTATTTCTAAGTGAAGAATTAGTGGTATGTCTTTCATTTGAATGATGTTCAGGTGACAAAAACATCAGCATTGCTGTGTCTGTCAGCAAATACACATTTTGCTACCTCTGAGGAGTATGTGTAATCCATACCCCCTCTTACTCGTCTGCCACTCATCTCCAGCCATCCTCATTGCTCTGCTTTTGTGTAATGGGTAACTGGTGGCATCAGTAGAGCAGCAGGCACACATAGCAGCTTTCAGAAATTTGGTACCCGAACCTATGGTGCCATGAACGGTTTCCTCTACCTGTTCAAGACAGACGTGTCTAGCCACAGTGAATACACAGGTATGGAATAGTCCTGCCTCTTTAGCTGGTGTTTTGTCTCAGCCTGCACCCATCACACTTGATAGCATGACTTCTACACTCCACCTGGATTATGTTGGAAGGCAGAAGCTGTGGAGCCCATGCTCTCACACCTCAAATTACTTGCAGTGCTTGAATTGCATCTTGGTAGGGCTACCAAGATGATTAGGGGATTAGAACACCTCTCTTATGAAGAAAGGCTGAGGGATTTGGATCTTTTCAGTCTGGAAAAAAAGATGACTGAGGGGAGACCTTATCAATGCTTTTAAATACTTAAAGGGTGGGTGTCAGGAGGATGGGGCCAGGCTCTTTACAGTGGTGCCCAGCAACAGGACAAGAGGTAATGGGCACAAACTTGAACATAGGAAGTTCCATCTCAGCATGAGGAGGAACTTCTTTACTTGGAGGGTGGCAGAACTCTGGCACAGGCTGCCCAGAGAGGTGGTGGAGTCTCCATCTCTGGAGACATTCCAAACCTGCCTGGACACGGTCCTGTGCAACCTGCTCTGGGTGACCTTGCTCTGGCAGGGGGTTGGACTGCATGATCTCCAGAGGTTCCTTCCAACCCCTACCATTCTGGGATTCTGTGATTCTGTGAAAGGTTAAATACCATTTGTGAGAAGCAAAGAAATAAATATATGGCTATGTAGACCATGTGAGCAAGATGGATTGCTCAATGTGTTACAGGACCAACAGAAAGATGGAAAGAAATATGATCTTCATTGTAATGATTGTGCTTCTGTAGCCTGAGGCATCAAAAACGTCATAGTGTTTATGCACGCTAATAAAATCTTAGCAGTAATTCTCTCCAGCCTCTCCATGCACAAAACCTTTGCTACAGTCTGTCCTCTGAATCACCTTTAAGAAAAAAAAAATTAGTTCCTTCTCATTCCTCCTTAGGGAGGGATAAAGTTTGCCCTGCTGTGAGACTCTTAATGTTGGTGGATAGCATGTAATGCATGGGTCATCATGCATGGGAGTTCCTGAAGTGCTTAGGAGTTGTCTATTTAGGGGCAAGTGGGAGGGAAAATGGATTGAATCAAAGGCTTCAAATCTAATGAGTATCTGTTTAAAGATTCATCCCTTAATCATTAGCTTAATATTATTTGAAACCAAAGGAAAATGCTTTCCTATAATATTAATCTGAATATGTGGAGACTCAACTTCAATTTGTCTGTTTAAAACAGCCTGACTGGGACTCCTTTCTCATCTGATGGTAGAAGCAAAACATTTCAGCCTCTCTTGTTCTAAATAGAACAAATGTGAAACTGAAGGAAGTGAATAAATACTGAAAAACCTTGGTTCCATTCTTACTGGTGATTTGGTGGCTAGAAAAAGAAATCTTGAGCTACCATCTGTAGTGAGCCTCTCAAAGCCCTTTGTGACTGGTTTTCAGAGGTGGTTGGGATGGCTGTTTCACATGGGTGCTCTTCTGAATTCGGAGAGCAACAGTCAGAGCACAATATTTAGTATCTGGGTGGCTTGATCTCAACTTCAGCATTAGGCACTTCTGCATGAGATCATCTCAGCAGGAGTCCATTCTTCTGGTTTACCAGGTTTGCATCTATCCATCACCAGTGGTGTGGACCTGTGATGTGGACAGCTGCAAACCTATAAACAGTGCTTGTTTGCAGAATCTGAGTCAAACACCAAATTGGTTTAATATCTCAAGTATTTGATCTATTTTGGCCTAAGAATATTAACATATCATGTAAAAATGGGGCCAGGAGCACAGATGGTACTGATCAACACTGAACAGGGCTTGACAGTGTGGGTTTTAGGACATTAAGTGAACTCCTGAGCAGTCAAGAGACAACTATTACCATTGATGATGCCTGAGCATCCAATCCCATCTGAAGTCTGGATGTGAGAAGTGCTCTGCATCCTCAGCTGATCTTGGGGGTGCCACTGTAAAATAAACCAAGAAAAATGAATATCAAGAAATGATGCAGGCCACTGGAAAAAGGAGGGGAAGAGAAGATCTGGTTAGAGTTGAGGGGTGGAATAGCCCAGGTTTGACATAAAGGATAGGATTTGGTTTGATATAGATATCTAAGTACTCATAGACCTAGTCACTATAGACAGTGGAGCATAGAGAGTTGGTCACCTCTGTGGTCTTCATGCATTTTAGCTGTTGACTCCTGGCCTTGGCAAAGCAGCTGTGTAGCTTTGACTGGGGTGGAATAGCACGTTTGTGCCTAGTATCTCCTAACCTTTCTACCACAGCTTAACCTGTATGAACATAAATCAATGTACAACATGATATTCTTTTGGTACTTATATAATAAAGCAGGTCAGATCTCATCTCTTACACCTCTATTTCAGTCTCAGGCCAAGAAAATCTGTATGTGTGCATCCTGTATGAGAGAGAAGAGAAAGCAGCTGGGATATACTCAACGCATGCATGTTCTCGTAGACATGTAATTGGCTGCTCCTTCTGCACTGGGGTGGAGCTGTAAATCAAAGCACAGTTATAAAGGTGAATGCTAATGCTGAGTGACGCTCACACCCTGGAGGCTGGTAAGCAATAAATAAAGAGCTTTTCTTTCTCCTTAGATGGTGTTGATGTATAGGCTAATCCCAGGTCTGTAATTCTTCTCTCTATCCTGCCTGTGCTTTTCTCTCTGGCTCCAGATGCTGGCATTTTGTTTATGAGGGTCTTGATGGGGTTTGTTCTGCTCCTGGGAGGTCTCATCTGTAATTTACTGCAGCCAGATTTGTGAATCTACTTAAGCAAAGTTATTCACGCCCAGAACTTCTATTAATCCTAGGAAAAAGGATTTTAATTAGGTGTAATGGGGTTCTAAATGGTCTCATTTGAGACTGGTAGTTTATTTCTTTGTAAGACCACCTGATCAAAAATCAGATCTTACCTTATCAAACATGGACACTTTTACTGCACTCAAAGTGTCTTTTTAAAATTATTTCTTCCCATAAAATCTTTTTTTTTTTTTTGAGGGAGGAGAGGGGGAAAGAGAAGAACAAAACACCAAAACCAAACAACCTGACAACATAAAAAGGTTTTTGTTTAGTAGGTTTTTGTGTTGGGTTGGTTTGGTTTTTTTTGTGTTTTGTGGCTGGGGTTTTTTTTGGTGGTTTTTGTTTTTTTTTTAAATTTAAAAAAAAACCTCAAAGCATTTTGGCCCAAACCCAAAACACTTGGACACGAGAAAAAGTCTCAATTGCTGCAGTGCACAGTCCATGGCTGTAACTTACTACCCATGTGATGTCTTTTCATATCTTCATGATCTTTTTAAATTATTTCAAATTTGGGTCCTGAAGTTTGGGGTACAGCGAGTAAGTTTTTCGGATGAGTACCCACTTACTGCAATATTATAGTTCCAACAACCTGATGAAAGCAAGGAAAGGTTGATGTAAATGGGTCTTTTTTCAGGCATCATGAAATAGGAAACCCCAACCTTCTGGGGGTCATGCATTTCCTTTTGACTGTCACTACTTCAAAACATTTAAAAGTCTATTTTCTTTGAGTGATCTGTTTCTTAGGAAGAGTGTATAATTTACCTTACAGATATCCTCTGTCATTTTGCTTGAGATAACATGAGTTGCGTGGTCAGCGCTTGTCTTGAATATGTTATCCAGCAACATAGTACAAGTAAGTTTTATATAAATCTTTCATATAATATATTATAGATTATATAGCCATATATTATCTGTCTTCCCTTTCTCTGTGTCTTATGAATATTTTGCAGGGAGATCTTTCACTAGATCAGATTGCTCAAAGCACCATCCAACCTGACATTGAACAGTTCCAGGGATGGGGCAGCCACCTCTTGGCAACTTGTTCCAGTGTCTCCCCACCCTCATCATAAAAAGTTTCTTTCTTATGTCCAATCTAAATCTACCCTCTTTTAGTTTAAAACCATTTTCCCTTGTTCTGTCACTACAGCCTCTGGTAAAAAGGTGCTCTGTGTTTTTATAACCCCCCTTTATGTATTGAAAGGCTTCAACAAGGTGTCCCTGGAGCCTTCTCTTCTCCAGGCTGAACAACCTCAACTCTCTCAGCCTTTCTTCATAGCATAGGTTCTCCAGCCCTTCGATCATCTTCATGGCCTCCTCTGGACCTGCTCCAACAGGCCCATGTCCTTGTGCTGAGGACTCCAGAGCTGGAGGCAGTACTCCAGGTGGGGTCTCACCAGAACAGAGTAGAGGGGTAGAATCACCTCCCTCGACCTGCTGGCCACACTTCTTTTGACAAAGCCCAGGGTATGATCGGCTTTCTGGGCTGCAAACACACAGTGTTGGCTCACGTCCAATTTTTCATCCACCAACACCCCCAAACCCTTCTCTTCAGGGCTGCTCTCAATCTATTCATGATATCAGGGACTGCCCCAATCCAGGTGCAGGACCTTGCGCTTGGTCTTGTTGAACTTCATGAAGTTCACAGAGGCCCACTCCTCAAGCCCCTCAAGGCCCCTCTGGATAGCATTTTTTCCTTGAGTGTACCAACCACGCCGCACAGCTTGGTGTTGTTGGCAAACTTGCTGAGGATGTACTCAGTCCCACTGTCTGTGTCATTGAGGAAGATACTAAATAGCATTGGTCCCACTACAGACCCTTGAGGGACACTACTCCTTAGTGGTTTCCACTTGGACATTGAGCCATTTACTATAACTCTGGATGTGGCCATCCAGCCAATTCCTTATCCATCTAACAGTCCATCCATCAAATCCATGTCTCTCCAGTGTAGATGTTGGGGGGACAATATCAAACACCTTACAGATGTGCAGGTAGACGACATCAGTAGCTTTTACCTTGTCCACTGATGCAGTCCTTCTGCCTAGGAGCAGCTCTACTGGAGAGTTATACCAGCCCTGAAAATGAACCAGGGAGAAAGCAGACCGTAAACCTGTTAAATGTGTGGTACAGCACTGGATTCTGTCCATATTTAATTATGAGAAGCTGGCATTAGCATGGTGGTAAAAAGAATATAGAGCAATACACAGTTGTCCTATACCAATAATGTGGTTGATGTGAAACAGAGCAAGGGCTCTGGTTTTAGGCTCTAGCCAATTTGAGAGATGTGAAGCATTATAAAAGACTCCAATGACTACAAATCACTGCTGAGATTCTTATGAGATGTGGGAAGCTGAGCGCCTCAGAGGACTGACTCATAACAGGCATTTAGGTCCTAAAGATTGATTGATATATCATTTTGCCTGAATGCATCAATGCCAGTAAGAAGGGCAAATCTGAAAATTATGTCATCATTCACTGGGGAAGTAGTTACAGTGTGACACGTCAACTGTCTTGATTCAACCTGCCATCCAACAAGCTGCGCATCAGGGTTTTTAATTTATTAAAATGGATGTTTTATTTTTCCTTTTAAAAGGATTTTATAAACAGCACATTTGAAGGCTGATATCGAGTGTCTTTTGCTTCATTAGTTTCTTTCACCATATACTATGTCTTAGAGCAAGGCAGGGAATTATAAGGCCATTATAAGGGTCATAACTATTGCTGTCAATAAAACATACAAGGATGAATTCAGAAAATAATTCCTTCTGGATCCAACTGGCAAATAAAGTTGATTTTTTTGGTGACTTTTATGTCTTTCTCTACAATGGGCATTAGGTTGGGACTACTCTAGACCTAGGTTTCCAAGAAGATAACATCTTTTTCCACCCAGTAATTTTGTCCTGGCAGGAAAAGGAGAAGTAAGCAATTTCTCTAGGCTTTCTTGCCATCTGGCCACTTGATCAAAGATACAGCTAGGAAACATTTCAGATTATCTAGAAACTGCAAACCAACAATCTGTATATCCCAATGTGCCGTGACTCTGGCGAGTTCTGGATTTGTTGACTTTTCCACACACATCACTTGCTGGACAAATGCTGGATGCGTCTGCTTCTTATGTGGGGGTCCAAGAAATGGACAGAGAAATGGGAACTTGCATGGGACACCCTGGGTCTGTTCTACTGTGGCATACTGCGGTGTCTTGGGTGTTTGGTCCTCGATGCTAACGCTCCTGGGGTTGCTCTAGGGAGGTATCATCCTACAGTGTATTACAGTAGAGTCAATACCCCATACCCCTTTACTTAACCTCTGCTACCTGGTACCTGCAGTTGTAAGTACACATAGTTCCTCCCAGTCCTATGTTCCCAGAATTTAGTGGAATAATCGGTGATTCTGACCTTTTCAGAAGGGAATTATTTGAATTTTTTTCATTTGGTAACATCTTTTACTTATTATTTAAGTATTTCTAATGTATCAAATAATGAACTACAGTAGAAAATGAAGTTGTTGTTGGTTTTGTCAAAAAATAGTGAACCTAATCCAGGTGGTATTGGTTGTAACATTTCCTCTCTTGAGATTTGCCTCAGAAGGTTTGCCTTCCAGTCCTTTGATTGGCTTAGTGGCCCTCCTTTGAAACCTCCCTGGTGTACAAAACACTGAGTTAAAATCCAGATATCACACTTGTACATTTTATCACTGAGGATGGGAGGGGCAAGATCATCTGCTCTTCTGTCAGATCATGTGAGATGACTGTACATGTTCAGAGAGGCAGTTGGCTCCCGATCCCTGCTGTCACTGTGCAGTTCTTGGAGATCTCACTGACCCTGTGGTGGGGCATTGCTTTACTCAAACCCAGAGAGACTCATCTGCAACATGGAAAATGGGTGCCTGGACAATGGGTTGTCAGCAAGAAGAATGTGAGAATAAAAACATGAGGGAAAAAATAAAAATTCAGAAATCTTCAAAAAAGTATTGATTTGATGTAGGAGTTTCATAACTCAGTTTCAGGAGGTGAAGGTCAGCAATGTTAGGGTAATCATTGGGTGGGGGACACTTCATTCTGCCTATGCTCAGTCAGCTGGATGGTGAGGCTGGATGGCAGCCAGTAACTGAGCCCTTGGATTCATCTATTTTCTTTTATCTTTCTTTTTTTGAGTGTCACACTTACAAAATTAGATTTTTATCATGAAATGAAAAGCTGATGATAGGGAGAAAAAGACATGCTGTACAATCTATCTTCTCATTTCAAAATAAAATCTTTTAAGTGATTTATGTAAGTGTGAAAAAAACAGATCAAACCTCTGTATTGTTTTTGTAAAAACAAAGCATGAAACATCAAGGATCCATTCTGGAATACCTCTCTTTCCATTCCTTCATTATCACACACCTTCTGAAAATTTTTTATACATCAGGACAACAGAGTTCATATCCCTGCTCACCTCAGATTTGGGTCTAAACATTTCAGGAGGAGTTACCGTGTGTTGGAAAGGGTTTGTGTTAGAGCAGCGTTAGAGACAATGCTGACAGTTCTAAGTGATGTGGTGGGCTGGAGACAGCTCTTGTGGAGCAGCAGGAATGAAGCTCAATTGGCATTTGCTTTCCCCGTGCCATTAGCTGGAGTCCTGCTCTAAGGGACAAAACCCAAAACTTCATTGGTTTTCTAACAGACTTTTCAGACACGTGATTGGTGAAAAAATGTGTGAACCAAAAAAGACATGAAATATATTACCTCACTGTATGGCTGCATCAAAAGAAGTATCGCCAGCAGGTGGAGGGAGGTGATTCTCCCCCTCTACTCCACTCTGGTGAGACCCCACCTGGAGTACTGCGTCCAGCTCTGGAGTCCTCAGCACAAGAAGGACATGGACCTGTTGGAGCAGGTCCAGAGGAGGCCACAAAGATGATCCGAGGGCTGGAGCACCTTTCCTACAAAGACAGGCTGAGAGAGCTGGGGTTGTTCAGCCTGGAGAAGAGAAGGCTCCAGGGAGACCTTATAGCGACCTTCCAGTACCTAAAGGGGGCTTACAGGAAAGATGGGGAGGGACTCTTGATCAGGGAATGTAGGGATAGGATGAGGGGTAATGGTTTTGAACTGAAAGAGGGGAGATTTATGTTACATATCAGGAAGAAATTCTTTACTCTGAGGGTGGTGAGGCACTGGAACAGGTTGCCCAGGGAAGCTGTGGCTGCCCCATCCCTGGAGGTGTTCAAGGCCAGGCTGGATTGGGCTTTGAGCAGCCTGCTCTGGTGGGAGGTGTCCCTGCCCATGGCAGGGGGGTCAGAACTAGATGATCTTTAAGGTCCCTTCCAACTATAACCATTCTGTGATTCTATGATTCTATGAAAACTGAGATAAACCCCGAGTCTGAACACTTCCAGGCAACAGCATTGTTGCCTCTGCTCGGCAAATCCTGTTCTAGATTGCTCTTAAGCATTTGAGATCTCCAGATCTGCTCTGGACCCAGATACAGAGAGGCTGCAATGCTGAACATGGCACGGAGGCAGCTGTGCCTTTCTGTGATGATGCATGGCACTGTGTCAAAGGTCAGGAAGGCAAACTTAAGTAGCAAGACCGGTGTTTGGCCTCTCAAGGATTTCCAAGAGGGTATTGACCAAATTCACCCAGCATCTCTTCCCTCCACCCCTATTTTGCCTCTGCTTCTATGCAAAGATTCAGTACTAAGACCAAAGCACAAGGTTTGAAAACAAAAAATTCTAAGAGCTTAATAGTTTTCCCTCCTCTCAAAAAATCTCCCCAGGAAGTTAACAGTCCCCCAAATGGGAAAAATTCCCTTTAAAAATCTCACCGTTCTCCCCGCTTCATGATTTTGGGGACTGCCTCCTAATTTAAGTGTGCTTGGCAGAGGCAATGCTGATGAATTATCTTTTTTAACTGCACACGGCTTCAGAGAGACTGCTGAACACTGCCAAAGGCAGAATTCATTGGGAGACATTAAATAGTAAAGTTTAATACGTTAAAAATGAGTTTTAAATTGATTAAGGTTTATAAACAACACAAGCTTGGGTTTTCAATTTTTCCAAGTTTGTTTTCACTCATTCCTGATGAAAATTAATCTATTTTCTTACATGTCATTTTTTTTGGTACCTTTTATATGTTGGCTTGATTGCTGTCAATTCATTTCTTTAATGTAAGCAATTAAACGGTTGATCATTTTGCTGGCTTTCAATTATCTTCCTGCCTGACAATTGCTCCAGCTGTAACTAATTTTCCTTCTTTATGTTCGTAATCCCAGTCACATCAGCTGTGTCTTGCAGACAATGGGAATGTCAGGTGTTAGCTGAGGTGAAGGAGACGGAGCCGGAGAAGAGGCAGTGGTTGGAGATTTGGTCTCTTCCTTTGTGTTCCCGATCCTTTTTGCTGGTGTGAACTGAGACATGATCCCTAGGGTAAAGGATGGCATAGCTGAGACTGTGAGCCAACTTCTTGGTTCTTAGATGAGGTGACAGCTTGCTGGCAGTCAGGTGGAGCAGACCCCCATGCCTTGTTATATGTTTATAGGGAATTTACCTGGTGTACCCAATGCATAGAGGACTATGGGGCTTGTGATAATTCAGGCTCAGGGCCTGCTGAAGTGTTTTTGGAGAACCTGAATGTACCTAAGAACTTTGAGGGAAGAGAAAAGGGTGGAAAGAACAAAGAGTCCAAGGACTCAAGCCTAGGATACAGACTGAATTGACAGTCCCTCTTCACATTGTCATAGAATCATAGAATAGTTGGGCTTGGAAGGGACCTTTAAAGGTCATCTAGTCCAACCCCTCTGCAATGAGCAGGGGACATAAGGGCCCCATTATGCCAGTGTTCCCTATTTCTGGCTTGATTATTTAGTTCAACTCTATAGGGGGATTAGAGTATAGAAAGTACAGTCAAAATGTGACCTGGCTCACAGCTTGTGAACCCAAACCATTGTGGTAAGCCAGTGCCAAACTTGCTGACTCCAGAAACACAGGCGTCTGTCCCATCAGGACAAATACTGCAACAAGGCTTATTAATTGCAGGACTAATTAGCCAGAGAAGAGAACTAGTACAGCTTTCTGGGTCTCACCTGACTTTTTTACAGCATGGAGCTCTGCCCAGATTAGTATCAGCACGTTCAGAGCCAACTCAAGGCTCTCTAACGTAGCGATGCATACTCTGATGGAGATGCATGTTCCACCTACATTGCTCTCCCTCCATTTCTCACCCAACTGCCACTTGCCTGCTGCAATTACTTGGAAACCTCAAGTGTTATTTTCAGGGTAAATCTTAAAGAGATGGGTCCTCATGGCAGGAAGCTTTCAGTGCTGGAAACACTGTTTATGTGTTTATGAAGTTCATGTGTTGGAAACAGCTCATGTCAAATGTGCTTATACTTTGAAAATGTTCAAAGGACCCTTCTCTGGGCAGGGTTTCATTATGGACAAGCTTTCCTGTTTCAATTGTGTCTGTGGTGTTGTAAATACTTAATATTGAGCATAAGTGTTGTGATAATTGAAGTCAGTAGCACTACACAGGGTCCTACACAGGTCCTACAGGCAAAAGAGTTGGCAAACTGGAGCCTACACTTCTCTGAGCTCAGAGCAACTGAGAATTAGGGCCATCAGAACAGATTTGCTTTTCCTACCTGTGCAAGGCACTGATTACCCTTTCAGTGCTTGCTGGAGACACCTGTGTAGCCAATAACTCAGACTCAAGGGCTAAAGGGAGTTATAGATAAACTTGTTCCTGAGAGCAACATGCTGTCAGGGAATCCTGCTGTCAATTGTCCCACGTAGTAGCTCTTTTTCATGAATCTCAGGAGAACAGTTTAACTCTAAAAATGCTTGTGAAGGCTCACCAAAGGATTTTCACAGCTGGACTGAACACCCCCACCTCCCATGCCAAGACTAAAAGAACTATTAAGCTATGGGAGCAAAAAGCAAGCAATTGGAATTGGACCACAGGGGTTACCAGAGACAATTTGTAATAGAGTTTCACAGCCAGAAGCAGGCCATTAACACTGTCTCCCACTGTAGCATGGGCCATGGGAAAGATTTGTTAGCAGTAGGGGGGGGATCTTCCTATAGAATGAAGAAAGATCTTTTCTCCACAGTTTTCGCACAAATATGAATATAATTAATGTAAAATAACACATTAGTTTTGGTATGTCAAGGCAACCCTCTGAGAAGCGCAGTGGAGACAGTCTTGTCATTTCCAATACAATCAGACACATCAGGTAAATACTTTAGATGATATCTATATAGTGAAGAAAGAAATAAAGAGAGGTAACAGAGCAAAACCAGAAAGCAGTTGTCAGTTGTTTCCAAAGAGGTGTCTATCTGAGAGACAGAGGTATCTGTCTGAAAACTGAAGGAAGGTTTGACTTCCGTCTGTTAATATATCCAATGAAATTCTCTATGGCAGTGGGACTAACTCACCTCTGAGAGGTAGCAGAGGAAAGTCAGCCGCTCTCTTACATTTTGGCAATAGCTGGATAACTTGTTGTGCCAGGAAAGCCTCAAGGAAGGGAATGGGGAAATCTGGGTTGTTTTCCTGTTAAGAGTTTTTGCATAATAGAACAAATTTTGTCAGTGCCATTGAGGATGCTACATTTGCTAAAGACTATCCCAAAATTGACATCTCCCTAGATGATAGTTGTAGAATCGTAGAATTATTCAGGTTGCAAAAAACCCTTAAGATCATTGAATCAAACCATCAACCTAACATTGCCAAGTCCACCACGAAACCATGTCCCTCAGCACCACGTCTACATGTCTT
>VWZL01005114.1:157669-186770 GCA_013396915.1 Stercorarius parasiticus
GTCCTTTTCTGCCAGGCAGCTCTCCAGCCACTCTGCCCCAAGCCTGTAGCGCTGCATGGGGTTGTTGTGCCCCAAGTGCAGGACTCGGCATTTGGCCTTGTTGAACCTCAGACCATTGGCCTCAGCCCATCGATCCAGCTTGTCCAGGTCCCTCTGCAGAGCCTTCCTACCCTCAAGCAGATCAACACTCCCACCCAATTTGGTGTTGCCTGCAAACTTGCTGAGGTCACACTTGATCCCCTCATCCAGATCATTGCTAAAGATATTAAACAAAACTTGTATGACAATATTTGTGCAAAACTCTGTGGTTTAGATAGTAGCACTTCAGTTGTATTTAGGCCTGACTTTATGTGACAATGATCCCTGTGCTCCTAAAATCTGTGTGTGGAAGAGGTGCAGAGAGCCAGCTGCTAGTGTCCCGCAGAGCACTGTGTAAAACTCACAGATGAATAAAGTTCTTGTGCAATTTGTCTGAAGAAGGATCTGTGCAAAGCTGATGCACACAGTTACGCCTATTTCAAAGAGACATTTTGGTGTCCTGACAGTTATTTATTTGAATGATGTCCTACTGAGGCCTCCACAAAAAGCTTGCAGTTGATGATAAATCTGCTAATAGCACCTAACAGAGATGCCTCTCTTTTCTTGGCCTTTGAAGCAGATGGTTTTATAATGCTGCATAACCAGGAAAACAATCATCCAGGTAGTGCCTGCCAGTTCTTTCTTTCCTTTTTTTTTTTTAAATAGATACGACAACATACATTCTGTCTTGATGCAGGTGAAAGTAATCAATCAAACCTGAGGGGCACACAGCAGCAAGTGGTGAGGTAGCTGGTGAAGACACAACACCTGGCAATCTGCACAGAGGAGCCAACAGCATCTGGGCAAGTGCAAGGTGGGTACCAGGATGCTGGGGAATGCTGTTAAATTACTATCAACCTCAGAGATGAATTTCACCCAGAATTTGACTGATGAAAACTCAGAAACAAAGAAAACCAGCTTCGTGTTTTGGTCCTTTTCAGCCTTTGAGGAGAGTTTTTCATGGCAGCAAAGTCCTGCATAAAACCTGCCAGTGGGAAAAGTTTATGCTGAAATGTAAGTTCACTGAGTGGGAGGCATTTGATGGGCTGTGGAGACTGGATCTGGTGGCTTTCTCCCCCTGTTATACAGAAAACTGGGGATGGTCCAATGGTCAGAGAACCCATCAAGGGCATGGGCTTTGTTCCTGGCTGCGGCTGTGAACTTCAGCTGATATTTTTGCTCCAGGTCTTCATGAAGGGCCAGGGCTCACAGGACCTGTAATTAACTGAGGCACCTCCATCTCTCTCTGATCACTGGAGAGAAGTGAAGATGAAATGAATCAACTCAGTGTCTATAACTCCTTACCTATTGAGGGTAAGAAGCTACTGCTACAGCAACTACTGTTTTAGCTGAACTGCCTCAATTAGATGCCTAAAATTGAGTATGAGGCATCAGAACCTGAAATCAGTAGGAAGTAGACCCTAAATAACTTTGAAGATCACTCACTGTCCAGTTTTTCATATTTAATATGAGTCTGAGACATGTTTTCTTATCTCCAAGAAATGTAAAGTGTGTTATAGACTGTAATCGGGCACTGGGATGCGTGCACTAGCGGGTAGCATAGCTGGTAGTACAAAAAGCATCCTTCTTTTTCTTGTTATGGACCTACTCAATTTAGGTGACAACTCAGCCAGCTAGACCTCATCCATCCCTTACCTGACCATTTGTTTTGCCTGATCTGCCTCCTCAGCTATGGGTAATTGTGACTTTCTCCAGCGATCTTACAACAGCAGCTATGGAGACAGATATTCTGGCAGTCTTACTGCCAGATTTATATCATCTGAGAAATATTTTCTCCAAAACAAATGAAAATAAACATGACTTGGGAAAAGAAACAAACAACTTAACTTTGCCTTTTGTTTTAGGATCACTTCTCAGCTCTATTTCAGAAACAGAGTCTGTCAGGATGCTGACTTGTTTATATTCCTAACAAGATGAGTATGGCAGGACAGTCAGAAACTGCAAAGTAAATCACAGGTATGGTGATCATCCTTCAACTCTAATTTTAGACATCTCTTTCCTTAGACTAAGACAAAAAGCCTAACATTAACCAGATGCATTTTAATGAAACTTGAATTAGTTGAGTTGAGCTAGAAGACATTTAAGCAAGTTGCCGGGTTGTCATTTGTATGTTTCTTTCTTTTTTTTCTACCCTATAGCAGCTTCCTTTATGCTATTTATTATGATCCTTGTTAACAATGTTCTTTCCCTAATTTATTCTGTGTTGCAATCCATCTGGTGCTTTAAACTCCAGTATAAGTTTCAGAGCTCATTCAGCAAATTTTGCTGGACGTATTTGTTGGTTCTTATTGAGCACTTGGAAAAACCTAAACAGTATGGACCAATTTCTCATTTCAGTCGTAATGATGGATGCAAATATATTTTAGTCCTACTGGTGGATATGTATGCAATGCATTCACTGCTCATTCACATCAGTAATATATATATATATACACATTACTATTCCAATAATACAAAATATAAGTCATTCCAGGTTATTATAAGTGGACCCAGAAATCCAATACATCATTTTGGTCCTTTGAGACTTCCGACTATAAATCTCTGAGTTGTTTGACATGAACTTCTGCCATTTATTTCCCCTAGGAGAAATTACCTGGGAATATTTTGGCCCAAGCAAGCCTAAAATGCATTCTGTCCATGTTAAAAACATCTGGAAAAGCTTTGTTGGAGAAGCTCAGATGTCCTTACTGGAAAAGAGATGTATACTTTTATCAGGTTTAGTGGAGCTCTAATGATATCTGTGTTTGCGTGACAAGAACAAAAACGCACACTGTGTCATTGAAGAAATCTGGGTACTTCCTGTCTCTAAATTCTCTGATGGAAATCAGAGCAGAGTCCTTTACCCATCACTGATTTTCCTTCAGCAGCTGTTGCAGAAAGTATTGGCACTGAGCAGTTAATTTTTTATACACAGTCAACCACCATGTAATAGGAGATGTGTGTCAGCAGGGTTCAGATATACATCACTAGCCTCATTGTAATCCAGAAATCTTTAAATTGTCACTCTCTAATGGAACAAGAAATGGGTATTCTAAATTCATAAAGATTTATAAACATTCACTGCTGCCATCTGACAGATATATGCATCACCTGCAGTTTTCTTATTCTTCAGCTCTCTCCTGTGAGCCATGGGAAAATGATGTTCCTGCACCTTTACTGCAGGGGTGAGAAATCTTAAGAAGGTCAAGTTAGAGAGTTTGAGTGAACTGGATGACTAAAAATGAACCACAAAGGAAGAACAAGCCACTTAAATTGATAAATCATGAGACAAAAAAATTACATAGAGCTTGCATTGCGGATTACTTACTTGCCTTGTGTTTGACAGGGTAGTCACTGGATGCTTTTATTCTAGGGCAGAGGGATTGTTGTGTGGTGTTGGAGTAGTGAACAATATTCTGTTTTTGAATAGTGGGTAGAAGACAAAAGGGTTGTCAGAAATCTCTTTTTCTTCCTCATGTAAGAATCTGACATTTCATTACAGAAAGCAATACCCTCGGCCCACACACAAGTAGTATGTAAGCCTCTTAAAACTGTATTTTGGGATATTGCCCGCAAAGAAGAAAGTTAGCGTTCACTTCTGAAACTGGGAAGCATTTCCAATGAATTTCATTATTATCATGAATCAAGCTCGGCATAATCCACAAATGAAAAGACTATTTTACCATTAGAATTCACCCTGATAGCCCTATATTGACTCAATTTATCTGTGTTTGACTAAAATGGCATCAAAGTTTGATTTGACAAATGGAGAATCCATCATTTCCTGTGGGGAATTTGCTACAGTCTAATTATCTTTAGCCTTGCAAAAAATGATGACACTTCTAACAGGAAATGGTGTGGATTTAGCTTCCAGCCATTGGTTTTTGATCTGCATTCCTTCTCCAAATTGAAGAGCCTTATTGCATCTAGTATTTCCTCTGCATGAATTTTCTTATTTTCTGTGATCAAACCATTTTTGATTCCTATTTTTTGACAAGCTAAAGGTATTTGGTGCCCTTTACATGTCTCATGGTGATGTTTTTCCCATCCTTCAGACCTGGCTCTTTCTCTGTACAGAGTGTTAAATTATGCATCTGTCCAAATGTGGAAATGAAATCACCTCCTAATATATATATATATCTAGGGACTGCAGGGCATTATACTTCTGAGAGCCCATGCAGATCTGCTGATGCCATGGGTACAGAACTCATGTTCACCACACATCAATTCCTTCCTTTCTGGGCATAGAGCTGTGTTTGGCTGTACTGGAAGATCTGTCGCTTACACAGTTCTGTCTTAGCCAGTGATCCTAATTGCTCTGAGTCCGGTGTTAAAAACATCTATCATATGGATAGGGAAGGGGGAACAGTGATGTGTCTGCTTCCCAGTTGTATTCAGGAAATTGCTCTACGTTGGCATTAGTTAGTGGGTCATGGAAGAAATACAGTCTCTTCCAGCCTCTCCTTTAATCCTGCTCCTGTCATTTCATAACCTGCCAAGCTTGGTATTGTCTATAAACAATAGCAACAATTACGGGCTTTGGGGTTTATTACACAATAATAGGTTTGGGTATAAAAGCAGGTCTGGCTGAGAGCTACGCAAGGCTTGTTGTTGGTGCTGAGATCCCTCAGTGTAGTCTGTCTTCAGTCTATGTGTCTTGCCCAGACATCAGGCTCTGCAGTACTGAATACCTCGTGCAAATCTTATTTTGCCATATCTGTGCAGATGGTTTTGTCAAGGATGCGTAGACCTGAACAAGGACATACACTTGACAGTGTATACTTATTATTACGCTAACAAGCATACATGATGTCTGGGTAACACCACTGTGAAGCAGGTGAGTGTTCTTACTCCTATAGTATAGCTCATGAAACTGGGACATTCACAAAAGGAAACACCATCCCCTACGTGAGGCTGAGCTGATAAAGGACTTTGGGTTTCCTAATTTCCTCATTGACCCTACTCATAAGTCCGACCACCTCTCCTCTGAAAAACAGATTCAGAAAGGGAGTTTGCATAAACCGGCTCCTTGTAGAGGAGCACATCAGCATGTGTCTAACAAGATTCTTGATTTCAGACTAGATTTCTTGGATTTGATAGAGATGAGACCACAAGTGTAATTACCTGCATAAGAGAAATAGGAAATGGATTTGTAATGCATTTATGGAGGAATTCATTAATGATCACCATTTATTTAATCCCATCCCAAACAAAAGAAAATAGATGTGCTGAGGTTTTTTTGGTGTGTGCGTGTCTGTGTGTACATATCATTCCAAAGTACTTATGTTGTGTAAATCAAAAGAAAACACACAGTGGCAATGCGAGGTGGTCGATAAGAGATTATGTTAAGTTAACAACAAGCATCTGTGAAATGCATTTTTGACTGACGATCCTGAGTATAGCTGCAGCTAGCTCCAGCAATTTGTGCTCAGTTTTAGCCTGTTGTGATTAAATTGGGTAAGTTACCAGCTACAAGTAATTTGTAATTTTAAATTAGTACAAGACTCATGACATTTCTCTTTTGGGACTGTTCCAGTGAGTGGTTCACTGCCATCATCTATGCATTCAAATAGGTGAAGCTGCTTTGGTCAAATTCTATCTATCAGTTACCTGTTCAAACTGTTTCCTTGGAAGCCAAAAATGATATAGAAAAGGAGTGCAAAGGCAAACTTTCGTTGACAAATCTTCATGTTTTCTGAGTTTTTGTTATTTCTGTTTAATTCTGGTTTTCACTAGAGAGATGTAAGAACTAGTGAGTGTTAATATTTTATTTACTGACTCCTTTGGACTGGAGAAAGTCGTTATTAGATGTACAAACAGAGAAAGCTGGGTGGAAGTTTTAAGATGTTTTGATGTGCTTCTGTCAGATAGCATCTTCTCTGCTAGCTGCCAGTTTGGTTTTTGACATGTGGAAAGGAAACCAGAAGGAAAGCAAACTGAAAGAAAGAGGAAACTTCATCCAGTGGGGATGACCTCCTGTCCCATGGATGTATGTCACCATTACCCTGCCACCACTGGTTTTGTGAGCAGATTGTAGCAGAACAACTTTTGTCTCCTCTGCTTTTGAGGTTTGTTTCTCAACATACTGTGGTAGTTCAAGAGATGAGCAGTGATGGAGTGGGATGAAAGAGAGACAAAGAAATAGGACAGCAGGGCCTTTGGCTGTCCTCAGAAAGTGAACTCATTACCAAGAGGCAAAGTCCAGTATTATTCTCCCTCAATCCAGATCACATTTATATATTTTTCTAGAGAGAATTGCAGAAGCAGTGGCTGGAGGAGCCTTAACACTGTTGCCTAGTTAGGTTGATGGTTGGATTCTCCTGATTGGTAGGAAATCTGAGTTTGAATCCTTGAGCAAAATCATATGGCAAGTGGATCTGTACACAGCTCTTCTCCCTCTGTCCTTCATCAGCACAGTGAAGAGCTTGAGCAGGTCCAGACAGCCACAAAGATGATCTGAGGGCTGGAGTCCTTCTGCTATGAGGACATGCTGAGAGGGTTGGGGTTGTTCAGCCTGGAGAAGAGAAGCCTCTGGGGAGACTTCATAGAGACCTTCCAGTACCTAAAGGGGGCGACAGGAAAGATGGGAAGGACACCTTATCAGGAAGTGCAGCGATAGGATGAGGAGTAACAGTTTTGAACTGAAAGAGGGGAGATTTAGGTATTAGGAAGAAATTTTTCACTCTGAGGGTGGTGAGGCACTGGCACATGTTGCAAAGGGAAGTTGTGGCTGCCCCATCCCTGGAGGTGTTCAAGGCCAGGCTGGATGGGGCTTTGAGCAGCCTGGTCTGGTGGGAGGTGTCCCTGCCCATGGCAGAGGGGTGGGACTAGATGATCTTTAAGGTCCCTTCCAACTCTAACCATTCTATGTTCCTATGAATGTGACTATTTTCACTGAAACATCTATGGAACAGGAAATTACCCAAAAGAGAAAAAAAAAAATCTAATTACCTAGTCTTTACTTCCAATATCTATAAGTATCTTTTCATCATGAACAGGAACAAAGCAGTCAGCTGCCAGGAAACACTATTTTATCAGGTAGTTCAGGAAACTGAGCTCTCAGATAAGTACAACTCTTGGGCATCACCATGCTCCAAAGAGGGCTCAGGTTAGAAGAACTGTTCAGACAGTTCATTCTCCGCTTTGGTAAATACAGTGCCCTATTCCAAAAAACTGGTCTGCTTTTGTGTCTTCATTTTTTAACTATTTTCAGTCTTTGCACAATTTTCAGTTTTAGCAGCACTGATCTGATGTTTACATCCAGATTGTTGATGAGAATATTAAAAAGTTACTGGGTTAATAGTGATCCTGCCAAAATTCCCTAAAAACTCTTCTGTTTGTGGCTGATTAATTAATGCTAACTACTATTTGTCGGCTATTCTTTATTTAGCCCCGGATTTATTTGATGAGTGATCTAATAGTTTTGCACAACATGATTTTTTTTTTTTTTAAANAGAGGGAAGGGGGACCTGGGCAAAAGTCTGGGATGGGTGGAAGGTGTTTTAGCTTTTTTCTGTGTTTCTCACTTCCCAAATGCATTTAAATTGGCAACAAATTAAAATTATTTTTCCTCAAGCTGAGTCTGTTTTCCCCATGATAGTACTGNTCCTCTCCAGATTGGACCATATTTCCCACTGTAGCAAGTTTAGATTCTGCCTTATCTCCCTGACACCTTGTACTGGGGGTCTAGGCCTGGGTGTTGGAACTGGGGGCTACCAGGTGGCCTCTGTGAGGAGCAGCTGGGGCTGCCCCGTGCCAGACACAGCCAGTCCCAGCCGGCTCCAAGGGCCCCAGCGCAGGACACAGCTGAGCCCCTCAGCCACGCTGGGGGCGCCGGGGGGAGAAGAGGTTTGCCAAAGGGCCGAAGGCGGCCCAGGCAGAGGAGGAGGAAGGCAAGGAGGGAGCAGCAGCAGAGGGAGCCCCAGGGCGGAGGAGGAGGAGGGCAGGAGGTGCTGCAGGCCCGGAGCAGGGATCCCCTGCAGCCCTGGAGAGACCCCGCTGGAGCAGAGACCCCCCCTGCAGCCCGGGGAGGGCCCCAGGCCGCAGCGGGGGGATATTTCCTGCAGGAGCTGCGGCCGTGGAGAGCCCAGGCGGGAGCAGGTTGTCCCTGAAGGACTGCAGCCCGGGGCAGGGCCCGCGCTGGAGCAGGGAGAGGGGTGAGGAGGGAGGAGCGGCCCAGAGGGGCTGGCATGGACGGACCCACATCCCCATCCCCAGCCCTGCGCCCCTCGGAGTGGGGAGAGGGGTTGAGAGGGAAGGGGGACCTGGGCAAAAGTCTGGGATGGGTGGAAGGTGTTTTAGCTTTTTTCTGTGTTTCTCACTTCCCAAACGCATTTACATTGGCAACAAATTAAAATTATTTTTCCTCAAGCTGAGTCTGTTTTCCCCATGATAGTACTTGGTAAATGATCTCCCTGTCTTTGTGTTGATCCATGGTCTTTCTTGACCTATATTCTGCCCCGTCCTGTTGAGGAGGGGGAGTGAGAGAGCAGCTGGATGGGTGGATAGCAGTTGAGCAAGGCTAACCCACCACAATTCCCCATGCCATGGCACTCTCTCGCTCCTGTGATCCTGTTGTACTGCCAAACCAGGAGGGAAGTGAGGACTCTCCTTGCTTGACAAGAACATGGATGCAAGAAGTTGACTCCAGCTTAGAGGAAAAAAACTGGGCAAGGTCTGAGAAGACCAAGTTCCCTCTGGAGCTCATTACCACCAGCACCCCATTTTTTGCTCAGCGGGCTGAGTTCTTGGGGCTTGGAGCAACCCTGTGCGTTGATCCTTCTGTCCTTCCACCAGCCTGTCTTGTTGGAGACAAAGCTCGGTGAGAGAGCCTCAGGGCTTGCCTGTGCCCATCCCTTCTGCCCTGCTTATGTCTTCCACGGCCAGCCTTGTGGAAGATATTTCTGTGAGGAATTTATCCCTAAATTTGTGCCGGGGGCACTGAAAGCAGAACAAGCCCACACAGAGAGCCTGTCCTGGCAATGGAAATGCAACCATGGTGAGTGGGACACTGCTGCTGAGCAGTTGCCATATCTGAAAGGTGCAGGAATGGCCTCGTATTCAGACAGACCGTACGTGACAAGGTGGGTACAGCCGTGTACATTTAACAAATAGAGCATTTCATTTCCTAAGTTATAATTATGTGACTGAATGTTTAATTTCTTATTGCAGTGTGCATATCTTTCAGAAACTCCTGAAAACAGAATGATCACCAAATTGCCCTGTAGCAATGCTGCAGAAACAATGTAGCTTAATGCAATACCTCACAGGAAGAAAGCTATTTAAAGCACAACTAATTTCATTCTCTCACACTCACAAGCACTGAGATGCTTTTAACCAGCCTGCTCAGCATTCAGGCACTAAGACTCCTGTATCCAGGGGGTCTGTTCAAGATTGCTTGCAATGATGTGGAGGACAAGGAAAACAGTTTTTGAGCCCGTCCCCACACTTCCTGCCTTCTGTTTAGGTGTGTGCTGGTGGTTTTGGATGTGTCTCATCGTGCAGTTCGGGATCTGACAGCAATTAGTCTCTTTATCCTGTCCCACCTCTGTGAGTCATCAAGATTTAGTCACTGCCTCTGTTTCAGAGCTGTCTGCCACGAGATATTGCAGGAAGTTTTGTCCTAAGATCTCAGTGACCGGCTACTGTAGGTATCAGCAGCATATGCCATTTTGCAGCCCTTTTTCTTCTGGTGTTTTGCACCTGTTCATTCACATTCAGTCTACATTCATATCAGTATAAGCATTTTTTCTGCAATTTATCACAGGCCTAGGAGATTCCTGTGCTTCTGTTTTCTAATACATTATAAGCACGTTGGTATGTGCTAGCGAAAATATGACAGCTACCTCTTATGATTCATAATTTTTCATCTCACAAATCTCCCAGGCTCCTGGTATTGCCCCTAGTATTTCAGCATTATATTACAGTAAACTTTCCTCCTTCCTGGCCTGGGATTACAAAGGAATATTACAGTTTACTTCCTTCTACATAATGATTTTGTCTATAAATTCTGATATGATCCAATCTTCATATTCTCTCTGTTTTATTGGGTTCTGATGACCTTTAGGATGTCCCTATACTGCTTTCTCATCCTCCTTTATTCACTTTATATTACCCCTGCTTATCCAAGACAAGCCAAAAAAATTTGAGAAGAAAGGGAAGAGATGCTTGCTATTGGTAGGACAGACAAAAAGAAATCTTTTGAGTAATGGATAAAAGCATTGCTTTCAATTTAAATAAATTTCTGCGAGTTGTTGGAATAGTCTTTCACTGACTGTGTGGCTGCATATTTACCAAAGGCTACCTTACAGGCTAATGAGAACTTCATTTGTTATGTTAGAGATTTCAGATGACATCAGATAGAGATCTTGATCCGAATTCTCTGTGCAGCTTTCGTAGTTGGGAGTGGGAGCTGACCCTATCCTGAGGTTAACAGCATAGTGCTCAATGACAAATAGTTAATATGAAGTCCAGTTCCACAAATCCCAGTTATTAGAAAGTCAGGGTGTTCAAAGGAAAAGTCAGCTGTGTAAGAAGGAGGCAGATGTTTTTAATAAGTTCATATTAATAAGAAGAACCATAACTCAAAACACAGTTTCTGATTCACAAGCCTATCGGCTGCTTACTGTGGTCTTTTGGCAAATTCCTTGGGGTCTTTTCCTTATTGTTCCCATGCACGTGTTCCTCTGAAGTTAACACGTTGTTCTGGTTTTCCATTTTGCTGGCAGCATTGCATCTTGCAGCACTGTGCAGAGCCCGAAGTCTGCACGGTCATCTTGTTGGCATGGCTGAGTGTCGGGCCTCCCGGTGCGGCTCTCACGATTGACCTCTTCTTTTGCACATGGCGGGGGTGACACAAGACACCTGGGTGGCTTCACTGGACAGGTCCATAGCCCATGGACACGTTCCAGTGTTTTCATGCCCCCCCTGTTTTGGTGCCTGACTGACATAATGAACTTCCCCCATCCCAAACATGTTGGGATTATCCAACAGCCTTGTGAAGTCAGGGACCCCAAATCTGCCTTTTACTGTTGTTACTTTCCATTCCCATTTAACGTTCAATTATTAATTTCTTTATTTCTTGTTAAAGAATGTTTTAGTCAACAGATAAAGACACTTATATGGATATATATACTCAATTTATATATATTCATATCTGTATATCAACATGCCACATATACATATATAAATATATGTATGTAAAGAGTATCTATGTATAAATATTCACACATATTTATACTGTCTTTCTATATTCATATATAGAAAGACAAATCTATACTTCTATATGTATTTATATATAGGAACACTCCCTGGTCCAAAGGAAATGGGCAGCCGGTCAGGGGTGCTCTTAGATCCTGTGTGCACCTGTCATACTTTGTCTTGGATTACAGCTGTCCTTATATGACTGATACTGAAAAAAAGGAGGGAATATAAAAGGGACAGTTGAGAATATAAGCAGAGGCCTTGAAAGTAAAGCACAGGATGATGCCAGAGGCCTCAAAAATATGAAGAGAAATCACAGAACTTCAATTAGAAGGCACTAAAAAAGTGCAACCTTGACAGCTATGTAGAAGCAGTTTAGGGTTTACAGGAATTTTTACAGAATTGTGTAACAACTGGTTGCAGGTGCCCAGGATGGACATCACAGGCAAGGACATCTGTAGGTGGCATATCGGAGTGTAACAACATTAACTCATTGAACAGGCACTTCGGTGCAGAATTAGATCTGCAGAATTGGT
This sequence comes from Stercorarius parasiticus, assembly GCA_013396915.1. Classification (NCBI taxonomy): domain Eukaryota; kingdom Metazoa; phylum Chordata; class Aves; order Charadriiformes; family Stercorariidae; genus Stercorarius; species Stercorarius parasiticus. Next base: position 169,486 of record VWZL01005114.1, read on the forward strand.
CTCTCTGGTATCCTTTACTGCTACAAATGTAAGCAGTGCCTTGCTTTATGAAAGGAAAATACACCTGGAGGGAGCAGCAGATGAACACCATTGAAAGCCTGTGGGATACAGGTACAAATTGGGGGTCAGATTTGGCCAAAGTATAAATCATTCCACCTTGGCCTATGCACACTGATTTCCTGCAGATGGAAGCCAGTACGTGGATGTGGATGGGAACACAGTGCAGCATGAGCTGTTACAAACCCCAAAGAGTCACGGTGTCCAGTCATGCCTGGGGATTTTTAGTCAATATCACAAATTTGCAAAATCTTCTCTGGGAAGTGCTATGGGACCTATCATCTGGCCTGTAGGAGGTCCCACAAATCCCTGTGGCTCAGTTTTACTTCATAAGGGTCCTGATTTTCCTAATATCCACTGCCCAATACCTCAAAGACTTTGTGAACACTTCTTTCTAAACACAACTTCAGTAGAGCTCAGGAAACATTGCGCGTGAACTGGAAATTGTCTACAGGATTTAGCATCTTCCTTTTTTCTGTGTGAAAGTAGTTTTTTTGGAGGGTTAGTAGAAGAAAACACAGGAATGAGGCCAACAGTAAAGAATGATAAGGGAAATTTTTAAGGAGGGCAAGGCATCCAGCTATAATTTAAATTCTAAACTGTGTGCTGTTATGTGTGACTGCAGTATGGCACTACTTTTAATTCAATTTGTTGGGCTCATCAAGGAAAGCAGACTAAAGCACGCATTAGTCTATTTTTTCACTTGGCGTTTCTATATCCATCAAGCCGTTTCAAGTAGCCTGACAGTCATTTCACATTATGACCATTTCTCTTTAAGTTAGGCCAAATCAAGTGTGGAGAATTAAGATTAATTATTCAGTAAAAACAAAGGCTGAAGCGTGATCAAGTTTGGCTGTTTTGTCTGTTTGTTTGTTTTTCTCCTCTCTAGGCACTTCAATTCCCCAGGCTTTGTCCTCCTCTTGTGTATGGCATTTTGAAAGGCAATGACAGATTGTAAATTCAACCCAAGGTTGCTGAACCATTCAGTAGAGTCAAGGGAGGCCTGATGAATTTCTTTTACACGTCCTGCTTAAGCATGTATTATACAGTCGTTAACAATGTGAGTGATAGTCTGAAGTTTGTTGCAGTTGTGGTACGATCAATCATTGTCCCTCTGTTTATATGGAAAATCTCTGCACCTCCTGTGAGTTACTTTGATGCCGTTGTGCATAATCTAGTATCCTTGAGGTAAAACAAATCCTGGCCGCATGTTTTGGATGTTGACAATAAGCTTCATCTTCAGCATTGTGTGTGAATATAGGTGTCCAGGACTGCTTGAGATGCTGTAAGGTACCCGAGGCAGCCATATGTGGAAGTCGGATGTGACTTTCGCTTGTAATAGATCAATACCATTGGCGTGGCAACTTGTTCTTTCATATTGTTATGGAGTGATAGATCATTATTGTCCATAGAAGTCTGGCATTTCCTTAAAACAGTTGGTTTAAAGTGCCAGAAACTGGAATAGAAAAACTTCAGATAACCTATACAGAGAGGCTGAAGAGTGCAGGCTTTGCACAAGTTTTTTCTGAATTTGAGTCCTGCAGTTCTGGTGGAAAGGTATCCTCCTCTCCCTCTTCCTAATGGGATTATACAAAGCCATTTTGCACAGAAACTTCCAGCCCCCAAGTTTAACACCTGTTTCCATTCAGAAAACTTGTCCTTGTTGCTTTTGGCAGGTTTTCACTGAAAAAGAAAAAAAAAAAGGGACCTAGGTGAATCTGTTCTCCATATGTTTGGTTAGAACAAATAGAGCTTTAGGAAGAAAATTTCTTACTCTGAGCTTGACCAAAAGTTGTGCTTCAATGCTTCAATCTCTTCTTAGAGGACTTAGTAGGTGAACTGGCTGTTCCAGAGGTCAAAGCATACCCTGGAATAACATATAGACATGTCCCTGAATGGCACATAGATATGGTAGCGTTGGTCCCTTGAGCCACAAAGGGCACCAGAATGGGACAGGCGTTATGCCTGTGCCAGTAAGTTAAGCACTGCCAGGACAGATTTGCCAATCCATAACGCAAGTGTTCTACGGGGCAAAGCTACAGCTGTAGCCAAGTCTACAATGAAGCAGGGTGGACAATCGGAAGGCAGTGCTCCAGCCTGTTCCTCCTGAGTTTACAGGTGTACAGGAATCCTGTTCGGTCTATAATAGCTCTGCCTCATCACATTGATGAAGGTTAAGGAAGCCGAGGCACAAAATCAACAGTCCTGGACAAATGACAAAATTATCTTTGTTAGGGTCTTTTGCTACTGGTATTTACAAGGAGACAAAGATGGAAAAGGTTGATTTGGTATCCTGCAGTGGTATGCAGTTTAAATGCCAGCTAAGGCAGAATGCAATAACTCTGTGCAAATATCTGTAAATTGTAAAGACTTAAGGTGGAGAAGAAACAAGTCAAGGGACCATCATGAATAAACAATTAGGAGTAAAGCAGAGGACAATGTAGGCTCTATATCTGGAGGTTTTAATGGGAAGTGCTGGACTCCTAATGGGAATACTTAATGACTAGACAGATAGTGGTGTGGAAAATGGCTTTGGACCCTGGGAGACTGATTTATAGATATACATGGCTTAAGGGAGCTATTAACATCATCTGGCTTAATTTCCTTCAGTGTTTATCCAGGCCTGGTTAATGTTTAGGTAAGATGGACAGGTATAAAGATCTTCTGCTTAAAAATCTTTATTTCTTCCCTAAGTCTTTTCCTTGTTTACATTAAACTTTGGGTTTAGGGTGGTTATTTTGTCGTTGCATTTCTTTTCCCATCACCTGGTTGATGTAGAAGGTACTGTAGTGGTACGAGAGTGGTAGATCTGTTCACCTCCAGTCTTTGAAGGCTGGAGGTGTGACAGACTACACTCAAGTGATTGCTGAAGAAAGACAACTGCTACTTGCCCCAGAAACATGAAGCTTTGATGAATCTTAGCGTTTAAAGTGGACCTTACAGCAGCTGCTACTGCATACCCACAGACCACCCAGCTTCCTACAAATCCCTTCAGCAACCTGAGACCAACCTGCTGCCTTGGATGACAAAAAAAGGCCCAGAGGAGAAGTATTAGGAGAGGTGTGCCTGGGCCAGACAACTTTCTACTGCTGTTGATGGGGTAAGAGAAATCCTGGCAGCAGCAACGGGCGGTGAGCAGCTCCAGCTCTGTAGTGCAGGACGTGGGCATGCCACCTAGGAATGCAAACCCAAGAAGAGTACTGGAAGAAACACTTCATTGTTAACCATGCATAGCAGCTAGTGGGGGAGTTTATTCTTCCAAGTAGGTTTTTCTTTCTTCTTTTTTTTACGTTTTTTTTTATATGTTCATTATTTGCTAAAAGGCAGAATGCTTTTCAAATGATTTGGGCTATCTGGAAACTTCCCACAGAGATTAAACATCTCCTGCATGGAGTTTTCCCTGTGCACACCATCAGAATGTCAATCTTCCTTCACCTGGAACCATAGTGAAGTATTTTAACTGTATGTCTTTATCAGATCTCTGCTGACAGCCTGTCAAAGCATTCCCGGGGAATGACTCATTTGCAAATGGCTTTCCTACCTTTCTCTTCTCCCTTCACTCTCTTTTGCTCTCTTTCTCTCTCTGGCTCCTTGAAGTGCATGCTATAAATAGCTCTTGAAGAAGGAGAGTTTGAAAAGAAGTGCATTTCATATAAATCAAGGGTAGGAAGTTGCCAGGGCTGCAATTTCCTGCAGAAAAAGATGCATACAAGCTGTTTTTTGCATAGTTCTGAGTATGACTGTCATTGTCCATCAAACCAATGACCTGTCCTGACTGCTTCTGTGTTTGTGATGGTGACCGGCTATCTCACTGACCTTTTTCCATGCCATTCCGAGGTGGAAAATTTCTTTCCAGTCCTGAGTATTTCTTGTTAAGGCATTTAGATGTTGTAGTACATGAAGACTGATTTCATGAATTTTCATCTTACATATACATAGTGTGGCAATCACACTGTTAATCAGTACTAGGAAAGGTATTTGATGCTGGCTGTTAATAATGCCCTGATATGTCTCCTGAGATCATGAATGGTTGAAAATTAAATTCCCATGCCAAGGAAAAGTCTCCTAAACTTTCTTTGCATTTCAATGCTTCCGGCTACATGTTTGAGTCCTGTGAAGAACTGGTGGTTTCTATTGAAATTTCCCCTTTGCATCTGAGGTCAAGAGCAAGCCAGTCTTTATTAATCACATTTCCATAAGATGCATATTCTGTATCACTGCAGAAGGACTCCTGCAAGGGGCGTCCCCCATTCCTCTCTGACTTCTGTGTTCCTCTCTACCTTTTTGCTCACCTCCTGGCATCTCCTCGGAGGAGATCTTAGAGTAGTTCAAAACTAAGGGAAATTATCTGCCAACACTCTGCTCTCTCAGATCTCTTCTGCTACTAAGTGGTGTAAGATTGGACTAATCTTGTCTCTCTCACACATCCGCACTCTGTAAATTGAGTTCAAATGATTTGGAGGAGTATAAACCAGTCTGGCACCACTCTCATGAATATCTAATCAGCCTAAAGACAGTTTGAACCCAAGGCCTTTGCGGATGCAGTTACTTGCTTTCAGTGTTTCTGAATTTGTTATATTGAAGTTAATCATAAAGAACAATGCAAGGAATCAAGTAATAACTGGTATCTGTTATCTCCATACAGTGACAAGCATGCTTCCAGTGGTGCAGCTCCCAGTGATTTCATACTCCTCCCTATGCATATAGGCAGTACTGTGCTATGCTTACAGTAATTAATTGAAACAGCTAGAGATTAATTAAAAATATATTAACTTATCTATCTAGTGGTTTTCTTGCTTTATAACCAATTTTAATTGGCAAAGGTTAGCTTTAGCCTTAGGAGGTGAGTTTTCCACAATAGCCAGCGGAGGAGGAAAGGGCAATTCAGTACAAAAGGCTGACAGAGGTGCTGATAAATCACCCTGAAGCTGTTTAAAAAGAAAAAGGGGATGAAAGCTGATAAACATAGAACCAACTCATGGTTTGGCTCCATGAATGGCTTTCTTGTAAAAATGTCATGCATCTAGTGAGAATTTAAGCCTTTAAAGGGAAGAGAGGTTTTTTCTGTTCTACTTCTGCGCTCAGCATCTAATCCCAGGGCTGTGTCCCAGGAAATGATGGGGTACCAGAGGTGACATTGAAAGGCTGCAGGACCACAGGAAGCCGTGCTCCTCCCAGTGCCCAAGTATATTACGTTGAAGCCATGTCTAGTTGTGCTCTGTGATCAAATAATCAACTACAGCAAGTGGAAGTATTTGCATGTGCTAGTTAGCAAGGAAGATTTTGTGTTCTTGGCTTCTGGGGTGTAGTTCTGTTGCCTAAATATAGATGTCATTGCCCTTGGAGATGCTGTCTGGTAACGCAACAGGCCTCTATCAGCCAATCCATTCAGATGTAGGTCTTCCACACATTCTGTGTCATATCTGCCTGATCCTTATGTATGCACTGGGTACCTAAGGCCATCTCAGATGGTACCAGAGGCCAATGTTTAGACAATGAGACCGTACCTCAAACATCTACTGCACGCTGGACCCTGAGCTGTCCAGACTCATTCAGAGTCAGTGAAGATCTTGTTCATGTGATCAGTAGGGTTTACAGAACGGTTCACCTGACCAAATGCTGTGAGTCTGCAGTGAGTTCCCAAGACAGAAACTATACACTGTAGACTCCCGCGTTTTTTAATTCATCCTCTAGTGTTTAATAAAAGCATTTCTAAAAAAAAACCACAAAGCCCTTACTTGATGTTATGGTTTGAAGAACCCACAACAATTTATTGTCATTTAGACAAGTATTCTATCGCCTGATGACCTCTCCCCACCCGGGAAGGGGAATCAGGAGAAAACAAGGAAACCCAAGGGTTGTAATATAAAGAGGTGTAATAGAATAATGCTAAATAATTAACATTAATAACACTAAAGAACCAATACTAATCCCAATACCAATATAAAATATACAAGGATTACACTCAGCCTCTTCTATCAGTAGGAAGATATTCAGTCTCAGCAATGGACAGCAAATGTCGGAAATGTGAGTGCTACAGCTTCGGGAGGAAGGGAAGGGCTCAGGGCTCTAGCACTGGGGTGAGAAGTTCTCAGGATCACAGCCATCACAGAAGAGAGAGAAACTCCTCAGCAAACTTTTTAATTTATATTGAATGTGACGTTCATGGTATGAAATACTCCCGTTGGCCAGCCTGGGTCAAGTGCCCAGGCCTTGCTCCTCATCCCCACACCTGGAGAGCTCAAAAACACTGAGACCTTGAAACCCACATCCCATAGCTGGCTATAAAGTAAATATTTTCACAAATTCAGACACTAGAGTCTTCTAAAAATGCAGTTTCACCAAGCATTAGAAGAGACCTTACTGATAAGTAAAATTACTGAAAGAGATACTAATCCTGTGTCACTCAAACCAGGACACTTGAAAAGGCACTTTCTGGCTGCGGCTTCTGTCTGGAAACTATCATCTCATGATACAAGCAGAAGAAGCCACTGGTTTATTGTTTGTTGGGTTTTTTTGTTTTCTTTTGGGTTTTTTTTCTGTGTGTTTGTTTGTGGGGTTTTTTGGTTTTGTTTTTTTTTTTTTTTTCATCAGAGAAAGCAAATTGAAAATAAATGGTTTATTTTAGAAATCAATGAGACCAAATCTAGAGGCACAAACAGCACTTAAAACTTGGTGAGGGCTCCTCTTGAGCAAATCTAGTTACAAATCAAAGAGGTGAGCCAGCGGGGAAAGTGTTAAAAAGAGGCTTTATTTCACTATGTGCTCATTCACCTGCAAATCAAGTTAAATGGGAATGAGATACTGGCGCTAGGATCTGACATTGTTTTACAAGTGGTGTGAGGAAAGGATTTTTTAATATGAATTTTTAAGTGAAAACTCAAGAATAAACACTTCTGTCTGAAGAGACATGAGAATGATGTTACCTGCAGGTATTTACATTGTAGGTAGGGACTGTAAATAGTCCGATAAATGGCTTATAGTAGTTAGGGGGACATGGTTGATTTAATAAGGAGGTAATTTTTTAGAGAGTTTTGCAGGCTGGAGTGCAGCTCATTCGTTTCTATGGTGTTCCACTTCGTAGGATTCATCCCACGTAACTGTGCACATCATTGAAGAGCCTTTCGAGTGTGTTTGTTTGACTTCATCTGTCACCAACAGAGATAAGAGAGCAGCACTTGCAGGTTGCATGGACATCACGGGCAGCAGATTTAAGGAAATCCTTTTCTTTTTGCTTTTTGTTGGCAGCATTGTGGCAAGACAAATTATTTGGAACTGATCATGCTTTGCAGCAGAAAAAAGAAAAAAGGCTTTAATTAATGTTAAAAAATTCTCTTCAGATATTTCAGAGGAAATAAAAAGTGTTAGACTCTAGATGAAAAACTACTGCGTGGGTCATTGCATGGTATATGCCTCTGTTTCACAGTCCTCCTCTGATCTGGGATTGTGATTTAGCAAATAATAGTCTTTGATGATGAGGAGGATGATTTTGTAGTTGTCAATCTGGATCAGAACTAGGGTCTACCTGGAGCACTATTGTGTCACAAGCAGGTTTAAGTCAACCCAACTGCAGAGGAGGCATACAGAACTGTGTTGGAGGTTCCTGTAAGATTTCTGTAGCCAAGCATATTTCCTCAGTAGTTAGTGGCTAGTTAAAGAATTGAAGCCTGATGGCTTTTATTCTGACTGAAGTTCTTGTTTAGATTTCTCCTTTTCATCTCAAAACTTTGGCTATTTTCCTTACCCATAAAAAATTTCACTAAGGGTTGCATCTGGCTAGCTCTTACTTTAGTGGTGCCTTGTGACAGGCTGTTCCACTGTGGCAAATGATTCATTGTCTGAGACAGCTTTTATTTTCTATTGCTTCTTTTTATTTTCCCTTTGCTTACACCAGATTTCCTTTTACTTTCTTAATTTTCTTATGAGGAAAGGTGCACAGAAGGAGTCCCTGTCACCATAGCTAGTGAAAAACACTTGGTTTTGACTGGGAAAATTTCTGCGCTAAAATGTGGTGGAATAGACAACTCAGCATCTTCTGCAGCCAAACCTGATCACTCTTTCAAGCTAAGCTACATATTCTACTTCTTTAAAGTAGTCCTGCTTTTTGCTAATCATGTCTGGTTGCTTCCAGCTGGGATGTAAGCTCAATAATTTTGTTTTCTACAGAGTTACTCCACCACTTGCTGTATTTGTACCATGCATTTGCTGGCCTGGTGGGAGAAACTTTGAGAAATTCATTCCACATATTGCACCTTTTCTGCTTTGAATAAGCAATTTTTAAGCCATGTGTTGGTATATTTACAGATACACGCAGCTTCCTCTCCTTGTCAGCCTGAATACTCTGCAAATCAAAGCAAAAAGCTGCGCTGTTTTAAGCTATTAGAATCATAGAATCATATGAAAAATCAAAATCATTCTATAATTCTATTAGCAGATCTTTAACTCAGACAGGATATATCTTTTTAAAATTATATAGCAATACACTTACAGATACTTCTGAAGTTCCCAGAGATGCACTTCCACATTTTAACCCCAGGGGTGCATGAAGACTGTGGAATCAAAACTAGCAACAAAACTCCATGTCACTTGGTCCAAAACTCCCAGAATCATTAAGTTCTTCAGTTGTGAGAGATTTATTTTAGATGTCAAAGCCCCAAAATAAAAGATTTTGTGATTGTGTTTCCTCTGTGTGCTTGTGCAGCTGTCTGTTCACCCAGGTAACTTCTGTGTCTGTTAGATAGGTTCACCACAGTCGGTAGAATGACGGAGGTCTCAAAGATATTAATCTCCTGTAAGTTTCATTAAAATAGATGGAAGGGCAGAGAGGTTATTCAACTGTTAGAGTGAGAAGAGAGATTCAATGACTGTCCCGCCTTAAGTAGAGTCTGTAAGGGGAACCCGGCCCTCACAGTACATAACAGGACCTGCGTATACGATACTTTGCCGGTTCCTCTTTTCACACAACACATCGTGAAACTTCCGTGTTAGAGAACTGTTTCCAAGCAGCCCAAACTTTAAAGATGTAAAAATTTCACACGTGAGATGGCAAACAAGAGGAACACTCTCACCCAGTATATTTACTATTTGTTTTAACTCTCACGATATTTAGCCAAGCTTGTGATTTTGTCGGATGACTGGATGTTGAATTCTGGGAGTTTGTGACACTGAATCTCTCTGATTTAATATGGAAATACAATGCTGCGTTACTGCAGTTGATGGCTAAGGCAATCCAAAAGTAGGATGTGTTGGGAAGAATGGGGAATATGACAAACATGGAAGCCGTCTGCCAAGTAAGGTCGCATCATTTGAACTCTGATGGCAGAAAAAAACCCCATAATGCTCCCAGAGCTACCCAGGGGCTCTACAAATTCGTCTGACAAATAGTCCTACAGAAGGACAAGGTATTATGGCCATACTATGAAACAGAATGTCTCTTACTAGATGTCCACTATTATACTGTCTCATCTTTCTTGTGATTGTAGAAAGACAAATATAGCTGTTTTCTGCCATACAACAATTGTTGTAGTAACCACATCAGGGATAAGATAGGAAGTACAAGCAAAAGATGCTTTCCCCTGGGGGGTCGTCTTAGTAAGGAGAAGGGAGGATGAACACAACCCACTAATCTGGGGAAAGCACAGGTAATGTTAGTTAGCTATGAGAACAAGCTGGGATGTGTGTAACTACATGTGTCTGTATGTCGAAATGGTAATTTTCATGGCTTCCCCATCGACACCCTCAGTCCAGTTGGGCTGAACGGGGGTAATGAACACATCACTTTTGTTTCGAGTATGTCCAATTCACTCAATTCACTGCCTGGTCCTAGCAAAAGGCTCTCCGACATGCCAGGAAATCGACATATATTCAGCAGTGACTGACATAACAATGTTTGCTTTGGATTTTTTAGAACATTTTTCTTCTCCAACAGCACGATTAGAGATTCATTACATTCTTTTCACTCCTCTAATGAAGCAACCAAACAGTTTGATCTTGTTAGAAAAGGGCAGTCACATAAGTAGCGAAGTTAGGCGAAGTCCAATTCAGAATAACTTCCTAGCTCATTTGCTTGACTTCAGAGCTACCCCATGGGAGATTTCCATGCCAGAGTTCATCTCTTGGTATGACAAATGCTAGTCCATTCTGTTTCTTATATCCCTAGGATTTTGGTCTATAAACTTGTGTTTTCAGTGGAAGTAAAACATTTGGAGAGAATGCTACAGGGATTAGATTTTAGCTGTTCTTCCACATCTGCCCTTTGGAGCTAGGGAATTTGTGAGGATAACTTCAGTAAAGATTGGGAAGCATTCAGATGGTGCAGGGATGGGAAATACATAAATAAACTGTATAGAGAGATGCACAAATTGCATTTAACAGCTGAGCCAATGAATCACCGTTGTTAGAATACATTTGATTTTCTGTGTGCACAGCAATTAAAGGAAATAGCTTGCAGGTGAATATAGAGGGGATAGATTCAGGTCTCTGCACAACAATGAAGGCTGATATAATGAAGATCTAATGAGAACAAAATAGAGATTCAGAGTTACAGATGGCATTCCTTTCCATCACTATCTGGGGCATTATTTTCTTCAAGGATCTGTAGTATCATTTTTCTGTGGTGCTTTATAACAGAACCAGCTGTCAGTAGGACTAGATACATAAAATGGCTGGGGAGTGTGTTAGGGGATTACGCCATCTAATTTTAGCTGCCTAAAAGCTAAGAGCCTTGTCTAAGTCAGCTGTCTAGTGTCCCTGTAGATTTGGTGGGAATAAAGACATCTCAAGAAAACTAATTTCATCTACTTTTAGGACCCAACTCAAAGTGTTAGGTCCTGAAAATCCCACAGAATTTCTGCTCAACTTCGAGGTCTTTAAATTCTCAAGCCATCCCAGTTTTTGCCAGTAGCTTGTCCTGCCATTTCTGATTTCTGCTGGTGGGTACACAGACAACTTCCTCTGAGCATCTAATCAAAGTCATTGAGATGAAGAAACTAGGGATTCTTCCATCCTATGACCTGTCCCTTCTGTGGTCATTTATCTCAGAACATACCTAAATAAGACTCATGTGACCACACAGTTTTAATAATTCTTTTCTGACTTAGGACAATGTTTAGAGTATTTGCATGAGATGTCAGAGACAAGTTCGAACCCTTTTTTACTGTCTTTAAAACCATGCTTACTACCTTCTGTGACAGGTCAGAACTTCATAACTGAGACAAAACTTTTGCACGTGCCTCAGAGGTGTTCTCATGTTACTATATTTGAGATGCGAAAGGACTGACCTAACGTAAGTCACCTTGCATCAGAAAGTGAATGAACGCAAGCTATGAAATCTGTTTGAGAAGAATCAAACAGGATGAGGGGATCGAGTGCACCTTCAGTAATTTTGCAGATGACACCAAGCTGGGCAGGAGTGTTGATCTGCTTGAGGGTAGGAAGGCTCTGCAGAGGGATCTGGACAAGCTGGATCGATGGGCCGAGGCCAATGGTCTGAGGTTCAACAAGGCCAAGTGCCGAGTCCTGCACTTGGGGCACAACAACCCCATGCAGCACTACAGGCTTGGGGCAGAGTGGCTGGAGAGCTGCCTGGCAGAAAAGGACGTGGGGGTGTTGGTCAACAGCCAGCTGAATATGAGCCAGCAGTGTGCCCAGGTGGCCAAGGTGGCCAACAGTGTCCTGGCCTGTATCAGGAGCAGAGTGGCCAGCAGGACAAGGGCAGTGATTGTTCCCCTGTATTCAGCACTGGTGAGGGTGCACGTTGAATACTGTGTCCAGTTTTGGGCCCCTCACTGCAAGAAAGACATTGAGGTGCTAGAGTGTGTCCAGAGAAGCAACAAAGCTGGTGAGGGGTCTAGAGTCTTATGTGGAGCAGCCGAGGGAGTTGGGGTTGTATAGCCTGGAGAAAAGGAGGTTGAGGGGAGACCTTATCACTCTCTATAACTCCCTGAAAGGAGGGTGTAATGAGGTGGGCGTCAATATCTTCTCCCAAGTAACAAGTGATAGGACAAGAAGAAATGGTTTCAAGTAACGCCAGGGGTTTTAGATTCACTGAAAGAGTTGTCAAGCATTGGAACAGGCTTCCCAGGGAAGTGGTTGAATCACCATTCCTAGAAGTATTTAAAAGACGTGTAGACGTGGTGCTGAAGGACATGGTTTAGTGGTGCTTTTGTCACTGTTAGGTTGATGGTTGGATTTGATGGTCTTAAAGGTCCCTTCCAACCTAGACGATTCTATGATTTTGTGATTCTAAATGTCAGGTTTGCTGTAATGGCTTATGCCTGAGCCTACTCTGAGGTGTGCAACTCATCCCGCATACTGCAGAGCATGTCTTCTGCCACGAAGGTGAAAGGATCTCACAGAGTTAAAAGATTGCAATACTGAATTTGTGTCCTCTTCATATTCAAAATACAGAGGTCCTTCAGGTCTGTGAGAACTTCACATACATGGATGAATTCAAAATGTTCAGACTAGTAGGGATACATTATTATCCTGTTATAATTTCCAGAGATCACATATCTCGTACTGCTCTGAACAGTAGCAGACTAAGAAAAATACAAATTTTCCATGGTTACTGGCGTGTTTGCTACTAAGCTAACCTCTTCCCTGGCAAAGTATCTCTTCACTCTTCTTTTTCAGGGAATGTCTCCTATGGCCTGGTGTTGAAAAAGAACCTGCTTTCACTTTTATGAACAGCTGCTGCTGTCTAAAAACCTGTGGAGACGCTGAACTCAACAGGTGTTTTGTGATAGCTGTCTTCACCTTCTTGTGGCTGCTGCTCTCTCTCTGCTTTTAGTTGGGTCTGTTGAGCTCTGAGCTCGAGAGCTCTGAGGTAAGCTGCAGAGAGCAGGGTTTTCAGCTTTCCTGTCTATTTCAATTACTAGCTGGAGCAGCATTTTGGCTCCTTCTGCCCAACGGGAGGCTGTGGATCTCAACCATGTGCCGTGCAGTAACTACCATCATCTCAATGGTGTTTATCTCTGTACTGGCTCTTCTTGGCTTAGCTGGTGGGGAGCCCACATGTTGGATCAGGCTGATAAGCTGCTATTGTTTCCTTTCCGGGACTGCAGGCATGAATTTTACACATTTTTTGATTCCTTGTAGTGATGTCACAGGTGATGCCAAATGGAGAATTGCCATATCTGCAGCCTTTTCTGCTTCTCTCCTCATCCGTTTATGTTCTCAGTGTCGCGTTTGTGGTTTCTACCAGCTCTCTGCCTCCCCCTCCACCCCTTTAGAGCTGTGAAAACATTTTTGCAACTCAAGCCACAGCAGCAGATGGTTCTTTACTTTCACCATCATTGTTGTGGTGTGGTCCCTTTCCCAAATTCTGGAACAGCCAATTTCTGGCATCTTGTCCGCAATTTTTGTTAGGATGCAAAACCAGTGGCAGGCCTGAAAACTCCCTATGTCCTACTCAATGAAAACCCTGGTTGAGGGCTTCTGCTGAATTTTCATGTACGTCATAACCCCAAAACGCACGACATCCAACTTTTTAATCAACAATGTTTGGGAAACCAGTGCAGAATTCTATTGTATTTTCCTTTTTTCATCATCGTGCCGTAGCACAGGGATACCAGTACATATTTTTTCCTATCTGTTTTTGCTTCCTCCCCTGCCTGTTCAGGCTATGGACTTCTCATGGTGGGACTGTCCTTCCTGAGGGGCTAGGCATTGGGCAGGCATGAGGCAATCTCAGTTGCACTCTGCTCAGTGTAGGATGATTAATGACCTGTGAACATGGGCGACAGAAAGATTTAACAACCTCTTGAAGGTTGTATAGCTCAGGGGAAGAACCTCAAGGGTCTCAGCTGCCATAACCTGGCTTTCTTGGGGAGGGGTTTTCGGTCTTCCTTGTGCTGTTCAGCGGTCCTTTATTTCTGGTTCTGGGCTCCAAACCGTCACACAGGGGGATGGCATCACCTGTGTCTTCCCCTCTGGGAAGGTCTTCCCCTCTGCAGTTCCCTAATACCCATGAGAGCTGCAGCAAGACTGATTTAGATTTCTGTCTTGCTGTTCTACTTTTTTTGGGCAATGAGCATTGTGATCTGTGACAAAATAGCTACTGTATGAAGAAGTGTCATTTATTTAGAATAAAAATCCTTCACAGAAAGCAGACGCTCAAAAGCCTGTGTGCTTTCACAGAAGTGAACTGTGTGCGGAGCTGCCTTCCCTGGCAGGATTATCAATCCCTGGTGGTGGGAAAACCCACCTCCATCAGACTATCCCTCAGTGTTTGCATCTTCTCCTTGAAAATACGGGATTTTTTTATTTCCTTGCTCTCTGCTAGTCTTAGTGTGCTCAGGAGGGGGGCACTACCAGAAACCAACGTTCTCCTACTCTGTGCTTTTTCACAGTGTGCTGTTTCCTTCCCAGTGCTGAAGGGACGATGGTTGTGTTCCAGTATTTTCAATTTAAAAGTCACTCCAAAATGTAGACTTCAGAAAATACGCAGGCCAAAAACACACTCAGAGTTTTCTAGAGTATGCACATGCTTTTCCACAGGGGCAAGACTAAAACTGACCATTTCTCAGAGAAAATCCTAGGATGGGATAGAGAGTGCTGCCAGTAAGGGGAAGAAGGCATTTCAGTAAAAATCTTGTTTTAGGGTTTTATGGTACTAAAAGTGAACATTTTCTACCTGTCATAAATATCAACTTGTTTCTCACTGCCTTATGTGGAGAGAGGTGTTTGCTTTTCTGTCTGCCATTTTCTGTAGCTGGAGATTATAGTAATATAGTTAGCCTGAAATAAATAGATTTACTCCAGATTTGCTGATTTGCACCAAAGTGACAGAGATCAGAATTAAGCTTCAAGTCTCCAGTGCAAGAAAAAAAATCCCCAAAGCTAAAATTCCAGCTTTGTGGGTGAAAATAGGTGTTTAGGCCAAGAAAAAAAAGCAAGGAGGGGAAATGCTGAACGTGGGGAGCTTCCTGCAGAGCATTTCCATCACTGGGAGACCCTCTGAAGGAGGAACAAGCTGCCATGCAATTATTTGCTCTGCTATTTATGGAACAAACCACACACATTTCCCTGCCATAGCAACTAGTGCAGCACTTGGTATTTGCAATGCACATACAATTTCTATGAATCATCATTAAAGTAATCATCTTTGTGACCAGTGGACTCTAGCAAGTGACTCATTAAGAGAACCAGTGGAAAATAATTAGCATACAGACTTGTTTATATGCCTGTGTCTCCACAGAGGTCTCGTTCTTGCTGTGGTTTGGTTTAACTCCGAGGGAATTTTGCTTTCAGTGTAAAACACTTGTTTCAATCAAGGTAATTACCTGAGCAGTACAGTTTTGTGTACAGTGTTTCCATTAAACCATCCTATTTATCATGAGAGTAAATGAAACAGTTATAGTCAGTTTTAGAGCAGCTCTTGGCAGTGGTCCAGCCCAGTGGCTTTTTTTTCTTGGGACCCGTCTACATTGATTTCAGCTGGAGCATCTAAAATTGTCTCTCTCTAAAAACCTCATTACAAAATGCTTCAGATGCAGAGACTCCTGCCTCAGGTGCTTAGCAAGTTCTTTGATGTCACAGCCATCACTTACTGTGGATTTCTTTTGAAAAGTAGTCCCTGTTTTTTTCCTCCCCTACAAGACACGGGTCTTTCTTCATGTTGTTGGTGTAGCTGAGATATATGGGAATGGATCAAGGTGGTACTTGTGTGTACAAACGCCAGTTTGGCAAATGCTCTTTTTTTTCAGTCATGTTTGTAATGTGTTCTTTATCTGGACCCATGTCTGACTTCTGAGCCTGGTGCTTTTCAGTATTTGCTTAAGAAATGTTGATTGTGTTTCTAGCAGTGATTTATTTTGAGGAACTGGAAAACTGTTTGTACCTTCTCTGCAATGAAAAATCAAAGTTAGGAGCAGGATTAAATTTCTTAAACATAAGTGCTCAGTGCTGTTTGGGCTATTGCAAGGTATTCTCCAGAAAAGTATGACTTTCCGGTTGGCCAGTGTTTTAACTGCCAGCCCAAAATGCATGTCTTGCCCCTTGTGCATGGGCAACTGGGGCAGCTTCAGATTTCCACTGACTATAAAGTTAGAGACGGCAAGTGTAGGACTCAGTTACTCATGTGGACATCAAGTGCCACTTGGGTTGTCTTACTATCTCATTTTTGGCCTCTGGATGCTCCAGGAGGGCTTGTATGTCTTGTGTGTCCTGTGAGATTTCTGTCAGCATGATATAGATGTTTCTACCACTTTATTACATCTCAAATGATACTAAATTTCTGCATTTAGGGGACTGAATCACAGGCATTCGTGTACCTTCATTTACATACCTGAGTTTTTTTCTTGCTATAATACTCTGTTACTTGACTAAGCATTTGATTTGCCATTTCATGGCCATATGTACAATGCAGAGCTCTCAATTTCTTCAAAGAGGAATGTTTTCTACCTTTTGAGGAGCAGTTCCTGCTGGGCTGCATGTTTTGAACAGCCCAGCTTCACAGTATTATTGGGGAACAAATTAAGATGCTGTGATTTGCACACAAAATTCTTTTCATTTAAGATAAAAGAGCATGCCTGTTATCTGCAATGAGTTTGCGTGTGCTCAGTAACACCCAATTGCACTCATTCTGTTTGACATAGGTCAAAGAACTGCTATGAATCCCAGGGAAATAAAAAGTCTAATTATATTATCTTTGCTTCTAGAATAATGGGGAGCTGCCTAACATCACTTATAAACTACTAAATATTAGACTAATGAGCTAGATGCTCACAGGCTTTTGAAACACTGATGAGACACCTCTGTTTGAAGAGGTTTACTGGCTAGGAAATGTTCAACTGCTATTTAAAGATCTGTCCCATGAACTGACCACATACCTTCCTAATGACTGGAGCTGGGCATATTGATGAAATAATTAATCAGTTGAGAAGTACTGAATGGAGATATGATGTAAGACAATAACCAAAGGAAGAGCAAATAGTGCCCAAAGGATTGATTTTTCATAGAATCATAGAATCTTCATGGTTGGAAAGGACCTTTGAGATCATCGAGTCCAACCATACACACACAAAAAAGACCCCCTACAATCTCAGACACTAGAGCATGCCCTCAAGTGCCAAATCTACACATTTCTTCAATACCTCCAGGGATGGCGACTCAACCACCTCCCTGGGCAGCCTGTTCCAGGGCCTGACCACTCTTGCAGTAAAGTAGTTCTTCCTAATAGCTAACCTAAACCTCCCCTGCCGCAACTTCAGACCATTTCCTCTGGT
>VWZL01005114.1:187585-215179 GCA_013396915.1 Stercorarius parasiticus
GTTGATAAATGATGGAGAGAGGCTTGGTGAGCTCTCCCGCCAGCTCCCTGAGTACTCTTGGGTGAATCCCTTCCAGCCCCATAGACTTATGTGTGTCTAGGTGCAGAAGCAGATCATTGACTATTCCTCCTGGATTATGGGCGGGTTGCTCTGCTCTCCATCCTTACCTTCCAGCTCCAGAGGCTGAACACCCTGGGGACAGCTGGTCTGATTATTGAAGATGGAGGCAAAGAAGGCATTAAGTATCTCAGCCATCTCTTCATCCTTGATTGCAACTTTCCCCCCCCACATCCAATAAGGGATGGAGATTCTCCCTGGCTCTCTTTTTGTTGATGTATTTATAAAAACTTTTTTTGTTGTCCTTTTCTGAGATTTAAGCACATTTGGATCCCAAACTGTGCTATTCAGGCACCTCTGCACAGTGGTACTGTTCTTACCTACCAGAATGGCTTGAAAGAAACCTCTGCTTGACCAATCTGGTTTTCAGTCAGGCCATGCAAGCGGATAAAAGAGGTCTTTTTTAGGGAAAGACTTAGAGTATATAAAAATATGGAATGTATTTTACAGAATATAAAAATAGAAAAAAACCCCATTGTTGCCAATAGGAAAGCACGTCCATCCAGTTGTACAAGCAGTGGGTTGAGGTTCTCCTAGTCCTTATGGTGGCCAGTGGAACAGTGTGAAGGGAAGAGCAGGTGACAATTGTCTGGACAATTTTTTCTCTTTTTTTTTTTAGTGAGAATGATTAAAAAAAAAAGGTGTTGACTGGAACATCTGGGTCTACTGGCCTTTTTTTTTTTGTGTTCTTACCCCATTTAATGCTGTCTTAAATCCTGGGAAAGTTGAATAAGTTGTGTTTCCAGACAAAAATTGATATGTTTTATTTTTTGTCATTTTCCATTTATTACCACTTCTGTAAATTACCTTACTGCTAAACTTTTCACATGAATTTATGATTCTTTTTGGCTATCCTAAAACTGCATTTATTGACAGATAATATTTTCAACCAGAAACATTCCCTCATTCTGATTACAGTACTAAAACTCAAGGAGAAGAGTCATCTCATGAATGGACAGTAAATAGTGGTATCCATCACTCCCAGAAATCAAAGTTTGTGTTCTATGAAATATAGACATATTACAGTGATGCAGGCAATAACCTGAGATATAATAACGGGTGTTATATAAGAACTAGAATAGAACAGGCTGGAAGACTATCTAAAAACATAAACTTTCAGGAGCTGATGTCCTTTCCAAATAGCATCCTGAAGGAGAGACTGGATTTTATGTCTCAGAACATGTCCAAACTGAACAATTCTGTGCAGCAGAGATAAAAAGCACAGTTCCCAACACAGGAAAATTATCCCCCAGGAGCTCAAAGCTAACATAACGGTTAGGGACCCAAGGCATCTGGTTGTTTCTAAGCTGCACCTTACTGTAGAGAATGCAAAAGCATATTTGTAGGGGCACTTTTATTTGGAAAAGATGATAAAATTTATTATTTACTGCAGCTGCAAACTATCATGCTGTTAACCAGCAGCCTGAAATTGAAAAAAAACCCAAGCTCCATCTGTGGGTTTAGTTTTCAAACAGTCAGCAGATATTGGAATGATGCTGAATGACTCCCTGGGACAGACACATGAGAAGCTGGTGGCCAAATATTATCTGTTTCTCTTAGTTAGCAAGAGCTAAATCAAACTAGTAAGCTCAGTATGAGAAAACTGAAATTCAGTAGTGGATTACTCCCTCCACCAGTGAAAGATTGTGACGACCTTGAAATCAGTCATTTCTTTTAGTTAACCCAACTTTAGTTCCAAGACAAGCATATTTAGTCACAATATTCTTCCCGCGTACGCATAACTTGAACTAATTCATTCTGGGGTCAGGTGTTCCAGTTGCTTTACAGGCAGCCAGGTTCTGTCCCAGGAAAATTATATTATAAAAAAAAATAATAATAATAAAAAAGAATGAAAAGAAGTTAGAGCTTAAATTCACCTTTTTATTCTGTTTTCTATACTTGTCATTTCCGCTGCATTTACTGTTTAAAGCATCGGCTTAGTGAAAAGCACAACTTTTTTCAAGCAGCAAAGCAGCAATATTTTGTTTCATAGTGTTTATGCTCTGATTTATGCTGGTGCCATAGTGTTACACTCAGTTGCATATCCAATTCCATTCTTAATGTTGCTTCTACAATTTACAATGTTGGCATCTGAAGATGTAAATGTTAGACTCGTCTATCCTGTGCTAGATTCTGCTCATGGTGAAGCTTATGCCTTTTTTTTTTTTTTTGGTGTGTGAAAAGATTTTAGAGATTTTGGTCAAAGTCTGTGAATAAAATGTTGTGAGCTCACCAGATGGAAGGTGCTGATGGAGAATTAAACAGCTATAAGAAAGAAAACACTGCTTTTGGAAAAGCAGAATCATTTATTAGATCACCGTCCTCATTGGTATTTTGTTCTGTTATTCGAAGAAACCAGTGTCTTGAGAGGCTGAAGCATGAACACCAAAACCATGAGCACCTATACTGGAATTCATATCTACTACAATTTAGCCCTTAAGAAATTATGAGTTTAGGCTGAATTCTATATCTGGGATCTCATTATGCTCAATAAAAAGAGACGTGACTTCCACAGACTGACCCATCTCACATGCGTCGGGTACAATAGGGAAGGATTAATTCTGCAGATTAAATAACTGCAATTTAGGTTTCCCCATGTAGGTGATGACAAATGGACTAAGTATCTAAATTCTCATTATAAACAATGGACATCATGTTAACGCAGTTAATAAAATAGAAAGAGCTATTCAGCTGATCAGGAAATAGGAATATTATTCAGTTCCCTAAACAGAGACATCTAGTGCCATTTAGGTGCCCTAGGGAGATGTGTGGGCTGGGAAATATGACACAATCAGATGAGATACACCCTTCTGAAGACTGTGTGGGATGCCCTCTAATGCCTAGAACACCAGTAAGTTCCCATGGTTGGGGAACTAAATGTGCCACAGCTCTCTCTAGAGTGAAATCAGGGTTTTGTAACTCAATGCACAAGAAGACATCTCCATTTAGGCATTTTCCCCTGAAGCTGATTCTCATCCTCGTTTACGATTGCAGGAATTGTGCTTTGAAGGTGTTTCATTCCTTGCATCAGCTAAGACTTAGATTACTATCTTAGATTAGATGCCTAATTTTTACATAGATGAAATTAGGTGACATAAATTTCTCCTTCCCTTTAGGGCTTAAGGGAAAAACTTCACTTTCAATGCTGGAAATACTGTAGAGCTATTACACTTTACGAGGCACTAAGCGAGGAAATGTGATGTACCCTTAATAGCAATCTATATTTGCATGCTTAAAAGCCTGAAGAGCCTGGTTGTACTTTCACAACTTTTTGTGTGACCAGTGCAAAACCAGGCAGATGAATGAAATAATAGTATGCCATTTTCATGCTCATGGATGAAGACAGACAGCAGTTCAGTATCTCTTGAAACAAAGAGGTTTCATGAAGCAGTATTTCAAACGTGACATGGGTAAGAATTGTCATGCTCATTTGTAATACACAAAGTCATAGAAAGTTAAGAGATGATCCTCCTTAAATTTCTACTTCAACCCCAGCATTGTGCTGAAGACCTTCTCTGAATTCATGCTAAAGGCTCAGATCCTTTCTTGATCTGCTTGTTGCTTCACCACACCGACACCCTGCAATAATAGCTTTACTTTGATTTGGTGATGATGTCCCTAATTCAAAATGCACTGAAGTCAGTAAGAATCTTTCCATCAAATACGTACGATGACTATGGAGTGAGTGCAGGGTGCTCAGTTCCACTGTACATGCTGTTTTGGTGCTATTTCCATGGGGTCTGGCGTTTTTTTAACAAGTTAAAATATTCCAAGAATTGCATTAGTAGGTGAAAATGATGGTGGCAGGGACCCTTGAGGTTCTTTAGACACTTTAATTTTGGGTTGGAATAACCATCTGCAACTTGTAGCAGAAAGCACCAAGCTCCATTTAATTTGAGAAGCAATGGAGTTGTCTGTGATTGGGCCATAGAGATTTGCATTAAATTTCTTATGGTGCCGAGTCTGGCTCGCTACCCAACTGCAGCCCCCTGTAAATGTGCTTGTTTGTTCTTTTTATTGCAGCCATCTCCTGCAGACACGTAAATGGCTGTTATCAAACACCCCATTGTATTCTTGCTGGCCAGATGGCTAAAGGGGCATTACTGTTCTCTCACCATAAACTGTATGCTTTGCTGCAGGCATTAACAAGGCGATCTATTTTTTAGGAACCATTAAATACTTGAGATTTAGGTAGTAGCAGGTATTGCAGTTGTGGGTTTAAAGATGCTTTTAAAGTCCTTCACTTTGTCCTTAAAAACTCTGCTCAAACGAGGTTGCCTCAGGAGACAAATTAAAATAAAAATAACCCTCTAAACGCAAAGTTTGGTGGTGCTCCTGAGATCTGCACGTCTGTTAGGAGTGGAATCTTGCAAGTTGCGAAATGCCTTTTAACTGTTCTTGAGAGACACAGCTCCAGATTTCCATGGGCGCAGTAATGATCTCTTTATTTTTAAATTGTTAGCCGGCTTCCTTTACAGGTGCGTCTGTTCCTAACACCTCAGAAAGGAGCACCCTGAGCCCAGAAAATCCAATTAATGAAACAAAGCAAAGCAACCTGTGACCCTGCTATATTTCTTGTGAAAGGCCAGGTTGCCAAATCTTTACTGAACATTTACTCCATCACATACTCTATGCTGGGTAATAACAGACGAGGACTCTTTGCTTGTAAAACTAAACTGCTCTGTAGTTAGAGAGCCATTTACAGCTATAGTGTAATGGTCCAGCCATTCTCACTCCTACTGTCAGCTCCAAAGTCTTTCCCCCTTTCCCTCCTCCAGTATTTGCATTTTTCCTTGCAAGTGGTGGTGTGTTTCTCCAGCTGAGGTTCACTTTTGTGAGCTGTAAGGCCACACCACGCGTGAACTGTTCACCCCCAAAGAGCCTACCTGATTTAACATGCATGGGAGAACAAATCTCTAAGTAAAATGTTGCAGAAAGTGGAGATTTCCTAAGCAGAGCTATTTTCTCCTGGGACACAGTGAGCGAAAAGCCCAACACTAGTTTCTCTGGCCACCCCACCTTCTTCTGATTACTCACTTCTTAGTATCCGGACTTCCCACTCACAACATCCCTCTAAGGAAAATGTCATTATTCCCATGGGACCAATGAGACGTGGAGCGATTAAATCATTAGCTCTATGCTACCTAGTGACTTCCTAGCATGCATGTGGGTGAGCCTTAGTTTTGCTTTCAAAATGTGTGAGGGCTGTTCCCAACCCATCAGGTCTCGGCGCTATCAGGAAACTTATGCTTTCCTTCTGTCCATGCTGCTCCTGCTGCCTGTTGTTTAGGTTGTTTGAAG
This sequence comes from Stercorarius parasiticus, assembly GCA_013396915.1. Taxonomy (NCBI): domain Eukaryota; kingdom Metazoa; phylum Chordata; class Aves; order Charadriiformes; family Stercorariidae; genus Stercorarius; species Stercorarius parasiticus. The sequence goes on from VWZL01005114.1 coordinate 193,004, forward strand.
GCAACTTCATATCTTCTCCCAAATATCTTGCCCTTGGCAGGAGATGTCTGTAAAATAGCCAGGGAGCTACCTTGCTGTTCTTTTTCCTTGTTCAGGACTGGAGGAAGCCAGTGGTGCGTGAACTTGGCCATGTCATGCATATCAATTCCTCATCTCCACCTTGCTGCACCCATCTGCTGTGACTTGTATTAACATACAAGTACAAGCTTGTATTAACATACAAGCTGCTTCAGGAAGATACTTTCTTCTTGGTCTGGGTTTATAGAGCTCATGACACAGAAGGAATAAGGACTGTAGCCAGTGATGGGGTTTTGACACACAATAGTAATAAAAACGCTAATCATCATGAATTTTTAGTACTGTGACTTCATCATTAGCCCCCCTAGCTCTGTTTGCGTTTGCAGACCCTTGGTACCCTGACACTCGCAGGCTTGGATGGAGATGATACCCTGTATTTTCCAACTGGAGGAGAATAAAATGCATTCTAGGGATTTGGTCATTGTCCTGCGCCTTGATAGACCTGGACTCAGTTCACTAACAGACTTCTTATGCATTCCTGGGCCTCTCCATGTCTCCCTGTCGTCTGTTGGGATACTCGCACTGCCTTGTATTGGGGTAATGAGGAAAAAACAGTAAAGATTTTGGGATACATAATTCAGGAAGCCAAAGAGAAGCTGCTTCTTCTTACTGTCAGTGTGTGTCACCTCTTTATGCTCATGAGATGTCAAGTCCGTAATCTGCTGTTTTCTGATAACAGTTTCACGATGCTGTTTGCCCAATTTTCAAGAGTTTTTGTGCTATTTCTTTGCTCATATGAAGGTGCTAGCAGCAAGGAACAAAAAAATCCACACTGTTCTTCTTCACAACCTGTTTAGGATTTTCTTTTTCACGTAGACCTACAGAAAATGTCCAGCAGTCAGACATCTTATTGGGATAACTTCTTATTATGTTTGTGCCTGCATTTTCACTCTTCCTGTATTTGGAGTAGGCACTAAGGTGTTTTGTTGTTTTTCTGTATTATGTAGAGCATACCAAACAGAGTGAAGTCTTCATGTGTACTTTCTGACATAATAAACCAATCACAGTAATTAATATTACATAAATATTATTGATATACCTGCTGTGCCTAGCCTGGTGGATCTCACTTTTTATGAATATCAATTTAGATGGAAAATATTTGCAAAGTAGCCCTGAAAGCTTCATGGTATCATAAGCATTGTCCCATAATGTATGTTGACCACATACACAATGAAATAGGTAAATTTACAAAGTGCAAGGCCATTACTAGTTTCTGAGAAGTCTGCCAGAAACTGTTAGTTCGCATCAAATAATTTGAAGTCATGAAGGAATGTAAAAAAATTGAAAGCTGTTAAATGCATAGTTTGCACACATGAACAAGAAGCTAGAACCTGCTAATAAATTACTCAAGAAATAGTTTGCCTGGCCTTTTACCACAATCATAACAATGGGAACAGTAAAAGTTGCAAGAAAATTTAATCAATTTCTCTAAGGTATAGTCATTCTATTTCAAGATTATGCAAATCCAAAATTATTTTTCTTTTCAAAAACAAATTACTGCTTGGATTTTGATAGCTTCTATTGTCTTTGCTTTTCAGTGTGCCATTGATGTCACCTTATTTCATTTATATGAATGTTTTCTGTTCATTAGGGCAACTCAATCAAAATTCAGATTTTGGTCCTGGACTTTCTTTGAGCCTGACAACAACAAGCAGGTCGAGTCAGGGCATCAGGGCATTAGAGAAGAGTCATAATTATTGACTGTAATGCTAAGAGTTCATTTCTATCCAGAGGATCTATTTTCACACTGCCTAATAATTTCTCAGTTCCATTATCTATTTCATCTAGTGTTTGTTGTTACAATAGTGATATTGCTTTTCTCTGATGCTGTTTTAATATGATTTTTCTTTCAAACTGTTACTAATTTCCAGACTTATGCATCTCTTTTGTCCAAATCTTAATGAGTCAATATATTCATATTCATATAAATCCCTCTATCTGCCATTAGAAATGTTTCAGTCTGAAGAGCTGGCATTGACTGAAGGTGGCTTTTGAGTGTCACACACAATAAGGCATCTTTATGGACTCTGACCCCATGAGCCTTCATCCCTAATGGAATACCTTCTTCATGGACAAATCTCAAGCTCTTCCTTGATATCAGTTACTGTGAGTGGTTCCTGCTCAACATGAGGGGTCGCTCTAAGGCTTTATCTGCACTGCTGATCTAATTTTGGGCTGCTTCTGTCCATCCTATGTTATCTTTTAAGAAAAAGTGGGTTTCATAAAGCAAAATGTTTTTATTTTTTTGCCCCACCCCATTTGCAGCTTTTCTAGGGCAGAATGAAAGAGAGAAAAGAGAAAAAGAGGGCTCAGGAAAATAAGCCAGCTTGGGCACAGACCTCAGCATCCAGCTCTAGGTCCTGGTTCTCCTGAGCTAGCTCAGTCGTTGCTAACTGTGCTGTGCTGCACTGTATGAGAGAGATAAACCTCCTTCTCCACCTCTGATCTCTCTCATAGGTTTACTTTAGACCTTAAATAACTCACTTCATCACTGTTGGCCATAGTGCAACTATATTTGAACTTAATGCTTTCACCTGAAGACACTGTGCTTAGCCAGCAGAGAGGAAGGCTGAAGAACAGTCCATGGCTGTGCGTTCTTTAGTAGAGTAAAGATGTAGCTTTTGCTACCCACACCATCTTCTATTGAGCATCCAAATCAGCAGTGTATATAAGGGATGACTCAGGGAGTTAAGGGATTTACCCATCCAGTTCAAGCAGTAATAACTGCTCATGCATTCAGCAGAAAAAGAGCACCTGTGTCATGTTTTCCTCAAAGGACTCACACATCCCCACTGGTTATATTTCATCACAATATCAGTTATTAGTCAAGTTTTACCCATACCTTTGCACCAAAAGTAACGGTGTGATGCAAGAGGAAATCAGAGAGCAATTCCAAGCAAGGCTGAGAAACTGACGCTCCCTCATTGTCTGTTTTTCCCAGGATCGCAATTTGCTTTTGCAAAGGGGACAGACCTAGAAGGGCATAATAAACTATTTCAACAGAGGAAATGAACTCAGTGGATGCTGCAAACTGACAAGAATATAGCTAATCCTTGAAAACAGGTATTCCTTTTTAAAATAGATGATTTTTTCCAATTAAATAAATCGGGCTTGCTTTTTTTCTCTGCAATGGTAAACAGCAGAGTGCAGACAACAAGCAACAGTAGAAAAGATGTTCATATTTTAGTTTAAGCAATAGTTCCCATATTAATAAATCCTACTGGAATTTACACCTTTCATAATACCCAAATGTTTTAGAAATACATGAAACTCTCTCTCCTGGAGGCACTAGGGGCTATGTCACTAATTTTTGATGTCTTGAGACATATACTGGGGATGTGACAGATCTTCGCTAGCTTGAATGTCTAGATTGTATTTTTTTATATTGAACTTAGCTGTCTAGACTGCTCCTGTGGACAACAGAAATCTTGGCAGTGGAGTCAAAGTCATTTATATCTCAGTTCATCTGTCCAAATGTAGGCTTGCCTTAAACACCTTTGACTAGACCTCCTCGAGTTGTAAAAGCTCCACACAGACCTCTCCTGCTATTTCCCCACTTTGGATGTCTAGGGCATGGCATTGGACCCTATGCTGGTGCAACTGAAGTTAGCCTTGATGTGAGATTTAGGTTGAAATTGAGACTACCTAATTAAGTGCTTCTGCATGGTAAGTGTCTCAGCTCCCATAACAGTCAGTGAAGAGAAGGCTTGCTTGAGCTACCTAAACAGAAGCATCCAGCACAGGCTGATATGGTGTAAGGTAGCCCATCTGCACCTCAGCTGCTGGTCCAGACCAGCATTGGCCTCTTTTAGGCCCTGCATTGTACCTGACAGCTGTCTGCAGAGTCTCAGACTGAGCTCCCAGTAAATACAAGAGGAACTAGGGTGCCACTCAGTTCACCGAGAAGACATAGAGGGGATGAATATCTATGAATTAATAGCATGACCAGCAGGTCAGGGGAGGTCATCCTCCCACTCTGCTCTGCCCTGGTGGGGCCACATCTGAAGTACTGTGTCCTGTTCTGGGCTCCCCAGTTCAAGAAAGACAAGGAACTGCTAGAGAGAGTCCAGCAGAGGGCTACAAAGATGATAAAGGGACTGGAGCATGTCTCTTGAGGAAAGTCTGAGAGACCTGAGTCTGTTTAGCCTGGAGAAGAGAAGGCTGAGAAGGGATCTCGTTAATGCTCATCAATATCTAAAGGGCGGGTGTCAGGAGGATGGGGCCAGACTCTTCTCAGCGGTGCCCAGCAACAGGACAAGGGGCAACAGGCACAAACTGGAACACAGGAAATTCCATCTCAACATGAGGAAAAACTTCTTTGAGGATGGCAGAGCACTGGAACAGGCTGCAGAGAGATGTTGTGGAGTCTCCTTCTCTGAAAACCCGCCTGGACGCGTTCTAGTCCAACCTGGTGACCCTGCTTTGGTAGGGGGGTTGGACTAGATGGTCTCCGAAGGTCCCTCCCAACCCCTACCATTCTGGGATTCTGTGGTCTCTTTGTGCTCTTTCAGGGAGGGACTCAGTTGTGAACACAGTGAAATCTGGTTTGAATTTAGGAGCTGTGAGGTGATCTGTCTTTCTCAAGCAGCTGAAACCCATCTCACTGACTCTGTTGGCTAGATCTCTGTTGACTATATCAGGAACTCAGACACTTAAGGCTCAACCCTGTTGCACACAGAGGCATCTAGCGTCAATCAAGTTTTCATAGGGTGTCCAAAGCACCCATATGGGGCTGCTTGGTTTGTAAAGAGGACCATGCCCTTCTGCAGCAACATCTGGAATCCAGAAAGGATAGTCGAGAACATCTCAATGTTTTTATACACCTACGGGCAGGTTATTAAACTGAGCACCTTGTGTTTATATAGACATCTACATGTGGATGCATAAGTTCAGATTTGTCAGGTTAAATGTGTATGTCTACAGTGAATTGTTTTATAGCACAGGTCAGCTGAGAGGAAATGTTTTCATTCCTTATAGTAATCCTGGATTGTACGTATATTAGAGAAGTATATTTTAAGTAGATTGTAAGTATGTTTGAGGATACTCCTCTCTGCACCAGCTCAATTATTTTAAAATCAGCCTGACTGAAAGAGCTGTGAGATCCACATTCAAAACACTGTCTGAAGGATAACTCTGTAAAAGGCCAGGCCAATATTATTCTCTCTGCTCCCAGATAAATTTTTGAATGGTTGCTGCTGCAATTACTGAAACTTAATATTCCATAAAGATTTTTAATGATGGGGAGTCACGATCTACAGTTCAGACTAACAGAAACCGGCTGCAAATAGGGTCAGGTCAACCCAAACAGGTTAGAAGTATTTAGTTTCAATTTAATGAATAAAAATTTAAGTAAATGTTTATATCTGAGAGTGGAGATACTTTTTTTTTAATAAAAAAAAATTAAAAAGAGCAATTGTGAATAGCAGTTATCAGAATTTTCATTGTTAAACAAATATTCCTTCTGTTCTAAGTTCCATGCTGAGGCAGAAAAATATTTCAACATGTTCAGTGCTGCAGAAATTTCATTTTTGATCTCTGCCAGTTATAAATCCTACTGTCCACAGATAGTCAGTATATAAACATTTTTCTTACTCTCGGATTATGGATTACTTGCCTATCTTCAGTGGGTTATTTAATTACAGTCAAGTTAAGTAACTATCAGTCTAAAATAAGCTAGGAAAAATGGGTAAAACCTTCATTTTTTTTTCCCACATGGGGTTGCCAACAGCTTTGTCAAAAGATAATATTTTTTGTTGTGAGGTGCCTAGAACAACACATGAGGAAGTCACCAGTGGTAATTATGAACAGGCATCTGTTTAGCGAACTGTTATTTTTCTAATCTTCCACGGAAGCTCCTTCATTCAAGGTCAAATTCCTCCAATGTTTTCATCTTCAAGGAGCATGGACAATGCGCCTCCTCTCTCCCCTGAATGTGCAAAAACAATTGGTATTGTCACTTTTCTGAGTGACCTTCTGAAATGTGCGCATGTGGTGGAAGGAAACAACCACAAAGAAAAGAACTTTTACATTCAGAGGAGAACAACATGTCAAAATTCCTTAAACCATGATAAATGTACCAAAATCATCCAGCTCTTTCCAAACAGCGGTGAGTGATGGTGATTTATGACTGTGGAGATTTTTCTTAAGCTAGTCGTTTTTGCAGAAGAAAGAAAGGTCACTGTAAGTTAGGGTTTACATAGCTTATCTTGTTCTCTGCAGTCTGCTGTTCCCTTTGAACTAGCCTGTACCAGATTAGAGACCTGTGCTAGGGGACTACCATTAGTAATTACCATTATCGTCATAACCAAAAGAAAATAAGGGACAGATACACACACACAAATACATAACAAGCATTGTGTTTGTGAACCTTTTGACACCACCACATAAATAAAGCCAGTAGTTTGTAGATGAGAAAAGCAAATCCTAACAAGAGAAAAAATAGCTAATCCCTAAATTGAGCAACAAAAAACAAATCAAAGAGGCTGAATGGAAAAAAATTCAGCAATTTGCACTCTGTCAAAGAGACTGGGGAATCATTTATAGGTAACAGCACTGCAATCCAACAAATGATGATGGAAGTTATTGTGTGGGCAGGAAAATGGAAAAAAAAACGTTCTCCAGCAATTCCTGTCTCTTTGCTGTAGGTAATAACACAGCAAGCCTTGCTTTTCCATTGCTCACCTTAGAGATTGCCTAGCTGCAAAAGGCAACGGGATGAAAACACTTGGGTAAGGTCTGAGACCAAGACTTTGGTTTATGAAGATCTCTGGTAGTACACATGACAGAAAGCCTTAAGCATCCTCAGAGTTGCTGGTACAGAAATTAAATATGTGAGTACCATCCACACACCATGGGTCTGTCCAGCCCCTTGCTCTGCCTTTGAAAGGACGGTAACCAGAAAAAATAAACAACCAGAAAAATGTACAGTGAGACTTCCTGAGAACACTCACTTTCCAGTAATTTGCAACTTCCTAAGCAAGAAGTAATCTCATATGGAGGATTCAACAAGAATTTACTGCAATTTCCTTTCCTGCCACCCTACTGCCAAATGGAAATAGACTTCTGTCTAAAATCGAGTTAGAAGGTGGTTACAACTGAGGAGAGACTTAACAAATGTCTTTATGAAGGCTGGGAGGGGTGACTGGTAGAAATCTATAAACCTCTAGCTAAGACCTGAGTACAAAAACCTTGTTAGTTTCAAAGGTAAGTGAATAACCATAGCTTTGAGGTTCTTTGGAAATGCTCAACAGTAGGAGGAAATTCACTGTATACAGCAGATAGTACAAGATGCTGATAATAAAACTTAGTTGGGATTTCCTTGCTTTGTTTTTTTTTTTTTTTAGACTTGGTTTCTTTAACGAAGTGGATTTCACCCAGTAGAATTAAGATGATATTTTTTGATGCTGATTAAAAATAAGCCAGCTGATCTCAGATGGTAGCAAGAGCAATAAGGCATACAGGAGACACCAGGTGACATCCCTCTGGTTAACCAACACTGTCTGTTATTATGCTGGGTTAAAACATAGGAGTGTGCTTAGAGCTAAATAGTTGGGCTAGGAAGACCTGGAAATGCAAGAAATTTACAGAGCGATCTAGACAGAAGTGTTGTCAGAACAAAGTGCTGTGGAGACAAACAGCGGACACCATGTCAGAATAGTGCAAAATAAAGCCAGCAATTTATTTTTCTTAATCCCCTGACCCAAAACATGATCAACTCCATGAATATCACCTTCTCAGTTATCTAATATTTTCTTTAAAATCTTCACTGGTGGACATTCCACAGCCCCCTCAGGCACCTGCTTCCAGTTTCTGCTTGCACTGGTCTACAGTGGGTCTTACAGAAGATGGAAAGAGTAGGAAAATGCATCCCAGAGAACTGTGAATAAGTTAAGGAAAGAGCAGAATGTGACAAGAGGTTATAAACAATGTCCAGTGCTCTGCTTTCAGAAGAATAAATGTCTGGGACAAACTCCTTGGAAAATGAATCACTATGTGAATTTGGATTCATACAAACAAGCAATCAACTAGAAAGAAAAAAATACTTTCTAGATTATGAATTAAACCATCTAAAAAAACTTAGTACAGCAACTATTGGCCTAAGATTTTTTACTGTGTTATTGCTCACATACAAACCTAATTAAGATATTACACTCAATGAACCCAAAGTTTACTTCAGGACTTTTGGAATAAATTAAATTTCTTTGCCTGCGGATGCGTGTCTCGTGGTAGATTGACTTTGGCTTTAAGCAAGGCTTAAACTATGTCTGAAACTTTTCTTGTGCTTGGGGCACCTGTAAAGGCTGTCTCCCATGTGGATTTTCCTGTGTATGCCAAGATTTATGCTTGTTTATTTTCCTATAGTGTCAGTGTCTGTGAGATCTGCCTTCTGCATTCAACCTCCTATTTGCATGAAATGTAATTATCTGTGAGGCTTCAGGCTCTTCTATCGTTTTGGTTAATGATCTCAGAAGTTATTGGCGGTGCACATACAGACATACACAAGGTGACTGAGACCACTTAGGCTTCATTTCCATGGGAAAGCAGCATAAAAATGGAACAGTTAACCAGAAAACAGATAGATGGATCATTGAGAAAAGCAAGGTCAGTTTGAGGAGGCTGGTTTAGAAGGACGTTTTCAAAGACAAAGAGAGCACTTGAGGGCAGAGTTTGAGCCAAGGTATTTCATACTCTGCAGTCAACATGAAGCACGGGATGACACGTGAAACACAGAGTGAAAATGGAGGCAAGGGACAGGATATGTGAGGTCTGTGGGGGCAGCTGAAGGGCCATGGAGCATCCACCTGCCCCAGGAGACACATCTGCTGTGGGGACATATTCTCTTCAACGTAATGTGTGCATCGTGAGCTGTGCTGCAGGTGGGCTGTGCCCCAATCACAGCACGATGGCAGCGGCTTTGGATCAGCAGACGGGTGAGCACAAAGCACAGAGAGGGACCCATCCCATTGTCCACCCTTAAACAGTAGAGCTGACACTTCAGTAGCATTTATGTGGAGGACTAAAACAGACAGCACTCAGGAGATTTAATGCTTTTTGGTGTGTGATTTTGGGCTTTCCCATGAAAGTCATAAAAGAATAATGCTTGCTTTCTTCTTCCTTTTTTTTTTTTTTCTCCCAAAATCTTTGGTTGAAGAAACAAACAAATAAACAAAGAACCACATCTTTATCCCCTTCAGTTCCAAAGTATCGGAGAATCCAACATACAGAAGCAACTTTTCCCTGTCTTTTCACTGCTATAAACAACTCTCATCAATTCAGACATTCAGAAACACATATGAAGGCATGGAGACCCCTCCAGACTCATCTAACCTTTGTAGGTGAGAATCCTGGCAACTCAAGTATAAACAAACTTATAAATGAAGATCTGAACTCCTGATTCTCACCAGGAGAGGGCAATGCTTGACATACAGACATTATCCAGACACAATGATGACTATGACAAAAATATCCTCACCTCAAGAAATACGTGTCCATAATCAGCCTTGTGTAAGGGTAGGATCAAGGCCAGCGCTATCCATGCCCAGAACCATGTTTTGACACAAAATGGCAGGATAAAGTCGGTGTTATTTCAAGATTGTGATTTTCAGAGCAGTCTGCAGGTGGTATGAACACAGAGGAATCAGTCACTCTGCATTTAAATAGTTAATTATAGATATTAATGTCTACTTAGCTGCATTAGAAAAATAAATGTAATCGTTTTTCCTGCCAGGAGGGCGCTTCACATAATGGATCACTGCTGATGTGACTAAATACCTTTCTGATATTGATCCACGCAGAGAAGGACAGAAAACCTAAGAACACTCTTCAGGGTGCTATGGAACAGCCAGGGAGGCATCTCAGGGACGTGGCAATGTAGAACAGAATTTGTGCCTTCAGAATTGACACAAAAAGCACTTCTGATATTGCCAGGTCTTTTCAGGTGGAGCTGACAGACAAACCAAAGGAGTTGTTTCTTCATCTTGTAGGTGTCTATAGCTCCTCATGTCTTTCTGGAACAGGCAGTTGATGCTTGACATGCTGAAATGAAGGAGAGACCAGCTCTAATATTTGGATGTTGGGTGCACATGGCAGTTACCCTTCACCTGGGCACTCTCGCTGTTAGGTGGTGCTAAGACTCCAGTCTATATTTGCAGAAGAGGAGGCTGTAACCCAGATGCACCTGCCTTTGCTCACACACTCCACCAGCATTTCAGGTAAGTCTCCTCTTGGACCTGTGTGATGATCTGTTGGCAGGTAGGATGCAGGAGTAGTATTCATTCAGTTACATTGGTTTCTGCAAGGTAGTGGATTTTCATATGTGTCTCATCTCACTCTAAAATAGATGGGTACATTTTTATGCTCTAAAACTCCTCGACCTTATTAACTTGATCTTAATTAATTCCAAGGAAGTCCAGAGTCACTTACTAAGAAGTTTACCCTGAAGTCATCTAAAGTTAGATAAGGTTATATCTTTTTGCCATAGGCTTCAAATGCCTTTAGTGTTTCAGCACATGTTTATTAGCCTTGGTAACTCGCTGGCCAGTGACTAAAAGTACAAAATTGAGTTGCAGAACTGAAGTGGGATAAAGTTAGGTACAGTTTCTAGGGCACTGTTGGCTTTTTTTTGGTGGTTTTTATTTTCAGGGGACACGGTTTCTGGTCCTGACTATGCCACTGCTTGAGAACGTGATCTGTTGCTGGTTGCTTTTTGTCTTTATGCCTCAGTCTCCTCTCTCCACCACCTTTTCGTTATTTGGACTGTAAACCTGTCAAGCTAAGAACATTTTGTAGAGCAAGAGCTTCAGTTGGTATCTGAAACTGTACTAACAAGCTTATTGCATATCTCCTTATGGCTTCATTCTGGTGCATTGCTCTGCAGGTAAAGAGCTTTATGCTCCTTGAGACTAGCTGTGATGCCCTTAAAGTAAATCTTGCCCTGAGTGGTGGAAATAAAGAAGCACTGATTTCTGTGAAGTGCTCAGAGAACAGGGGTGGGAGCTTCTGTTTGCATTCTCAGATGTTTAACATTCAGCTACAAGTTCCGAAGCTTTAGGGACATTTATAACATCTCTTTCTTGTATAGATTTCCAAGTGTCTGGCAGGTGATGAGCTCAGATTGCAGTTTCCATTACACTTTTGAGAACTTGGTATCTTTGAGATCTCTCCCTCTGTATCAAATTAGATTGATGCTGTCCAAGCAGGGGAAGTACCAGCAGAGACACACACTCACAGAGCATGATAATGTAAGATTTGCTTCCTCAAGAAACCATGCAAAAACTGCCAGTCCTTTTCAGAGACATCACATTCTTGGCTAGTGGCCATCCCAGTCCTTTCCTCTTTTGTACTTTTTCTGGTTTAAAGCAGCATATCCTTATGAAAGGGCACTGAAGAGGTCTGGAAAAATCCACTAACCTGGGCAAAAGAAGTTGATAGTATTTGTAATCCTCTCAGGATCATAATTCCAGTCTTTTAGATGTGTAGTAGAAGCTGCCTTGCCTCTCAGGTGAAGAATACATTAGCTGTTATCATGACTCTGGCTTTAGATCAAGCCGACTGCAAATAAAGCAAAAGCGCTATACAGAAAGTAGCAATTCCTTTTTAGATTGTTTTGGCTTCTCTTAGGTCAAGCTCTCGGGAGCTGTGGGAATATTTGCCAAGATGTCTCCTGGGGGCCAATTTGCAAATCAGTGGGGACGCTGGTGACATACTCCTGTATGCGTTTCTTATCCAACAGCTACAGCAAAGGTCTCCTCGGCAGAATGTAATTTGAGTGCCATTGGTTTGCAATGTGTCAACAGAATAAAATAAATTGTTATGCGCTAATTCTTCAAGTCAAAGTTATCTGACCCCAGCACTCTGAAAAAATAGTGAAAAAACTGAGACAGAGACACACAAAGAGACATATAGTGAATAGATAAATATGCACAAAAGTGTATTTTTATATAATGCCAGAGTATGAAATTAGGTGGTATTAGGTGTGGGATTTGGAAGGTAGGGGCTCTTTTACCATTAAGGGGATGATGATAATGTGTCTTTCATCCACACAATGATTCAGTCAGCTTCCCATCTTCTGAGAACATTGACTTCAAGGTTGAGTTTTTATTTTACTGTATAGAAGATGTAGAGAAAATGCTGGCTAAAAGTTGTGTAGAAATGAAATCCTAAATTCCCCTGTTCTCTGTACGTAGTAAGGGGATTGTGGCCTTTCAGTACTTAGAAGGGGCTTATAAGAAAGATGGGGACAAACTGCTTCGTGGAGCCTGTTGTGACAGGACAAGGGGTAATGGTTCCAAACTGAAAGAAGGTAGATCTAGACTAGATAGAAGGAATGAAATATTTACAATGAGGGTGGTGAAACACTGGCACAGATTGCTCAGAGAGGTGATAGGTGCCCCATCCCTGGAAACATTCCAAGTTAGGTTGGACGGGGGCTCTGAGCAACCTGATCTAGTTGAAGATGTCCCTGCCCACGGCAGGGGGATTGGACTAGATGGCCTTTAAAGGTGCCTTCCAACCAAAACTATTCTCTGATTCTATGATTCTATGATTTGCTGCCCCACCTGTCCTAGTGTCCCTAAATTTTTATAATACCTGGGAGGACCCATATCCAGTGGGAATAAATGGGAGTTTTACTGAGATAGCTGGACAGTGGAGGTGTCATGTGAGATCAGTTTTAGTACCATCCTTTTTCACCCAGGCTCACTGTCTTGTCCCTCTGAATAACTTTTAAACATGTTGGTGAACTTCAACCAAATTCGAGTTAGGTGTAAAGGTTTCAGAGGCAATTAAATTCCTGCAAGATTCATAAAAGCCTGGTAGAGATGAGATATCCAAATTAATGTTTTGCCTGGATGACTGGCAGGACTCAGTTGTGTATCCTGTCCAACAGCAGCCAAGACAGATGATCGGTACAGGTTGACCCACCAGCCTGCCAGCACACATCTAGTTTCCTTCCACTGTGGGCATCACAGCAGGATAGGAGTACATGGGAGGTGATCAAGGGAAAAAAGGACACATCAAAAAGACAGGCATCGTTATTTCTACTTCTCACATAAAGGGTTGCTCATGCTGATGGTAGCGGTGGTCCTTAGTGACATCATTTTGCACTTTTTATGGAGCAGCCAGGAAGGTGCAATTCATTTGGGTGATTACTCTGACTTACTTGAAAAAAATACCTTCATGGAATTCAGATGACCTTCCTATTACCATCATTATTACTATTTATAGTGTTATTTAATATTAGCCTATTTTTGGTTATATTGCCCAATTATTCTGGGCAATATTTCAACACAGAAAGCAGAGACAGACTCTAACCAAAACTCCTCTTGAATTCAGTGTCTCTGCCCATACATTTCAAAGCTGATGGGTACCCATCTTAGCATATAACTTCCTTCTAAGATGGTGTTACTAAACCCTTTTGCAAATATAATGGTTGAGTGACCATGGTTTGCTTAGGAGGATTAAAGAAAATCATATATACGCCTTAAACCCTCTTCCGACATATCTGCTTATCACCACTCAGAGACCAACCATCTGCAAAGATAATTTTGGAGTGACTGAGAAATAATTTTGCTTTATAAAGAATAGTTGATTCTTGTTGTTTGCTTTATACTTCTATTGATCATAAAATCTCTGTGGCCAGATCTTATTAAAAAACTTCAAAAGTCTGCATTCACAGGCACCAAGCCTATTATTTGTATTTTTAAGTCTCTGAATTATTTTGCCATGAATTTTAGATACAGCTCTAAGTTTCTTTTGTTCCCATTCAAATGCTGGGACAACTGTGGTTCTTGGAGATATTATTTCCTTTTACATTTCCAGATGAATAATCTGCTCTAAATCAATGTGTTTGCTCTAAACCTGGAACCAAGGAAAGGAAGTGTCTTTCTATGAGACAATCCCAGCTGTGTAGTGTGGCAGCCAAATGCCATTAGGCGTGCTCTGTATGCCCTCTCCCATTAATTGCAGCCAACAGAATGGGAATTATCTCCTCAACCAACGGCTAAGACCTAGTATCAGCCAAAGATTTACCTCCAAGTGACTGTGCTTGAGAGCTTTTGGACACAGATTTTTTTCTCAGCCATGCAGAGGAAAGACCTTGGTCACTAGGCTATGCAAGGAGGTGGTTATGGATGTACAGACAGGACAGAAATGAACACCCTAAACATAGGATTCTGTTGTAATTTGAGGTCCTTTGGAGGATCCGTCCTAGACTTCAACTCTATGCATTAGATACACTAAGTTATTTAGGCCACCTGTGTGGGCCTGCCAGATATTTATCAATATCTTTAGCAATCTGATCTAGTTGAAGATGTCCCTGCTGACTGCAGGGGGGTTGGACTAGATGACCTTTAAAGGTCCCTTCCAACCCAACACATTCTGTGATTCTGTGATTCTATGATATGCCACAGTACATGCGGGAGACATGCTGTTCTGGAATGGCAGGTGGAAGAAGGAATGAATCCCTTACAGCATCTACAATGATACTGCACTTAAATGTTTAGGCCACTGAATTCCACCCATGAGGTCTGGCCAGGTCACTCTCTCTGGATCTGATTCCAAAACCAAACTCTTCCAATGTGTGGCAGATGTTCTTAGCTCAACTTTGCTGCACCTTTTCCCCAGCCTGTGGTTTGAAGACCTCTGCAGGTGAAATGTATCTCCCTGTGTTCTGTGGGTAGTGATGCTTATATCGCTGGCACTCACAGCCAGAAAAATCCCACCTGGTTCTGGCATAAATTTTTCATTCCCTAAACTCTCTAAAGATGACTTTTATTAATTGACAGGATTATGAAGATTTTTTGTTTTCTTTATAGACTGGTTCCTAATGGGTGATATAATGTCAATAATATGGACAGGCCTGATCTTATGCAACACAGACCATAACAATATATTGTGACCCTTTTGGTAGTTAGCAAGAGTCCCACTGGTCAACAGTAACTGAAATTAAAGAGCACCAATAGAAGCCCATATCGTACTTAGAACAACAGATTATGAGGCTAAAGGATTCGCCTATGAAAATGGTTTAGAACGCGAAAGAAATCTTAATATCTCAGAAATTCAGATACCAAGGTGATAAGTGTGGCCTAAAAATCAAACAAGAACAGAACAAAGTATAGCTTTGTGTGAATCACTGAAGTCTCCCATTACACTTGCAAGCAAAACACATATTAAACTGCATTACAAAACTATTGTTTCCCGTAAAAAGTACCTGAGGAATTTGGCTGTTAGTTGTCCTAGATGCACTACCATGTACCAATTTCCCTTATTTGTCGAAACTAAAAAAATATTAATCTTTGAATCTCCTGGCATTTTTATTTTGTACCCTGCCATGTGTGTTAACAAATTCTTATTCTATTCAGTTTTACCCCCCACACAGAAGCATCAACACACAGCCATTAGATTCTCAGAGGAGAGTTATATGTATTTTTTCTCTTTTTCTGCTGTAGAAGGATTTTTCTTGTTTTCCTTCCATGAAGATTGCAGTTATAGCTTAGTCTTTTTATGGTACTGCCGGCACTTCTAATGTGTGTCCCCTGGATTTATGTGGATCTAAATGAACAACTGCACTGAAGCATCTCATAAGCGTCTATATTTTCATTTTAGATTTACTGCTAGTAATTACATGCTGTGCATATAACAGAGGATCTAAAATCAATTGTGCACTTTACATTTTACTGGGTACTTATTAATTTCAATATCTATCTCAATTTAATCGACATTCCATGCATAAATAAATGTGGCTTTTTTTCAGGATGCAGTGATAATCCATTAGTGACATTTATGAATACTTTTTAAATGGCTGGTGATGCTGTGACCTGAAAGAAATGAGGAAATACGAGATGATTGATGAGGCAGTACATCTTCTCCTTGGAGAACTGACCTGTCACCTAAATTTGTTATTTCCACTTTTTTGCATTACGGGGCCCAGAACAACATGTTCTTGAAATGCACAAATGTTATTTTATCAGCTTTGTGCACCATGCTTTATAAAGCAGTGTTATTGCAGCAAGAATACAGCCTTCCGTGGTGGCTGGTACCCTCCTTTATTTTCCCTTTGCCATGCATGAAGAGATTCACTTGTGAACATTGGTGTTGCACCGGGATGATGATTGCTGAAGGTCCCTATAAGCCAGGAGGAGGACGATGTGTTTCATCACATGTCCAGGTGCTTTCGGTGGCAGTGGGTAAGGGACATCTGAGGAATATCACACTGCTGACCACACGCATTTGGCTTGATTTGCGAAGTGTTCAAAGCTTGGATTGACCTGCCTCTGAATCTGCACAGAGCTTAATATGGTGCTAATATCAGCTACTAGCAGTAGATGGGAACATTTCTCGTTTCATTGCTGCCTCGGGGGGGGGTGGATGAATAGCTTTGAGCATAGGTTTGGATTCATGTTGTGATCCTTTAAGTCCCAATTCAAAGAGAAGCATGACTTCCTGGGCAGCAGGCACTGCAAATAATGGATATCTGTGGACTCCAAGGACTCCTGCAGGAAAGTTCATGTTCTTTTATGGGCATGTTTTCCCTAGGAAATCTTCAGCTGTGTCCAAGGATAGGTATGACTCATCTTGCCAAGGTCTTCCCCAAATCCCTTCTCTTCTGCGTAGCTTGCAGCTAGTCTACCATGCTACTGAAACACAGGCAATGTCCAGCCATGTGGTGCATGGGTGGGTTGTGTCTCATGGGAAACCACGTTGCGCTTGTCACACTGTACGACCAATTGTCCCTTCCCTTCCAGTGTGTAGATGTCGGAGCAAGGGATTTGGCTCATCTACTTTAACGGGCGTAAAACCACATGTATTCTCCAACTCCCTTCCCAATCACTGGTGAGGGAAACACTCTGTAAGGTATTATTAACCTGGCCCATTTTAGACATCCACTTCTGATAAAAAGCATTTCACACTGTGCACCCCCGTGGGAGTTGGCTACCTGTTCCTTGTCAGCAAAGAGAGTCTGTGCAGGTAAGTCAAAGGTGTAGATTTCTATATTTAGTTAGATATATCCTAGTCTAAATGATGTAACAAAGGGTGTCATAAGTCTGTAACGGAGTCAGGAACTGAAACCATTAGTGTGGGGGAGGCACAGAAATCGCTAATTTGTTTTTTTCCCATGCCGGTAATTAATGGATACATTGAATACATGAATAATACTGGCATTTCTAGTTAAGCTGTCACAGATGACCTTAACTCAGCCTTAACTCCGCCCGCTCTGCTCTCACACAAGGTCAATGACATGATCTTTAACTACTCTTTTCCGAAATCATCATTGCTCAGACTTTCACATGCTGTAACCAGGAGCGAGGGACAGAACCTGCGATATTTGTGGCGGATGAAAATTCAAGCACTCATATGCTGGAGTGGTTATTCTCAGCCAATTATTTATAATTTAGGGCTCTTATCTCTTGTGTGTTTGTATTTTCATTTTTCAAGCATTTGAACTCAGTTGCTTTAATGGCTACAGAAAACTTGCCACATGCATTCTGAGGACTGCTCTCCCTAAAGAAAATTAAGAAATGGCTGGCAATCCAAGCAAGTTCAGCTGAGGAATTATTAACTCACGTCTCAATTAGTCACTCATTAACAAGCTGTCCTTGCTTCTCAGATAGCAGAATTAACAGAAATCATTAGTTTCTATCAGCTGTGACCATATTTCCCAACATATGTGGACGATATGCGGTTAGTTAAAAGGGAACTTGGCAATATGGAAGTCAATTTTGTAGCTGATCAAGAGAAAGACAATTTTTCTTGGGACATGTGAAAAGGCAGCATCACACACCAGACTGGTTGCATTTCCACTCATAGCAGATAAAAGACTGAGAGAAACATGAAACTTGTGGGTCACAACTTGCATCTGCAAACTCCCCCTTCCCCTGTCCTGCCCGACCCCTCTTCCCAGTCAAAGTCCAGTTTGGGAAATCTTCGCTCGGGTGGCCGAGAGGTGGAGAACAATAGCACTTCAAACATTGCAGGAATGAAGCCAAGTGCTTTCTCTGTGCAATATCCATTAGCCCATCAGCCATGTGCTTCAAGTGGGCGACTTGCTCTTTTTTTTCCTGCTGCAGTGTATTTTCTCTCAGCTGCTGGCACCATTTTGTGGGGGTACCCCATGCACCAGGGCAACATCTGGGAGCCTCAAGGCCAGATACTGCTTCCTGGCATAGGAGAACACCACAGGGAATTGTGCATCCCAAAAGTCATCACTGCCTGGGCCACAGGGAACGCACCTGTGATAATCTCAGGTACTTAAGCAATTTGTCTGTACAAAGTCCAGGAATCCAACTTGCAGCTCAATATAGGCAATGAAGTCCTGATGTTTAAGGCATTACGGTCCCCTAGACATAACCTCAAATGTTTTCTGGAGAGGAGGATTAAGCTCTCAAATCTAAATGATGCTTTAGACACTTCTCCTTAAAATTGCTTCCCCACAGCTTCTGTCTGTTTGCCTCCCAGGCCTTGATCTTAGCTGAAGCACCTCAATATTATCGTCACAGAAACCGTAATCAAGAATGCTTCACTCTAAGCCAAGATGTCATGGTCTGGTCCTTCTTAGGTAGTCTCCAGATGGCACCAGTGAGCTTCTTGGAGTATGACAAATACCACTGTTACTTCGCTAGCTGAGATCCCATTTATTTCAATTTACTGCCTGGCTCCTGGAGAGCAGATACAGTTTGACTCTCTTCACTTTATTAGACAACTTCTCTATTTGACATCCTTCAGTGGGACTTGCCATAAGGTTATCCAAAAGGCACTCTCTGAGGCTTTCATTTTCATCTTAATTCAGACAGAGAGACAGAGAATTGTCCGTGACCCACTTTGCTGACTGAAGAGACCTGGAAGTACCCTTCACTGTGAAGGGAAGTACAAAGTGAATATAGGAAAGTAGATAATGCACTACACACATATTGCTCTGCCACAGGCCTGAAAAGTGAATGACACTGGTTTAAAGTTATCGCTGTTGGCACTTGGACACTGATCAGGAAATTGTTTTCCACTCAGAGGGGGCAGAGTGACTTCTTGTTTGAAAACAGAGCATCAAAATGAGATCTTTCCCTGTGTATAATGAGTTTTGTCTTTGTAAAGCAGCTTGCTGTTTCTGTCCTGGGATATTCTCCTGGCAGATCTGGAAGCCAACAGCATCTTATCTTCCCTTTTGGAGGTCTGATCAATGACACATCAAATAATCCAGACCAAATATATACAGTCAAGGGTCAGAAACCAGAAAACATGATGTCTGCTCCTCAGTGATCTCTGGAAGCACAATAGACACATACCAACCCAAGTCATTGAGGGGGGGACTTTGGATAATGTGTCACAGCTTGAGTTTTTTAGACTTTGTAAGCTTCTAGAGCTGTGCAACAGCACGTCATGATTGCCAACGGAGTAAAGGTCACAAGGGGAATGTAGAAGTCCCAGAGTGGAAGTTGACCTGGTATGACTTCTGTTAGTGGCCACCACATGCTTGACACTTTAGGACTTGCCACGAGTTTTGACCTTTTCTACTTCCCTCATGGGGTGTGGGCCCAAACCTTGGCAGTAACTAAATTGCATTTCGCTTGTGCTGCTGAGAAACTTTGAACTGTATCTGCTGACTTCTGTGAGCAGTTGGGTTTGGAGAGAAGCTAAGCTTGGCTATGGTACCAGCCAGCCAAATCTCAATCAAAGCAAAGTGGCAGGTAGTGATTAAAGCTCACAAAAGCAGGATAGTGAAGGAAAGGTTGTTTAGCAGTGGCTGTGAGTAGGTCAGCACTGCAGGATTTACAAATCTTTAGGAATATGCTGACTTATAGGCTTGTGATTTTACAATGTCTTTTAGTTGCTCTCATCACTCTCACTTCAAAGAGATTAATGGATTTGTCCTCACAAACTTCCAGCGAAGGTTGCGGTGTATGCTGCTATCCCTATTTAGCAGTTGCATCAGGAAAGGTATTTTGTGATGGAGAGATTTACCTGAGGTCACAAAATCCATTGAAGCCAAGCCCAGAGATAGAACACGACCTTTTTTCATCCCTTTGAAATGGTTCCTTACAGCTGTAGCATCCCTGTAGCATTAGTTCTCAAGTCTGTAAGATTTAACATACTTAAGCCTTGCACTGAAATGTACCTTAAGAACAAGGCAAGAACATTCCTTAAGAATGTTCCTTAAAGAAGAGAATTGTGACTAATAGCTACAATATCTTCTCATCAAGACATGCAGCGCTGAAGACATGGAAGTAATGCAAATGTCAGCTGCCCTGATTTTTTGCAAATATAGGTACTTCTTTAATAAGCACTCCTAAAAATATGTCCTCATCATGGAGCTAGGTTTCTCATTTCAGAGTTCAAGTGTTTATTTCTTTGGGCCAGACTGTAGGAATATTATGGAGAAAAATCTTCCTGTTTTCAAGGTGGAGACTGATCCACTTACGAGCAGTATGAAATGACCCGGTGATGGATTCAGAGGGCAAGGGAAACTTTTCCATTTGTAATGGTTCCTGTTTCTGTGCATGCTTCCTTTTTTTTCAATGCAGAATAATCAAGAGCAGTACTTAGCTATTGGCACTCCAGTTTCTCCAATCTTAAAGTAGAAATGAGAGAGAACTCTCAGAACCGATTAAAAATGTGTTGTGAAAGCTAGATATTTACTACTGTCTAATTTTTCATGCACTAAATATAGACAGTTGGCTGAAATTTCAGAGAAAACAAATACTTGTGTGTGGGTCCTGTCCTAAAACAAAGTGGGGAATAGTGCATTTATTTATCCATTTAAAAATATATATTTTTTTAAAATCACAGCTTAATTTTTTTTTATATCAGTTTGAAGATGAGAAATGGAGAAGTCTTGCTCTTTCTTCAGTTGGGTGGTATGGAAACCCAACTCAGCGAGACTGAGGTCAGTTCTAAGCTTTGTGTATCTTTTGACTTTCTTTTTAACACTTTCTAGGTGTCGTTTCCCCATGTATGAATTAAAAAAATAAAAATAACAACTCACCCTTTTCCTCTGATAAATTTTATCTGGACAAGCACTTTTTCTTACTGCAGATATGTTCTGCAAGTAGGAAAAGGGTGGAGTTGAACCCCGAAACCAACACTTAAACCCAAGAGATTTACCTTAGAGATTTACCAATTAAATTATTAATTTGGTTATATAAATCAAATGTAAGTCAACAGCAAAAGTCTGAGGTGGATGAACCAGGTTGTAGCTAACATTTTTGGATATATATATAACACTCTGTCCCAATCTGGTAGCACCACATTTCTCCCAGTCCAAGATGGCAAGCAAAATATTATGCTCAATGAGCATAATATTTTGAAAATGAAAAGTAGACAGAGCGAGCCAGCAATAAATGTGGAATTCATATGGAGCAGCCGGGTTATACTCTGAATTGGTTTTAAGATTTCATCTACTTTTCAATGTTCATGAAGTTAAGCCGCTCTAGTAGCAATCAGAAGTGAGAGAGAGAGAACGTGTCATATCTCTCTGGAAAATCAAGGCCAGATTGCACTTTGTGACCACAACAAATTCTTTTCTAATCACAAAAAAATGTTTCTCTATAGGGCTTTGGTGCTGATGGGACCCGGTTATTTTCCAGGGAGGATGGGGATGCAACACAGAATCATAGAATTATAGAATTGTTAGGGTTGGAAGGGACCTTAAAGATCATCTAGTTCCAACCCCCCTGCTGTGGGCAGGGACACCTCCCACTAGATCAGGTTGCTCAGAGCCCCATCCAGCCTGGCCTCAAAAACTTCCAGGGATGGGGTTTCCACCACCTCTCTGGGCAACATGTTCCAGTGTCTCACCACCCTCATGGTGAAGAACTTCTTCCTAACATCCAGTCTGAATCGTCCCATCTCTAGTTTTAATCCATTCCCTCTAGTCCTACCATTACCCGACATCCTAAAAAGTCCCTCACCAGCTTTCTTGTAGGCCCCCTTAAGATACTGGTAGGCCACTATAAGGTCTCCTCGGAGCCTTCTTTTCTCCAGGCTGAATGACCCCAACCCTCTCAGTCTGTCCTCATAGGAGAGGTGCTCCAGCGCCCTGATCACCCCCGTGGCCCTTCTCTGGACACGTTCCAGCACGTCCATATCTTTCCTGTAGTAGGGGCTCCAGAA
>VWZL01005114.1:215231-243718 GCA_013396915.1 Stercorarius parasiticus
GGCAAACTTGCTGAGGGTGCACTCTATGCCACTGTCCATGTCGCTGACAAAGATGTTAAACAAGACCGGTCCCAGTACTGATCCTTGAGGGACTCCGCTTGTCACTGGCCTCCACTTGGACATGGACCCATTGACAGCCACTCTTTGGGTGCAGCCGTCAAGCCAGTTCTTTACCCACTGAATTGTCAGTCCATCAAAGCCATATTTTATCATCTTGGAGACCAGGATGTCATGTGGCACAGTGTCAAAGGCTTTGCTCAGGTCCAGGTAAATGACGTCAGTTTCTCTCCCCTTGTCTATTGATGTTCTGACCTTCTCATAGAAGGCCACCAGGTTTGTCAGGCACGATTTGCCCTTGGTGAAGCCGTGTTGATTGTACCCAATCACCTCTTTGTTACCCGTGGGTGTATCCCATCAGGTCCCATGGACTTGTGCACTTTCAGGTTCATCAGATGGTCACGAACCTGATCTTCACTTACAATGGGCAGTTCACAACAAGAGGTTCTGAGTGCAATGGTTTCCTGCTGACACGCCATTTGCCTCTTGCCACACTGTGACTTATGCAGGGATTTCCACTCCTCAGTCCTGGTTCGTTTCACATGCATCTCTGGATGGAGGAGGGAAGAATCCCTCTGACAGGTTGATTTTGAATTGCTTCCACAGCCTCGGCTGACACCCAGTTTCGGAGGTGATTTATACAGTAGCTTGGTGGCAGCTTGTTTATAACGCAATATAATCTAAAATGATTTTGCTTGCATCTTAAAGTGAGTATTCATCCATCAACGCACTCATAGTCTGTCTCCTGGCCCCTACAAGTGCATCTAGAAGGTGTCTTTGCTGTTAGCTTTCTCTACCTTGTTCACATGCATTTGTTAAAATAATGAATTGGAATTAGTTAGAATGCCAGATTTTCAGCTGGTGTAACTCTGAAGAAGTTCATTGCAGTGGCATAGACAAGGACCTAGGTCTCTTAATCCTCGTGGAATTACATATCACTTGCTGGGTAAATCACTTGAATCATGTTTTGTAGAGTGTATTAGAGTATCAAAGTGCCTCACCTTGGCACTAATTTCTCAGATGTGCTCACAGTGGGAGACAGGTAGGTATCCAGACACACAGAGGGATAGTGAGGAAAGACCTGGCTGTCAGAAGTATTAAAACTGCTGCAAAGTCCACTGAAAGTTAAACATTTGCGTCCATATTACATCTGTATGTATTTTTACAGACTTTGCTTCTTCCTTTCTTCTTTCAAAAAAAGGATAAGGACTGAATCAATACATCTGAGCATCAAGATTGTACAGTTATTTCAAAATCAAGCAATTTAGCATGTGGCTGTTCGGCAAAGATTACTGCTTAGTGGAGTTCTTGTTTGCCATTGCTTAAGTCAGCCTTACAAATTCAGAGCTTTCAAGTAATTCACGAGCATTTTCAAACTGAGCCGTTTCTAGGAGGGCATTGTCATGACAGTACATCATCCTAGCAGCGAAGGACTTATACTTAGAGTTTAAAGAAAATGAGTAAAGGAGATGGATTAAAAAAATATAAATTCTCACTGTAAAAGCATGCTGTTCCTCTTCTTCTAGCTGGCCAACTACAAAGAGCAGCTACTTGACACAAAACATGAACTGGAAGCTGTGCTTTTCCCATCAAACTACGCACAGCAGTTCTGTGGGACACCTGCTCTGCAAATGCTCATCTCAGCTGGAATGGGATGTGATGGGCTTTCCCTTGCCATCACCAAGATCTGTACGTGGCTCCAAACATAAAATATCACAAAAACCCATAACCTTGACATGGTATATCATGCCCACTGAAGACTGGCTCGTGTCTTTTGACTCTGTGGGACCAAAATGCCACTCGACTTGTCAGTGAGCACACTGTAACTCCACATTTTAACTTATTCCTTCAGTTAAAAATGTGATGGTCAAAAGGAGAGAGGGTGCTTGGACAGTGGGAGATGAGTAGGGAAAAAAAGTGTAATATCTCAATATACTGAAGATGGGAGGAAATATGGGTTAATGAAAATTTTTTTCTGACACTTGAAAAATGTTGAAGCCCTGTGGTGTGGCAGGAGCTAATTTGCTGTGCCAGGCTCTAGCCAGGGCAAAATCACATCCTCTAACTGTACAGAGAAGAAAGTCACTTTTCATGCTCATGCATCAAGGGTTTCAGGCTCCTGTCAGTAGGCGTAGGAGCTTTGCATCTCTCAGAGAGCTCATTTTGCACACAGAGCTCCCCAGCTGGCACACTGTACCTCCCTCCATTTTTACCTCAGCAGGAAAAATCAGGGAAATACCCTCGTTTCCCGTTTTGCAGAGACCAAGACCTCCATCAGTTTGTAAAAAAGCCCTGCACAGACCCTTTCTGAGGAGGAGAGAAGGTCACTGTTGCTGTTCAGAGCGCTGCTATTTCTTTCTGACAGAGGCTGCTGTTTTGAAGATGGGTGATATTTTATCTTTTTTATCTTTCACATTATTAGCAAGAAGTTGCCCATTCCCACTTATACAAGACAGTTTAATCAGTTCTTACTGGCTAAGTAGACAATTCTGCCATAGAATCAAAGAATTGTTATGGTTGGAAGAGACCTTTAAGATCGTCAAGTCCAACCATTAACCTAGCACTGCCAAGTTACCACTAAACCATGTCCCTCAGCACCACATCTACCCATCTTTTAAATACCTCCAGGGATGGTGACTCAACCACTTCCTTGGGCAGCCTGTTCCAATACTTGACAACTCTTTCAGTGTAAAAATTTTTCCTAATATCCAATCTAAACCTCCCCATGTGCTACTTGAGGCTGTTTCCTCTCATCCTATCACTTGTTCCTTGGGAGAAGAGACTGACTCCCACCTCTCTACACCCTCCTTCAAGTGGTGTAGAGTCCAGACCCCTCACCAGCTTCGTTGCCCTTCTCTGGACCTGCTCCAGCACCTCAATGTTTTTCTTGTCATGAGGGGCCCAAAACTGGACACCGTATTCAAGGTGAGGCCTCACCAGTGCTGAGTACAGGGGCGTGTGGGTGTCTTTACCCAGATAAACTCAGCTCTAGTGGAATATGTGGGCCCCCTCATACTTTCTCACTTCTGTGTTTCTGTATATAAGCTTATTAACCACTTGAATTTATCTGTGATCTCAGAGGGGGTTAACCTCAGGGACCTGTTGTGACTTCCTACAGAGTGAACATAGAAGTGGAAGAAGAAAAAAAAAAACAGAAAAAAAGGAAAAGCAACTTTCCACTGACACACAAAGTCAGCCAGGAAAAGTCAGGAACTCTAATTCAGTTGGCTAAAGCTCAGCGTCAGGACATGTGTGGGAACACACAAAATACTCCAATTGCCTTGATAAAACACTGCCAGAATTGCAGCAAAAATTAAGCCTTTTTCTGCCTTGTGGATGTCTGAAATGGCCATTTCAGCAGCAGATGTCTTTTCAGGCTCCATAAAGCATCGTGTCCCTCGTCCCTCTGTGGACACAGCTGGGAGAAAGCTGTGCTCATTCTAGTCCCAGGGTAGAAAGGGCAGTTGTCACTGGGGAAGATGACTACAATGAGACTTTCACAATTATCCCTACCTTCATATCTCTGCTCGTCCATAAATAACTTGCTTGAAAAATCATTTGTAATTATTCTTCTCCTGGCTGCGAGTGCTATAATTGTTAATCAATCTTCATTCTTATGTGGTGATCTGTACTTGCTTCCTGGCTAATATTTTTAAATTGATATTGTGTTGTTTTGTAATTATTAATAACAATATTGTTATTTGAGCATGATGATTGTGATTAGAGGTAAATGCAATTTCCCAATGGAAAATTATTAAGCTAAAAATACCAGCTTCATCAATTTTTATAATTTATGGCGACATCTTGGCAATGAATTCAGAAAGCAATACTTAAAATTAAAATATAAAACTTATATTCCAGCATTTTGCCAAGCACAAACCTGCTCTTATTGCATAAAATCTGGAGATATAATTAAGTGAGCTGCTTTAAGAGCAGTTTATTTGTCATACTTTGGAGCACTGTTGCTAACTGAATCATGTTTCTTCTTGAACAAAGTATGTTCCTAAAGGAAGACAACTGCCAGTAAAGAGAGCAGAAAACATGGGTCCACACAGCTTGTGTTCCACCTTCTCTCTGTTTACCACACTGTAGACCACCTCTGCAATACTCTGCATCATGCAGTGACATCTGGTGTCTGGACTACATACTGCAAATACACATACAATTAAAGTCTTTGCCTAGGACATCAGGCAAAGACCAGAAAAATACTCGAGTTTGTATCAAATATGCCATGAAAAAGGAGAAATGCTAATAGCTCAGTGCTCTAAATTAATGTTGGCTCCTAATCTGTAAGACTGTGTGGAAAATACCATGGCATATGGCAGAGACTGTTTCAGTCTCTGACTGATTCAACTCTAATTCTCGGAGATACCAATGCTTCCCATTCTTTGGGTCAAAATTTCATGAGCTTTGGAGAACCCATACTTGGTTGAGTCTTTAAAAGGCATTTTGAAGATCCCTTCTATGTTGCAGGAGAAAATCTGTCCAAAGAGGGAAAGATAGATGTAATATATGCTTCTCAATACTGTTTAAATATTTAGAAACTAGCAAAGACATCTGGCTGTTCTTAATAATATTGAGTAGTTCTACTGCAGTATTAAACAAAGACGATGACCCATTTGGGACCTATTGCAGAGACAGCTATACAAGCACAGTATGAAGCTTTAGACCTTCTCAAAGGAGTTTGGAAGCAAAATGATAAAACTTAATTGGTAGGCAAAGTAAATCAACAGTAGAACATGGTGCATAGAATAAATTCTGCATCACAGAGCTGCAGCAGGTAAATGGATAGGACAGGCAGATTTATTTTATCAAGAATGTCAGCATTTGTATGAAAAGAGTAAAGTTTACATGATATATACTGGTAATCACGTGTGGAAAGTTCTTAGATCTACCAGACTTATAATGTCTTTCATAATTCCCAGGCTCTGAATTGTTATTTGGGCCCATTCCAGAGATCTGATTCATTTGAAGATCATCTTTCTTCTCCCCTCCTTCTACTTCCACATGTGTTTAATATTTTATAACAATTGACTGAGAGCAAGTTTAATATTTCCCTCTGCCACCAGCAGAATATTAAGTTTTCATTAAATGTGTCAATTAGTCAATTCTTTGCTTCATCAATATGCATTTGTCACCAGAGGCATTCACTAAACCAGACCAAAACACAATGAGGACACTAACTGTCTAGAGAGAGTCTTTCAGCCTTGCAGCTGTTTGAGGTTTTTCAATTCCCCTGTAGGAAGCTTAGACAACATATTAGAGAAAATGTTTAATTAAAACATAATTCCCAGATACACAGCAATAGATACTCAGGCTTGCTGTGTTACTTCTACTTGTTAGGTTAATAAATCACCAAAAAGATATAATTGTTTTCCTCAGCATGTGTGGAGGTGAAATGGTTTTTGTACTAGATTTGGTGAGAAATATTGCAGCAGAATGCAGCTTGCTTTCTTCAAATGCCAGTAACTTCTGCTTCCAGGCACTGAACCTGACTAAAAGAAATTCTGAATCCCATTTGGTCTTGTGAATGGAGGTAACTGGTTGGCCAGAGGGTTAGGTTTAATTTATTGATCAACTGCATATAACAAATTGTGTGATGCAACTACCGACACTCATAATTGCCTTTTGTCAGGAGAGGGTGGTCTGGCTTTGTTCACCTACTTCGCATTCAGAAATCTTTCTTAAGAATCCTCAGAATGTATAACTGGTTATTCATATGTCACTTTAGACATTTAAATAACTGTCATGCTCAATATATCACCTCCAAAGCCCCCCAGAACAAATGGGTAAATATCATGAAATATCATGACTGCCAACTGTTTTACAGATGAGAGAAATGAAGGGGTAGAAGGTAAAGCAAGGACCTTAAAGATGTCTACCAATTAAGCAGGAGAGAGGAAGCAACTTATTTTTCTTGCTAAAAAGTAAATTTCCCAAAAAACTTTCACAGTGACCATAATTATTAGTGAATGGATTGAATTCAGCAAAGATTGCCACTTTAGAAATGTGTAAGGAGCAAAATGGAAAACACATGTAACTTCTGCGGTTCCTAAAAGTAGTTTTTTAGTTTTGGTTTGGTTTGNCAAAAATGATGTTTTCATTTAGGAATTGATTATTTTTTTTTAGGAAGAAAGGAAAACAGTTAAAAATAACCTGAAAACAAAATGCCATATCCCAATTTTCATCAAAAAGAACATTGTGTTCATTCTGGCACAGGAACATGTCATTTCATTTAGATTTTGTTAAGAAACAAAACTGAACAAAATGAAGTCTTTCTCATGCCTAAATACCAGTTGGCCCCTGGAACAAGATTTCATTATTTTTCTGCTTTTAACAACTCTAGTTCCATCAGAAAGGTTGCTGAATGACAGGTTCAATGTTGGCTACTCCCAGTTGAAACAATTGGCATGTTTCTTTCTATCAGAAATTTCTTCTTGCATCAGATTGATGCTTTCCTGACTTTTCCCATTCAGAAATTCAGATGTGTGTAAATTATTTCCAACTCTGTCCTGTCCAGGTAGCAATTTATAGAGGTGGGTAATTTCAAGTCCTTCCTCTTAGCTTGCTGACCCAATAATTGCAAGCCATGTATTTTCAGTGTGATGCCCTCACCGACACCACCTCTGCCCTGGTATTCAGCAAGGTTTGTAATTTATAGATAAAGGTGTTCAGCTGAAAGTTAATGTCTGTGAAGGAGCCACCGGACAGCTATTCATCTTGGCACTGCCCAAGCATGCAGTTGGGCCTGGCTGGTCAGCAACTTGACACTTTATTTTTATAGATGCTACGTAAATTACCTATCTAGTGCTCTTTCTTCTGGTTCACAAAGCAGTAAAGGCTCGTATTATTTGCATGACCAGAAGCCTTAATAGCCTTGGGTACACCTGCCTGGGTTTTATGTTCTTCCTCTTTTCTCTGTGGGCCTCAGATCAGCTCTTGGGTATTGACCTAAAAAAAAACACTGCTCCATCTGATTTTCACCCTTTCTTACCGCATGTCCTTGGTTCTGCAAGAAAGTGACTGCACAGGGGAATCTTCCCTGTATAAGGTTAATAGAAAAATATTGTATTTCCAACATGCCTAAGATAAGAAGTTTCACAGATTAATCACACACTATGTGAAGAACTATGCCTTTTGGTTTTAAATCTGCCTTGTACTATCTTAATGTGATACTTTGTGGTGCTTGTACTGGAAAAAAATCGTTAGTCCCTCTTCCCATGCAATTTCTGATTTTATGGGCCTCTACTTTGTGATCTCTATGCATATAAGTACGTATGAATGATCTATGCCTTGCAAGCTGAAGAATCCAAGTCCACTTAGTGGCTCCTTGTCTGAAGAACTCTACCTTTCTCCGTTCCCTGCCTTTCATTTCTATCTATCGGACTGTATGCAAGTTGACTGACTAAGAAACTAGTATTGAGTCTGTGTGTTTGCACAGTTAATAGACATTCCATCCCATGGGTGTGCATCTTAAACATCCTTTTAACTATTAGCATAAATAATGAAAAGCTACAGAAACTGCAGCCTGCTGAAGGAATAACACAAGAGGCACTGTAAATACATTAATTACTGAGCTATTTTACTGATATTATTTTTGACAGTAGGTTTTTGTCTGGGAATTACCAGACGTGTGGCTGTGGCAGGGAGCTGCGCTGATTCTTTGCCAGCCTTATTAATCTACAATGATTTTGGAGACATGAGGTTTTTTAATGTGTTTGTTTTCACATTCTTTTTTTTCCATTCTCCAAAATGATAGATGTAGAAGTAATCCCATAGACTGATGGATGCTGGAGCAATGGAGTGAGAGTTGCTCATTTTGACAGACTTATTCTCAGCTGCTATTTTTCTGAACTCATACTTCGAACCCATCAATTACAAACTGCTCTACTTAGGGAGCCCAGATGTAGTGCCATGAGTCCATACACTCAAGCCATGCATAAGAAGTTGGAAGATGGGAAAAATGGTCCACAGATGAGCACTGGATTTGCGTGGTCAGCAGTTATAACAACCTTTCAGCAGCCAAGCGAAATAGAGCTCCTTCACAAAGGTAAACCATTACAAAAGCCTCATGACAATGCTACAGATTACTGGTGGACAGGAGACCTTTGAGCATTTGCCCAGTCTTACCATACAAAAGATGGACTCTGATTGTCATTTATTCCTTTCTTGCATTTGGAGATCACTTTTCTCTTCCTTATAGGCTCTTCTTATTTGTCAGAAGTGTTAATCAATACAGTTTTAGTACCACTTTGGTTTTATATACCACTTGCCTGCAGTTTGACTAAGAGATTAAACAAGGTCTGTGTTTGGCAATGCTTGTTACAGGCTGAGTGGTAGGAGAATGGCCAATGTGGAGCCTTCAACTTGAGTATGCATGGGTCTAGGAGAGGCACACCTTGCTATACCGAGTTTCAGAAGAACAGCAAGTGTCTTTCCAAAATGAGTTTTGTTGGGATTAGGTAATGTTTTCCAAAACAATGAGAAGGTTTATATCCATATTGTACAATTAAACCTTTGTAGTGTTTCATTCTGAAATGGCATTTTTTCATGTGCAAATTGAGTGAAAGAAAGGAAAAAAGAAAACTAACCAACTAAAGGGAGAGAAAGAAAGAGAGGATGAAAAGGTTAGATGAGAAGGAGAAAATTTTGAAAGAGGATTGAATGACCTGAAACAGAAAGTTTGGCTGTGGATGAATCAAAAAATAAAGAAAAAATCAGGTAGTTAATCTGTCCATTATCACTTATTCTCCATGAGACTCAGTGAATTGCCCTTTCTCCTTTCCTATTTCAGCTGTCATGCCCCCGTGTCTGCATTATCCTGTGTTCATGGCCAGGGAACCAAGGACCATGACACTGTTCCCATTCTCACATGGTAGTGTGAGGACCCAGAGCAGGACAGAGAAGGCAGTCAGCAGATCAAGCAAGACCCTATGCATGGTTTTGAGCTAGAAACTTCTGGTTCCAGCCCAGCACCAACCTTTCTCCCCATTGTAACTGAGTGAGCTGCTAAAGCGTCTGATATCCAATAGCAGCATATGATATGACATTTGGCATCCCACCCACTGGGACTTCAAGAAGCTGAGAGCCATTTCCAACTCTTCCTCATTCTCAAAAGAAGTCCTAAAATTCTAGTAAGGATATTGCAAGGTCAGGGGAAATAGACCATGAAACAGCTGCATTTAGGTCTGGAAGTCTGGAGGAGGAGTCATAGCTTAATCCTGAAGACAGGACATGTGAAGCGTTTTGGAAGATCCTCAAAGTCCATCAGCAGAAAAGCACTTAAAATGTTAACATGTTTGTGTTTTCCGCTTGTCAATGTGGCTTTGCTAAAACCAACAGCAAGGGGCGTGGATCTCCATCTGTAGTGTATAATAAGGGGGTGTTGTACATTGGACAAACAATATGATTTATATCCAAAAGGAGAGAGAAGCCACAGATCCTTATGCTCTCAGGGACTCTAATTTATTGCCTAATTAAACACTTGTTGCCAAGTTGTCCATCCTGTCATTTTTAATTCCTGGTCTAATATTCCAGACAACAGAACACTTAAGGAGGTTACCTTCTACAAGTCAGGCTTAAATGAAGAAAGATGTTAATGTGTGTTTCCTAATCAAAGTCAATAGTCTATCAGGAGCAATTATTCCTTAGCAGGTCTGTTCTTCTGTCAGCATGCAATGTGCGTAAATCTGCTTAGGTCTGTTGACACCTTATCCCTTTGCTGTAGAGGCAGAAGGCAAGGCCAGCTACTGAGCAAAACCCTTGGGAAGATGTCCAGGTGTCAGGGAAAAACAGAATGTGTTTCTATTTATCCTTAAAAGTAGATTTGTTCCTTTCAATGAGTCTTGGTGGGAATGAATGCCAAGGGGTCCTGAGGAAAGGGAGACCTTAAGATATAGTGTCTTAGGCTACCAAGTGTTCTCACTGTCTTGGATATATTTAACCTTGCCTCATTCCTCTGAGATGGGGACATGGGACCCCATAGCTGGTAAAATAGGGCCTAGTCTTGAGCTTTACAAAGTTCCAGTTCTTCTGTGGGTCTGCTCTAGAGGTCTTACAGAAGGCTGCAAAATAGAAATTCAGACGGACTATCTTCATCGGAGTCACAGTTTTGGTCTGACACAAGTGAGCTGTTATTTGGCTGGGTTTGCTTTTGCTGGAGTGCCACACAGGAACACTGTTTGAACAGGAACATCCCAACAAGTTGTCTCCAGATCAGATGAAACCTGCAATATTGCATCTCTCTGAGCCTGAATGTTTTGCTGTCATTGCCTTCCATCTCTGTAGATTTGCCACCAGTACACCTTATTTTCTAAGCCAGAAGGGGTGAGGGAAGACAGTGAGAAGGGAACACTGTGAAACTATAAGAGAAAAACTCTTGAGAAATTCAGGATTGACTGTGCCTGCTGGCTGCTGTCTCTTGTCCTTCCACTGTGCACCTCCAAGAAGTCTGGCTCAGTTGTCTCCATAGCCACGCTTGACAGAGTTGAAGACATGTTGAGTCCCCTTAGCCTGCTCATCTTCAGACCAGAGAAACTCAGCTTCCTCAGCTTCACATTGTGTGTCTCGTCCTCCAGCACCCAAATATTGTAGTGCTCCCCCTTTGAACTCCCTCCAATTTATCTGGTTTTTTTTTGTTTTTTTTTTATCACTGAGAAGGAGGAGCCCCAAGCTGGACACCGTTCTCCTAGTGCAGTTCCAGAATTGCAGGTAGAGAGGAAAAAAAAATAACTTTGTCAGCCTGCTGGCTACCCACTTGCTAATACAACCCAGCATGTGGTGGGCCTGAGGTTGTGCTATATTGGGGCAGGATTTTTTTCAACTGTATAAGGTTCCCATCAGCATATTTTCCCAGCCTGTCCAGGTGCCTCTCAGTAACAGTCCTGACCTCCAGCATATCACTCACTCCCCACAATCTGGTGTCAAGCAGAGACTTGCTGAGGGTCCACCCCATTTATTATTATGGTGATGGAGATGTTAAATGGTTTCACCCTCAGCACTGACTGATGTTAAGTGGTTTCCTCCTCACAGAGGAATGACACTCCTAACAAGCTGCCAGATAGGCTTTGAACAGCTGACTGCTACCTTGCGAGCCTGGTGGTCCAGCCAATTTTTCATGCATCTCATCATCTATCTTGTACCCATTTTGAAGACCACCTTAATATTCAGGCTAGCAGGATATTATGGGACCACACTGAAAGTCTTAGCGTAAATGGCATCCCCAGTTTGCCCCTCATCCACACATCTGGTCATCACATCACTGAAGGTGATCGTGTTGACCAGGCACAAATTGCTTGTGGTAAATCTGTGCTGGTTGTTCCCAGTCATAGCTGAACAGATTCATTAAGGTTGGAAGGGACCTCAGGAGGTATCTAGTCCAATGTTCTACTCAAAGGGGTGTCAACACAAAATTCAGATGAGGTTGCTTAGGACTTTGGCCAGTGGGGTCTCAAAACCTATGGAGATACCTCAAACTCACCAAATTGCCATTCCAGTACTTAATTATCCTTAGAGTAATTATTTTTTTACTGATATCCAGACAGAAACCCCTCTGTTTCAATTTTTGACTATAATCTCTCACTTTCCCACCATGCATCACTGTGAAGAACCTGTCTGTGTCTTCTTGATGACCTCCCCATAGGTACTGGCGTGCTGCTATTACATCTCTTCAAAGTCTTCACTTCTCCAGGGTAAACAAACCCAATTCTCTCACTCTCTCCTTACACAGCATGTGATCACCTTCTTGTCCTTCAAGTGCCTGGAAACAGATTATATGTGGTTTTGCTCTGTAATTGCCCCAGGAAATAAGGTGAGGCTGACCATCTTATAGTTCCCTGTATCATCCTTCTTGTCTGTTTTGAAGATGGATGTATCACCTACTTTCTCCATGCATCAGCAGGATGATGATCACCAGCACCTTGTCCTGGCTTTCCCTTCATTGCATATCCCTTTACCCAGTGTCTCTACGGATACTGTATGTCAGCATACGCATGTTCAATTTCTGTGCTTCTTGAGTTTTGAGGTTGGTTACCCATTGTGAAACCCTCCTCACAGATTCTCCCACCTGAACAGGAAGGAGTCTGGAACTGTCATGGCCATGGCCTCACTTCTCTTTGGATCCAGCAAATCCCAGTAGCAGGAAAAAAAGGTTTTCAGCACCTATAAAACTGTCTTCAGGTTCACGGATAGCACAGCTGCAGTTAACTACCCACATACTAGGCTTTTGTGAGGCATCCATCTCCTCTCTGTCTCTTTCCTTATTCATTCATCCTTCCCTATATAACTTTTGCTATTTTATGCCTTGAATTAGTGAAATGATGGTTCCTGCCTCTGTTTTGTTTGACAAGACGGCATAAAAGCTAGGAATATGTAGGTCTGGTGTATGCTGTTCTAATTAACACCCTCGGATAAACCCAGTATTATCATATGCCATAATTTATATCCCTATTATAACCAATCCCTATTCATAGTGCCTTTTAGTAATTGCTGCCTGTTGACTTTTTGTCAAAAAGTTAAGCAAAGGCATATACATTTGTGTCTGTGTGTGAATGTGTGTATGGGAACATAAATACATGGTTTTGATCAGGATTTTCTTTCCTGTAACTTCATTTGTCTAATGACATTTCAATAGTATAAAATACATTTTCCCCCACTATTTATATTATTCTTTGTGACTTTCCCAATCAAAAATACCTTTTTTTCGTCCTTTCTAAAGCAGCAGCAGAAAAAGCCAATACCACCGTTACCTTACTTACTAATGGCATAGAAGGGTTTTTTGAAACAATGCTTTCTTTTGTTGAAAGCTTTGAATCTCCCTTTAGGTTGGCAGTTTTGGTGGTCTTTTTCTGGAGTAGAACTCTTCAGAATGTCCCGATCCATCCTTTTATCTGAGCAATTGCAGGCACCTGCTTAGGGTGGACTAAACACTTGCTGACTGGGTCTCAAATCTATTGCCTAAACAATGGCAATTAGGTTCATTTGAGTTGACGGAGCATGTTGCCCCTCTCCCCAGCTCTGAGGCCTCCTGCAGGTACTTTGTCCTGTCCATCAGCTCTGTGCCAGCTCTTAGATACTTTGAGGTGTGTCATATGACAATGGACACCTATGCATTGTTGGCTAAAGCAGGCCCCATGTCTCCACTCCTATAACGTTTAGACACCTAACACACTGGCAGACCTTAGTGTTTTGACACCTGTTTTATGAGATTCAATGTGAATCCCATTTAGATATTTAGCAGCAAAAAATGCTCTTCCCTCAGTTCCTGTGGTACCCCTTTTCACTGATCCTATATCTGTCTTGACTATATAGGACAAACATTTCGGATTAGGATGTTCTACCCTCTATTCTGAACAGTTCATATATAGCTATGGCAGAACAGAGCCTTGACTTTAGCTGGCCTTACTGTAGTAGAGACGGTTCTTCCCCATATAGTCTTTGTTCTACCCTTCGTGTTCTCTGTTTTAGTGCAAGCGCCTCCGCTAACAGTAAGAAGCTTATGAAACAAGACTTGACTTGTTTACCTTGGGGACAACAAGGTGCTATTGAATGAAAAATAGATTTTTCACAGGGAATTAGTTTTACCTTTTCTCCTTTGCTGTGTCAATAAAAAAAACCCACAAACATTCTTTCCCCTCGGCCCTGAGGACCTCATACAGTGGGGTATGGAGAGAAACCAACTCTAAGGTCATGTGGAGGAGTTAACTGGGGAATTGTAGAGGACAAGGTAAGACAAGAGATGCCATGGGATTGGAGCTGTAACCAGAAGAAAGACACTGTGTGATTTTGCAGGAACCTCTTTCTCCCTTTGGGTCAACTTGCCATTCACTGCATGTCCAGTGGCTGAGTACTGTTGTATGGATGGAAACAAAATTTGTTTGAGTCACTGCCTGTGGGTCCAAACCAGCCTTCTTCTAAGTGTGTTTCACAAGACATCTGTGAAGTTCAGAGGTTTCCTCCTCACTTCTGCATGGCTGTTGTTCACAGATGCAATGAATAGACAGTGTTCTAACCCAACCACTTATGGATGGATGCAAGACTTCTGTGATATTACAACTGAGTAACAGCAAGAAGAATAGAATTATTAGTTTAATTTACCTTTTTTTTTTTTTAATTTTCCACAGGAAATCCTCCTGTGCTAACAGATTATTTTTGTTCAGGGCTGCTACAATAATTAATATAAGTTTTTGAGTATTAGAAAGTGATGTTGTGAATAAGATAATCAGAAATATTAATGGGGTCTAGAGACAACAATGTAAAAGTAAGGAGGAAAACTCCAGGACATAACAATATGACATTGAAGAAGTAAAGTAAATGTATGGAAGTTTGCAGAAAGTGTAGAAAAGGAATTTGAAGCAGTTCGCTTAAACCTGAACATGTGTAACAATCACATTTTTCAAAAAATGTCCATAGTTGATAATTTTTCTAGGCAAATGCTACTTTTCTGAACCACCTGAGAGGCTTCATCTCCCTCCTTCCAAAGCACATCAAGTCTCCCCCACCTCCACCAGAGTTTCTCTTTTACGATGTCCTTTTCACTCTGTTGCTCCCCAACAGTTTGAATCCCTTGGCCTTCAAGACATGTGGCAAAACTTAGTTCCGTCCAGCTTTGGGGTGAATTTTTATAGATGTTAGAACGAGAGTTTTACATACTTCATGTCTTTGCAACAGGTATAGAGATAGTATGAGCATAGTGTCACCTCCAGGAACTTGGCAAGACTTATTTGCAGGAGTAATTAGCTGATATCCAGGTTTAATAGTTTGGGTGCAGTGGGGTGCTGACACAGCTTTGCTGCTTCTGGATTTGATTGACCAGTGTCCTTTGGATCCCCAGGATTAGACATCTTTGCATTGAAAAATATTGCATGGTAAAGATCTATCTTTTTTTTTTTTGTTTGGTAGGAAACATCAGAGTGTAAGAAGTACCAGACTGGACTTAAGGCAATGCTGGTTTTGCTCTATGACCTGTCTCTCATATTAGTGAGAACTGAACATTTCCTAGGAAAGTGTAAGAATTAGAGACACAGATTTCCCCCTAGTATCTAAACTAGGGACTGACCTCATGTATGCTTTTGATTCATGGACATTAAGGATGATGGTTTTCACTCAGTAATTGGCAGGCTCCTGGAGTACCTCCCAGAGCACTGCAAAGACAACAAAGAAACTTATACCGGTTGTTTGTAAATCCGCGTAGAGGAATTTGTCATCTCTACGGATAATGTTTGGAGAGTCTGCACACTGCAAGAGGACTGAAAGCACCTTCTAGCACTCTTCCCCCTGACTGAAAAGTATCACTCTGTGATTCTTCATTCAATAACTGGCTACCCTCAGGGAGTCTAAAAGATGGAGGGGGACTGAGGAGAGCAGCCCTTGCCACAATGTGAGGAGAGGGTTACAAATGGCTGGGAGAAGGCAGCAGAGAGGAGCAAAGGAAGCAAGAGCATCCTCAGAGCTTGAAAGACATTTAAAAGATGTGTAGACATGGCGCTTAAGGACATGATTTAGTGGTAGACTTCACAGCGTTAGGTTTATGGTTGGACTTGATGATCTTAAGGGTATTTCCCAACCTAAATGATTCTATGGTTCTGTGATACTACAGACAAAAGCAGTTGGGATTCATCTGCTCAGCAGTTCATCTTCACTGCACAGCTGCCCTGTCCTCAGTTGGGCATTGTTTCCCGATGCCCCTTGGGTGGCTGAAGCTTGTCTCTCCCTTGCTGACTCATGCTCATTCCCCACCTGAGCAACAGTGATAGGGTTGAGCTAGTGTTTTCTCTGCTGGCCTCAGATCCAATACCTAAACTTATTAAAGGAAGAGGGGCCCTGGAGAAATATACGAGTGTCAGTCCAGGGATAGAAATGGGTGTTGCCATAGTAAAACTTTAGAGCGTGAGCTAAAGAACTAAAATTTGGTAGCTAGACATTAAAAAATCCCATCTCTAAGATGTGGTTGGGAAAATCCTTTCATGTGGACTTAAAAGCGGATGCCCTCTATAAGCAGGAGCAGAAGAATTGAAGGCTATACAGCTAGACTGAGTTTGGCTCTGGATTTCTCAGCTTTAGCAAATTGTCAGTGAGATCTTGTTCTACACCATGTGTCTTTGTGGACCACTCGTGAGCGATGTTGGATGCAGGCCCTGGTTCAAGAAATAGTCTTTTCATCAGTCTGTTATAAAAGGAAAGCAGGCTTTGTCTCAAAATCATGCCATGCCTGAGGATTCATATGAAATCCTAACTTTACTCGAAAACCACATTTGGGAAAGTACCAGCTTGTCTCCCAGCAGCACTGATGGGGTGCAAGCAGTCATTTGAACCTAGTCTGACAAGTGGAGGAGAGCAGCTTTTCAGCCCCAAACCCTATTCCTCTGCAATTACTGACATGACAGCTCTGTGATTATTGAGATGATGGCTAAAAAACATTATGCCATAAAAATGCCACTCGTTACGCTCTACCAACTTCAATTTTGTGTCTTGTTCTCAGAGACAGGATGTACCAGGGTGCATCTCTGTTGTGAAGAGCAAACAGTGCCATTACCTCCTGGGTAACAATGAGAAGAAAACGAATAGAGGCTGAAATATGAAGTGCCATTATAGGAAGTTGGTTCACTATTAGCCTGTATTTGCTAGTGCAGCTACAGAGCTCAGCTCTGTTTAAAAACAAAAAAAAGAAAAACCACAGAAAACCAGAAACACAGTTTGTGGCTCAAATTTCAGATGCATGCTGGCAGCCTTTGGTACCAGTAATTGTCAGTGGAGTCCCTGTGGACCTCCAGCTTTGGACTTCCTTAGCAATAACTTGTCTGATCTGGAGGCAGTGGGTTGACTTTGATTTATGTGACTCTGGTTCAAATCTTAACTTTGTGAAATAAACTTTTTGTCTGCGGAGCTGAAAAGAAGCTACCTATTTCGATCAGGAGTTTTTTGGGACAAAGAGTATTTCTCACTGTGTACCTGGCACAGTGAGCACTGATCTCAGATGGACCCCTGCTTTAATACAGTAATTAATGAAACAGTAACGATATTTCCTTTGTGCTAAGATCCGTGAGCAGGTTTCCGTGGCAACAGTCCATGCACAAGCTTCTTGCCTGTAGCAAATGTGAAGTTATTTGAATCATTTAAATTTTTCTAAAGAAAGAAGACTGGTGTAACTCAAATTAACTCAGATTTACTGCAAGATGGAAGTACACACAAGGACAGTTGCCTCAGGTCTGCTGATGCACAGAAACTTCTTACCCTGCATTAGCTCACTGGTGTGTTTGAACCCTCCAAGCTACCATAGGAGCTTTTATCTTAGAAATGTATGTATTTTTCACTACATTTACTTTTTTCTCTCTCTAGCCATTTTCTGTCAACAGAATCCATGCTTATTTTATACTAGGATTGCAGTATGCATCACATCTTCATCTTTATACTCCTGAGGGGGAAGAAGAACATATTCTTGCCCAACTTCTTCAGCAGCTATAATGAATGAGCAGACAGGCCCCAGGCTGGGTAAGAGGCAGAATAAACAGCAGGAGGAGCTCTCTTTGCTTGTCTGGGAACTGAGGTCTCCCCTAGAAATAAAATTATACTGACTCCAGTTTGCTGGGGTGGAACATGTCACCTGGGTCCTAGGCTCAAAGCATGCTGGGTATTTGAAGACTCAGACAATTAAGTAGGTTTGTTTAATTTGACTGTGTGGAGGGGGAAGGAAAACAGCCAAATAATTTGATATTTACAGGTGACAAATGAGTGGAATAGGAGACCTGCTCACTTTTCTTGGCCTACTGCAAGGTCAAAGAAGGATGAGGGACATGGAATCCCGTGCAGCATGATCCTTTTTGGCTGTTGATCCCCACATGTCTTTTCTGCCAAAAGAGATGTTCCTTGGGAGCAGATGGTAAGGCAGTTCTAAAAGAGAAAGTTTGGGATGGGGAGAATTATTCTAGACCAAAGCTTTTTATAATTTATTTGCTGTATCAGTGAGTTCTTTCATAGCCAAAGAGAGGCAAAGAAGCAAATGGCTTCTGGAGAAAAAGAAAAAGTATTAATTATAATCCACATCTTTTAGGCATGTTCTTTCTAATGTGCGAGAAAGTGCCTCAGCAGATCATGAGACAGACAATATCAATAATCACTTGATTTCCTTTCCAGTGGGAAATTCTGAATACATCACAGTGAATTCATCTTTAAAAGGCTTCACTACCAATTTTTAAGGGGAAAAAAGCCAGCAAATATTTTCTTCCACTAGTTTTTTTCTTATATTCATCCAGCATCATAGCCTAGAACTGTTGCTTGGCTATGTGTAGAAGGCTTGTATGAATGTGATCCTTTGGGCAAATCTGTACAGCAGGATGTGAAACATGTTGAGCTAATTGGGACATCAACAAAATTCATGATCAGGACCTGGTCTGGGATGGATTATTAGACTTGGATAATTTAATACTATCAGTTGGTGTCTAAAATAAAAACATAGGCTTAACATGGTCTTGGCGACTTGGTGGAGGAAGGTTCTTGGCCTCTATGAAATGTAAGGACACCTTCAGCTAAGTGTTGAATTCAAAGCCAGACTTAGTAGAGATCAGAGTGAGGCTTTTGAGAATATCAGTTGATTTCTAATCTGTGAACCATGGATGTCTTACACCACTGTTGTTCCAATGTTTTAGTCCAGATCACTCCTAGAGAAAAGGCATTGGACTAGAAGGATCATGGAACCAAACTATTAGACTCATTCTCCACCCACACAAAGTCTGGAAATGTGGCCCACTAAATTTAAGCCTGGAAAGGGTCCAGATGGCAAAGTACCTAAAGAAAAGAGAAAGCTAAGTTATTCAAAAGCTCCTGCATTCTTTGTTTTTCAGGTCTAAAAATACTTTTGTGTGAGAGATTTCAAACCACCTTTTGTGCTAAGCACACAAATGGAAATCTCACTGCACTACATACATTATTTCACTAAAATAAATATTGTTACCTTTAATATTTAAAGAGATTTTTGAAACATTCACAGAGGATGAAAAATACAAGCCAGCAAAAACAGTCCGTGTCTCGGAGCCCTACAGAGGCGTATTTCAACTCTCCTGCTTTAATTCCTTTAGCTCTCAAGGAATTCCAAGGTCTCTGAAATGGTATGCTGGGGAGGGAAAACAGAGCTGTTGTCCCCAGGGCTTCTGTGGCTCTTTATTATTCACGATCACAGGACTTTTTTATTCAGTGTAGGCTGAGGAACTGCATCATGTACTCCTCAAAGCTGTTGAACTAGCAAATATGCTAAATCCATTGCATCCCAAACACCGGCAGGCACTATCTAATCCTTAAGGTAGGACAGGGGACGTGGGATTTCCTTCATTCTCTCTGTGCCACCAGAGCAGAGTTCAGCATCTGTTGATGTTAATAGGAACTATGTTATTGGCTTTACTGGGACGAGGAAAATTAGTATGAGCAAAGAGACTCTTTTCCTTCATAGACTGATTTCAGATGAGTTTCCATGCCTTAGCCCATCCCAGAGCTGTGTGGCTGATCCTGCTAGACCTGTAACAACTGAGCTTGTCCCTCCGTGATGCTGAGGAGACAGGCAGGGTGCCGTGCAGTAAGCAACAAACCTGTACTCCAGACACCTCTTCCCTCCAGGTGGCTTCACTGGAACACTCAAATTTTATGTGTGTCAAATTATACAGCTGGATGATAAGCTTAGAAATTTGTAAGGGAAGCACGTGAATGAATTCTCAGGCAGTGGATGGCAGGCCAAAAGCAGAGTGATACTGAATGAAACTGGTCACAGTAGCTGGGACCAGAATTGCTAGCAAAAAAGCAAGCAGCCACCAGTTCACTGTTGGATTCCCCTAATTCCTTTAATGTTGCAAATAGTAAAGGGCGGGAGAGATAACCCGTTGCTAATTTATTCATTGATGACCCTGGTGAAAGGTCTAGAGCACAAATTTTATGAGGAGCAGCTGAGGGAGCTGAGGGTTTAGCCTGGAGAAAAGGAGGTTGAGGGGAGACCTTATCGCTCTCTACAACTCCCTGAAAGGAGGGGGTAGCCAGGGGGGGGTTGGTCTCTTCTCCCAAGTAACAAGTGATAGGATGAGAGGAAATGGCCTCAAGTTGCACATGGGGAGGTTTAGATCAGATATTAGGAAAAAATTTTACACTGAAAGGCTAGTCAAGTATTGGAACAGGCTGCCCAGGGAAGTAGCTGAATACCATCCCTGGAGGTATTTACAAGGTGTGGCACTTAGGAACATGGTTTAGTGGTGGACTTGTCAGTGCTAGGTTAACAGTGGGACTTGATAATCTTAAAGGTTCTTTTCCAACCTAGGTGTTTCTATGATTCTATGATTCCAAATAGGTGAACCATGAGACCTACTGCCATCAGAAAAAATATCTCTTACTTTGGAGACTGGTTAAACTAGAAGTACCCATACGGGTCAAGTGCATAGATGCATACATGTCTTGTATGCATCATTTTGAATTCTGCATTTCTGGATTAATATTCTGGGATCTGAGTTATCGCAAGGTAACACTGGAGTCGTACCGTGATGAATCAGATCCTTTCAGTGCACAACATGCACAGTTAAATACAATGCAGGCAGCACAGCTAGTGAACTTAGGGCTGCATTGCAATGTCCATTTAAAGCAGAATTCAAATGCCTCTGCTTCCTCAGTCTGTTTCCCAATTATTGCATTTCACTGTAACAGTGATTATGTATATTCCCCACATCTGGCACCATAGTCCTTCCCAAGGATCATTTTGTACTGCCCTCACCCATTTAACTGGAAAATTTCCACTGTGTTGAGCAATGGAAGGATTGTCAAAAAAGGCTCATGTGGGGACTGTTCTCCTCCTCTATTTTCTATGGAGTTACACTCTCACCAAGTCTTGTCTCACAAGCAGTCAGAGAAAAGAGGATTGAAAGGCTCCTGGCAAGGTTATCGATTCCAGCTGCCTGCCTTAGGGCAGGGTAGACTATGGACCATTTAACCATTCTCTTATGGAAATGTCTCAGAGAGTTTCATCAGATAGGGCCAACAGAGCCAAGCACACGCTCAAGAAGACATTCCAGTGAGATTTTGACTGAAAAACTCTTCGTTTTCCTCAACTGCTTGTAGATGCTTCATGCTACTCAGAGATCACACATACCCAGGAGC
Source organism: Stercorarius parasiticus (assembly GCA_013396915.1). Lineage (NCBI taxonomy): Eukaryota > Metazoa > Chordata > Aves > Charadriiformes > Stercorariidae > Stercorarius > Stercorarius parasiticus. The sequence continues at coordinate 236,409 of VWZL01005114.1, forward strand.
CTTTTTGGGCACTGAGCTCATTAGGCAGATGGTGGCCTCATCACTGGACTGTCTTTCTGTCCAAAACAGGACAGTTACATACAAATTGCCTGTTGGGAACAGTCCTTGTCTTGTGCCAGTGCTTGAACTTGTGCAGAAATTGTTCAGGACAGAGTTAGCTAGTCCAGGCTGCAACAGTGCCAGGGACTGTTGTGGTGGTTTGGCAGAATAGATAATTAATTGAGTGTTTAACTCTGTCTGTGACACTGTTTATTGCTAGTATAGGTCCAGCTTTGGAGTTTTCCTTCACTACATGCTGAGCAGTCTGGTCTGGCTCCATACATCATCCCTATAAGCAGTGCTAAGCACACCCATGTGAAGTCATTGTGTGGCTAGGAAATACTCAGATTTGGTGACTTCTCAGCTAATATTTCAGTTGAAAAATGTGAGTTTGCTTTTCACTTCTGCTCACATTTCGCGGATCTGACTTTCCTGTGGAACAAAGGAGAGGTGTTCACCACAGAGCACTGCACGAAAGGAGATTCTGTGGGTTAAAAAGGATATTATTTCTTGGGACAGAGGACCCCTCAGCAGGGTCTGAGCTGATGGCATTGCAAGGGAATATTTGCTGTTGACCCGGGCTCTTTGGGCACAGGGATGTCCAGGCTGTATCCCTTGTGCTGCTGCAGCAGCAGCCAAGCACTAGCATGCAGGGTGCATACTGAAGCATTTCTCAGTGCTTGCTCTATTACTATTTATATAGCAGGCATGTCCCTGTCTCCTTGCCATTCTTTGATCCTGCTGCCATGAAGCAGTGCCAGAGAGGGACTCAGCTAGTTATTAAGAATCTACTTCCAGCTTTGCTTTTCCAGCCTTCACCTTTTCCTGCTAAGGGGGCCTCTTCTCTTGGTGAAATGATGCAATTAAATCTCCTCAGCCATCTCCTTACTGGCCTCTTGGTGGTAGTCTTAACACAGCATATTCACTGGCTGCCTTTAACTAAAGGCATCCATCTCCACCCTACTCTAGGAGAACTAACATTTTTAAGTGGATACTAAATATATACAAAGTTTATGGACACAAAGCAAGATTTTTAAAGGATTTGCCAGGGATACAGAAGCTGTGAGTTGGTGATCCATGCTGACCTACTTCAGGGCTTCACCTGTTGTGCAAAGCCCGGTGGCGAGATCTGTCAGATATCCCTGAAGCACAGATGTTTGGATTCAGCATGTACAGTGAGGCAACAAAGGCAAAATGAATAGGGAGGTTGTCATGTGCATCCTTAGCAGGTTTTTAGTGCCAGGCAAAAAAATAAAGAGTGTTTTGCCACACTACTGTCATGAATGTTCTCTGGTGAATACAGTGACAGGTTTAACTCAGTGTCTCCTTCCTAATGGAGACCCAAATGTCCAAGGAACAGCCTAACACTGTGGAGGAAACACCGTGTAGAGCCTGAGGAATTCAGGGTGCATGAGATTTGTTAGAGCCTTCCTGCAAACATCCATCCCGTGTGCCAAAACAGGGTTAACACCTATGTACGTATTTAGAAAATGTCCAAGAAGCATCTAGATCAGGGTGAAAGTGAGAAGAGTTTCAACTGGTCATTAGAGTCAAAGTATAAGCATGAGATCTAATCTTGTGTTAAGAACTTAAAACAACTGCCCCAAGATCAGCGCTCGATTACCAAAAAGCCATTGGCAGATAAAACTGACCTCAAAGTTTGGGACACATGATTGGAATAAGTAGAATTATACATTGCAAGCTAAGTTACTCAAACTGACTTAATCTTCCCACTGTGGACCAGCCATAACCTGAAAAATATTTTTTTTTAAGAATATTTGTCGATGGATGTAAAGCCTGATTCATACCATGGATCTGCTCGCAGTTCTATTTGGTGGCTGCCTTGGCCACTCAAACTACTAAATATTCTGCTCTACAATGAGTTGAACGAAGGCTTCTTCTAAGCAGAAAATAGTTATTAAGGAGATAATACATAACAATATATATACAGATATTTGCTAAACAGATACTATATGCTGAAGATATTTTGTGTGGCTGCATTTAGGTTGGGGGAATTACTGCCCCTTTCAAGTCTGCCTGAGCAGGTATGAAGCTGGAAGGCCTTTAGTGTATAATTGCACTGGTAGTTGATATGTCCCTGTGGCAGCAGTTCTTTTGGCAGATCTTCAGTCCCTCCCCATATTCCATCAAGTTGCTTTTTACAGGTAAGGTGGAGTCTGAGGAATTCAGGGTGCATGAGATTTTATAGAGCCTTCCTGTAAACATCCATCCTGTGTGCTGAAACAGGGTTAAGACCTATGTATGTATTTAGAAAATTTGGTAAGGTAACACCAGATGAAGGTCAACAGCTTTTATACTGATATCAGGTATTCTAAGCTGTCAGATTCCCCAAGATTTCCCAAAGACGCAACTCAGTTTTCCCATTTTGAGGTCTTGGGGAATAATTTCACACGAGGTAGCTTTTCCCATTTACCCTGTGAAGAGGAATAAAAAGACAAGGTGGACATAAGAGAGAAAGGGAGAAAGTCAGACATGACTATCATGAGAAAAAGATTTCACAATTATAGAATTAGAAGCAAATGGCATTACAAATCTACTACAGAGTTATATCCAACCCCTTCTCTTCTCCTACTAACCCCATCAGGTAATGGTTTAAATGAAGGTAAGTGGTTCTTATATCCTTTGCCATTCTCTGAGACCACTAAAATAGGAAGCTTCCAACACCTGCTGCAAGCGTATTAATAATCAGATGAAAAATTAATGCCTACAGATCCTCAGAGTTAACTCTCCCCTTCAGTCATTCTCAATTAGTAAGAAAGAAGAATGCCTGCAGGAAGGAAACAGGCCCTAAATATCTGCCTTAGGAGATCCCTTTAGAGATCATAATTGCTGGCAGGGTAATGATTTGGACATGGGGATTTTGCTGACTCTGTAAGGAAACATGGAATGCTGTGTGTGTAAACACTACCCCTGTCACTGCTAGAGCTATGAGGTGTGCAAAGGGGCTGCAAAGTCCCCTTCTTCCTTGCACATTGCAAGATAGGCCACCTTAGTGGCCCAAACATCATGTACGGGAGCCAGGAGACCTGGTCTCAGTCCTTGTTTTCTCACTGTCTGGGTAAAGGTGGACAGTTGTCACAGAATAGTATGGGTTGGAAGGGATCTCTGAAGATCATCTAGTCCAACCCCCCTGCCAAAGCAGGGTCACCCAGAGCAGGTTGGACAGGAACGTGTCCAGGCGGGTTTGAAATATCTCCAGAGGAGACTCCACGACCTCTCTGGGCAGCCTGTGCCAATGCTCTGGCACCTTCAAACTAAAGTGTTTTTCCTTATGTTGAGATGGAATTTCCTGTTGTCCGGTTTGTGCCTGTTGTCCCTTGTCCTGTCACCAGGCACCACTGAAAAGAGTCTGGCCCTATCCTCTTGACACCCGCCCTTTAGATATTGAGAAGCATTGGTAAGTTGTCATCCCATTGATCATTGATCAGTTCTCATCTCATGTTTGTGTCTCAATTTCTCTTACTGTAAATGCCTTAAGTAGGACATCATTTTCTGTAAATGTCTTGAGTAGAACAGATTAAAACTGCTCTCTCTGTCTGAGGTTTTACCTCCTTTATTTATCAAAATCTTAAAAAAATCAACATTTTTGCTGGTCTCCCATTATTCCTTCAATTCCTCACCCTCTTTGAGCTCAGCCTTTAAACCTGCAGCATTTTGGCTTGATAACCTGCCCTCAAAGTGGCTGCACTGCCTCCAGGGAGGCTCAGGCACTGTCCCCCAGGTCTGTGTTGCTGTGGCCTCCTTGGACACAGCGTAATCCCAAATACCAACTCCACCTTCAGGATCCTCTTTCCTTTCTCCTCCACTGTTGCTGGCTCCATGCATCTCCCCTTGGAGATATGAGGAACCATGGTGAAGGCAGGAACAAAGCCACCAGGTTTAGCACAATCTCTCACAGGGACCTTTCCTTATCTGCTGCTTGCAGTCTGCCTATGTCGCCTTGGCACACCTCTGGCTGCCCAAAAACGAGCAATGTCAGCAAGACCCCATTGGAGCCAACAAGTAATTTTTACTCCATTTCTCTGGGGAAAAGCTCTTATTCCTTTCAATGTCTCTGCAGCACGGAAACAGCTCTGAGCGGAGCTTGAAATCAAAACCTCCATGCTGCATCTCAACACTCCTGGTTTTATCCTTGCAAGGAAACAGGGCAACAACTCTCTAGGGCCTCACTGGGAGTGGAGAAAGGCCTTTTTCAAAATTGGATTGGGAGCAGTGTGGGGACAGGATGGAATCCATCAGCTTTGTGCATGCCCAGCTGAGCTGTTGTAGAAATGAAAAGTTGATCGCACTTTTTCCCTTGCTCTCTCTCTCTTTGCTTTCTTCTGCTGGAACCTTGGAGCTCAAGCAAATGGGTGCTATTATGTGCTCCAGGTGATTTACAGTGGCAGAAACGAAGCAAACTGCCCATTAAGGGTTACAATTGCTAGAATAAGAGAATCAAAATATTATCTTGCTCAAGTACCTGCTATCCCTCACTTTGTGGCAGCGGCAACGTGAATAACTCCCCACAGACTAACACACCAGGCAGCCTTCCTTCTGCAGGGGTTGCAGAGGTTGTGGCAGAAGGGAGCTGACAGGGAGGTCCTGGGCTGCCTTGCAATGCTGCTGACAGTTGGTTAAGGATGTGCTGTGGTTAAGGAGTTTTTGTCTGTTTGTTTGCTTGCTCTGTATTAATTTTTTGGCTTCATTTGTAGGAATTTCACATGAAGCCCCATTCTGAGAAAAGTGTTATCTCCCATTTAGCTCATCTTGGCTGGGAAAGATCGTCTTGGAAGGGTCTGTCTGCACTGGACACTCTTCAAGTATTGGACATTTGGATGAATGAAAAGCTTGCTGAAGGTAAGTACAGCTCTGACAGCAAGGTAGGGCACATAAACATTGCAACGTGATTTCATTTTATTATTCCTGTTGCTCCATTTTTCATGTGAGCTTGGCTTTCTATAGATTTCTGTCTTGAAGGCTAACTATTGTGTGGACTCTGTAATATATAGTAAGAGTTGAGCTCACAGTTTACCTTTTTCTACAATGCAGGAGTTAAGGACTTTTTCCTCTACCTGGCTGATTATTTTCATGAAACTTGTTAGGATAATACACAGGCTCCTTCCCTGTGCCAAACTTGGTTTAGATTCATCAACTTATTTAAAGAAAAGGCAGACATATGTATGCACAGGGGTGGAGGGTTCGTGTGTTCAAATCCTGATGTATATAAAGGGAAAGAAATCCTCTTTTTGCCAGATTACAAAAGAGGGAGGAAGGGGAAACGTCCTTTTCAGGGAAAAGAAATTTGATCTGCAGCACAGCTGTCGAGGAAAATGGAGCCAAAGTCTTGTCCCAATTCACAAAGCCATGCTTCCTGAAATAGCTGCTGTGCTGTCTGAGCGTCAGGAACGTGCGCTGTTTGCTGGGAGAGGCAGCCAAGTAGAACAGAACAGGAAGGCTTAAAATGAAGTTGACTTACCTGCTCCTGTGGCCACACAGGCATCTCCTTGGTGGCACTGAGAACTTCTCGAACACCTGTTTTTCAAGTTTTTTTCTACCCAACTTCATCCGGCGAGGGCAGAGATCTGTCCCTAAGGTGTTCTTAGAAGGAAGCTGGGGTGAGTGCATCATATTTGCTTTTCCAGTTGGACTTCCATCCCAAGTTGGGTAAATAGCTCATTTAAATGTTAGCTTAATACAATGTATCTCCAAATCTTAAAGAAGAGAGACTTAGAATAATTTGATTAGGTACCACTAAGGCAGCTGGTGGAGAAATGTCTGATGATACAGCTACTGTGATGGAAGATATGGTTTCAGCTCATAACATTGCTTGCTTTTACAGTAACAAACTCAACATAGTTATTTGTTTTCTGCATATGCCAAATTGAGCTCCCAGGAATTTATGAAACTTTTTTGGTTTGATAAGGAAACAAGATTTTTTTGGTGTTTTTTTTTTGTTTGTTTGTTTGTTCTTTTTTTTTTCTTGTAGAACCATTTTTTGGTGAATATTTTGCACTACCATAGCTGATGTGATAAGCCAGATATCACCTGATCGTCCTCTACAGCAGGCCATGGCATGCTGTGGCTGGATGTTCAGTCTATGTCCATATCTGATTGTGTAACTGCTTCACCAAAACACCTGGTAATCTTATGATTTCGTAAAGATGAGTCTTAATTTGTTGGTCTTCTTTCCTAAATAAAATACTTAATAATGATTGCAGATAAAATATAATCCTTGCAGACAAAAGCGTTACTCAGGTTCAGCTATGACCATCACCATCATTAATTTTCTTCTACTTCTTACTATGGAGCAACTTGATAAGAAAGGTGTAATCCAGTTATGAACTTTTCCTCCATTTTGTGTCTAATAATACAATGCTCTTTTGTGAGCAGTTTGATAAAGTTAGTAAAGGCATGTTTGTGGACACCTGTAGCTTTTGCAAACCCACATGTTCTGAAACTTGCACTAAAGCCTTCAAGGAGCAGACCAGTGTAAGTGAAATTCCTGAGCATGAATGAGTGTGTCAGAGCAGTGGGGCCAGTGGGCAACCAAGGCTCTGTTGTGCGATTCTCTGTAACCACAAAGTAAGGCAATATCTGTACCTTGAATTGTCCATTCGTGGGCAGATGAGGGAGAGTTATGCAAAGAAATGAGACTGATGAGGACTAGATGAATGACCCTATGACAAGCAACAAGATTTGGAGACTGAGTGTTGATCTTTGGAGCCCTTGGTTAGTCCCCAGCCCTACTTGCTTTCATCATAGAATCATCATAGAATGTGTTTAGGTTGGAAGGGACCTTTAAAGGTCATCTAGTCGGACCCCCCTGCAGTAAGCAGGGACATCTTCAACTAGATCAGATTCATAGTTCTTTTTTATTTGCACAAATGGATTTCTATACATACTGTTATCCACATTTTCACAATTAAAGTTCCTTTTCCAAACTCTACCAAAACAAGGTAGATCTTTCAGGTAGGCAGCGACAAGGTAAGAAAAAGAAGTCCAAGGGCAATGAAGAAAGATTTCAAGACCGTGGGACGGCTGGTCAAGGGACTGGGAGTTCAAGTTGTGTTCTCGTCTATCCCCCCAGTTGCAGGGAATGATGAGGGGGTGAATAGGAGGAGCCAGCAGATCAATGCCTGGCTTTGAGCCTGGTGCTGCCGCCAGGACTTTGGGTTCTTTGTTCATGGCCTGATCTACAAAACACCAGGCCTGCTGGTAACAGGCAGGAATACCTTGTCTGCCAGAGGGAAAAGTGTTCTAGGACAAGA
>VWZL01005115.1:1374-17516 GCA_013396915.1 Stercorarius parasiticus
CCTCCCCATGTCCCCCCCCAGACCCCCTCCATGGAGCCGGGCCGCCCTGGCCGGCAGCGGGCCCCCGATTGCGTCCGCCGGCAGAAGCGCCGGGAGCTGGACGCCCGTCGCAGCAAATGCCGCATCCGCATCGGGGGGCACCTGGAACGCTGGTGTCGCCTCAAGGAACAGCTCGGCTTCGCCCTCCACTCCCAGTTGGCCCAGTTCCTCCTCGACCGGTCAGTGCGGGGGAGGCTGCAAAACCCTTCAAATCTCCTTAAAAACCCTTGGGATGGGGGGAAAAAAGAGGTTTACGCTCACTCCCTCATCCCCCCGCAGGTACAGCTCCCACGGCTGCGTCTGGAGCCCAGGTAGGTACCTCCCACCCCAAATCCACATCAGCTTCGATGATTTTGGGTCCAAAAGAGGTTTATAGTGAAGAGAGAAAATTCTTGCGTTGAGGGCTTGGGTGCTGGATGCTTGTCCCCGGAGCAGGAGGCAAATTGCTCCTTGGGGTTCTTGGCATCCCCAGCTCTTTTTTTCGGGGGGAGGTGTTTGAGGTGTTGGGCACTGCTAAAAAAAGGAAACTGTTAATGTGGTGGAAACAACATGAGATGGTGGGGAAGGTGGAGGGAGACCCATGCAGATGTCCCACCTGCCCTACGCTGGTTTTACACGATGGAGAACAACCTAAAAACCAAAGTTTTGAGATGGTTTTCACCAATTTGTCTGGCTTTTTGTGCTTTCACCAGGCGAACCGGAGCCCAGCCTTCTCCATGCTGATGCCCTGCAGCGCCTGGTCGTCCTGTCCCATGGTCACGGCCAAGAGTGTGGTTTTGTCCCCGACGTGAAGCCCCCGGCTCCGGGCAGCACGTCCCAGCTGGTGTGGGAGTGCGTGGCCGGGCACAGCTTCTCCTGGGGTGTCCCCGGGGCGGTGGGAGACCATACCCCCACAACCACCCACCACGGAGAGGAACAACAGGACTCGGGGTCCAGCTCCCCACCGGCCACCGGCCGCCGGCGCTCACTCCAGCGAGCAGGGCTGGCCACCGAGTCCGGGTCCGCGAAGGGTGAAGCTGAAGTGGAGGGAGCAGATCGGTCACCCATCGGTGACGGGGATCAGAGGGAAGAGCCGGGAGCTGGTAGTGAGGATGGTAACGATGGCAACGCAGGTGAGATCCTCCACGTCCCCTTCTCCATCCTTATTTCCCCCTCTCCATCCTCTTCATTCCTCATCTTCATCCCTTCTCCCAGTCTCAGGGGCACATCGAGCACTTTCCCACTGAGATCGGATGTTTCCCCAACCCCTTTGCCTTCCTCTTGCTCCAGAGTTGACAGTACCATCATGAAAAACAAACCTCTGGGCCTTTGCTGGAAAAAGAGATGGAGGAATCTCCTAACAGGCTTGTTGCCACCACAAAACAAGCCCCTATCTTCTTCATCCTGTCCTTCCCCTGGAAAAGTAGAGCTGGGAGGCACCAGATTCATTACAGGTGTTGAGCAGAAGACCTTGCTGAGTCCACGCAGATGCAGTTCTCGGCAGTTTCCAAGAGCCACAGCTCTTGTTGTTTATCCAGACTGAAAACCGGAGAGAAAAATCTCTTTTTTCCCTGTAGTGGCTACTTGAGAAAAGGTTGGGCTTCTTCCAGTAGCGTATTTTGGAGTAACTTCTTCATTTCTTCTGGTCACCATGCAGGCTTCCCAATCCTCCTCCTCCCTCCTCTGCCTCTCCCAACATCCCAGCTCAACCAGCCCCACTTCAGCTTACCGCAACTCCTGTTGTCTCCTTGCAGCTCCCCAAGTGCCAACGGAGACAGGGACCATGGCAAAAGATCACGGGAGGTGAGTGGTGGCGTGCATGAGTCTTCCCCCAGTGTATAACTGGGCTCTCTGGAGCTGAAGGTCAAGTTTGGACCCATCCATCTCATCCCTTGAGTTCTCCAACGGGCAGCCAATGTTTTAACGAAGACCTTCCATGATTAAAACCCCTTGGGGCAGAGTTGACTTTGATCGTTGTGCTCCTGCAGCCCAGTCGTCCCAGAGGAGAAAGCAGAGCAGGGGACTGAGCCCCAAGAAGAGGAGGAAGAGGAGGATGAGGACTTTGCCGAGGACGATGACCTCACCTACACCGATGACCTGCGGGATGAGAACTACCACCCATCTCTGGACAGGTGAGGAGCACTTAGAGCTGCTGGGAAGGAGCCCGTGGACTGGGACCATGCGAGGGCCGCTCCCCAGGCTCCCAGTAATGCCATCCCAGTCCAGATGGGTATCGTACTGGGAGGGTTTCAGACCTTACATCTCTGACACCCTCTTGTCTTGCTACAACTGACCGTGGCAGAGATGGGAATAATGTCCTTATATCACTTAAATAAGGTGCTTCTGGGCTCAAAAGAGCACGGCCTTTTGGGGAGGCACCTTCTTTCACTGTATCTCTGCCTGGGGGAGGGTCTTTGCCATGTCCAGCCACATCCAACCAACGTCCTACCACGTCAAACTGTGTCCTGCCACATCCAAACGCATCCAACCAATGTCCTACCACATCCAGCCATCTAAACCATCTTGCCTACCCCATGTCTGTCTTCTCCCCCAGTGACTCTGAGCCGCAGCGACGACAAAGCCAGACCAAAGCCCGTAAGAAACCCGTAAAGGAGGAGCAGCCCCCAAAGGAGCCGAGCCCGACCAGCTCCAGCCCATTGGAGGAGAAGAGTGGACGAGTCAGGTGAGTCACAAAGGCTGCGTCGACGTGATGATGCTGGGGACGGGCATCGAGGTGCCTTGGGGCATCTGTCTCTCCATGGCCACTGAACGAGTGTTTTGGGGCATGTTGGAGACGATGCTGAAACCAGATGGAAACCATCCAACCCAACGATAAATGATGTTCAAGCCCTGAGCTCTGGGCAGGACAGGAGTGTCCCCAAGGGGGCTTAATCCTTCTCCATCTCTCTGTTGGCAGGGCAGAGCTGCGTTGCCAGGTCTCGTTGGGTATTGGAGCTTGCAAAGGGTGTGAGGGGGGTCTGGGGCGTGGATCTCGCTACGGGGGGCGGGGCTTAATGAGTCGTCGTTTCATCCACTGTGTCTCTCATGGAGCTGGTCCCCCTGCTTGGGTGGCCGGGGAGCAAGGACATGCTGCTTGGGCAGGGGTTGAAGACCCCTTAAACCACCACCGTGGTGGGGGTTGAAGACCCCTTAAACCACCGCCGTGGTGGGCGTTGAAGCCCTTCTTTCACATGGAGGTTTGCAGCAGCAAAAAAATCCATACGTTCCACCCCCCTGCGCACGCACAGAGACTCCTGTCCGCACCTATAGATACGGGGCTTCTCCAGCTCTGTGTGGCCCAGCTGAATGGCCCAGCGGCTCCATGGGCAGAGGTGAGTAGCGCCGGCAGCGCTGCCAACCTCAGGTGTTGGTCAAGGGACAGCTTGATAACGACCACAATTATTTAATTTGCACGCACTCTCTACCTCTGCCTGTTGGAGGCTGAGGGTTCGGTTTTAATCTCTCCTTCCTAGCCACGTGGGCTCAAAATTCACTTTTTATGTTCCAAATAAGCTCAAATCACCACTCGATTATTTGCTGGGTCTTTATGCAAGAGTTGTACATACCAGTGGGTCTTGCTGCTGGAACAAGAGGATGGTCCACGCGTTGCCTCTTGGGTCTGAGACACAAGGAGACGTCACCTTGCTGGATTTTCTTACGCTTTTAGTACAACGAGGGCGTTAAAACCCCTCTTTTTCGCTGGGGTTAGCCAGAGTGACCACCTAACACCACCTTGTAACACATCTTGCCTTCGTCTGTCCTATGAAAGACGGGACCGGTAGCAAAACACGCACCCCAAAACTTGTAAGTATCGTGCTGCTCTGTCAAGGCTTTTATTAATTTGCTTTTTCACTTTAACATAGTACTTCCATTTCTTTTTGGTGCTTAAACACCCTTTCCACCTCCTTGCAGCTCCGAAACCCCTTCGCAGCTGGCTGGAAGAGCGAACGCCATCCCGGAGACCCGGCCCCAGCAAAGGAAAACGTGACGGTAAATCTGCTTTTGTGCTCTCCCCGCCCATCGCTGGACACGTAGCGTGGGGGGACACCAGGTTCTCAAATTCAATTTGAGGCCGGAAAGGTCTGGGTTAGGTCTCAGTCATCCTTGTTAAAAGGCCAAAAGTGAATAAAAAGAGGGATTTTTTTTTTTTTTTTCCACATCCCTCTGGCATTTTTTGGGTCCATCACGCTTTCCGTTCAAAATCCTGGTGTTCAGATCTCCAAAAGTCCCAAAAATGCTCCTAAGGACCATTGGAGATTTGCAGAAGGGGCTGATGGAAGTGGCCGTTGACTCGCCTGGGCAAGTTTTAAGTCGGTGCTGCCCTTTTTAAGGCTGAACTTGGTTACGGAGATCATATTTACAAGTGTTTGATTCTCCCCCCCCCTTTTGTCGTAGCGACTGGAAGAATGGAGATCAAAGACTATTTTACGAGCAAAAGCGGGAGCCTCCAGACGTCTCGTCCTCTTCTCGCTTCCCAAAGGTAATGCCATCATGAGCCGATAAAACATTTTTAAGAGATTGTGGACAAAGATGCCCAGCCCCTGATTTTATTCAGTGCCGAGGATGTGGTCTGGCATCATCATTTATTAAACAATCTCTTTATTTCTCCTCCCCACAAAAGCACGCCTGTTGGGGTTTTTTTCCATTTTTAACTTATCTTTCTTTAACTTCAGGATGTCAGCCCGAAATAGCTGCTGTTTCCACGGAGCTGCAGATGAATTATAGATCAAACGAGGCCGGCGTGAGCTTGGCAGCGATCTTAAATGTCCTGGGACGTATCCAAAACCATGTGAAAGATTTTCTGTAATGAGTAATAAAGAATATATATCCCTATCTATAATGGCTGAAAGGTGCATTTGTTAACGTCGAGAGACAGGAGAAATACTGAACTCCAAAAATGGAAGCAATGCAGGAGAAATGGTCACCCAGAGGATGGTTTTGACGTAGGGTTTGCTTGGAAACCCATCGGCTGGGAGGTTGGAGGACCACGGCTTCTCGGCTCTGCACTTGGGGACAAAAGTCTCTCACTCAAGACCTTTCTTTGTCGTTGCAGCTGCAAGAGGCGAGCGCGGCCGTGCGACGAGGACGTGGCCCAGATCGGCCCCAAGAGGATCAGGTAGCGTGGGGAAGGGGAAGCTGCCGCACCATTTCCCAGCCCCTTGGGAAGACGAGAAGGTCCAGCTCGGCCCTTCCCTGGTGGGACACCCTTGGCAAGCAGCACTTGCTCTGCTCAGAGCCTCCTGAAGGGCTTTATTTGCTTGAATTAAGTTTTTGATGGGTGGGTAAGAGGGAAGATGGGTGAGGGGGACCTAGCAAGGTGCCAAATCCAAAAGCCACAGCTTTTTCCGGCTCTCCTCCCTGCTCATCCTCACCGACCGTGGTTTTCCACCCTCTTTTCTGTAGGAAAGCAGCAAAGCGGGAGATCCTCCTGTGCGACTTCGAAGGCTGTGGGAAGATCTTCTCTAACCGCCAATATCTGAACGTGAGGGCAACCATTGCGCTTAAATCCACCAGCACCAGCATCTCCCACTCCCCGATCCCTTCTGGGGCCACCAGGAGCTTTGGTGACCCACCGTATGGGTCAGGTTTTGCCTGTCTAAGCTCCGTTTTGGGCATCTTGGCTGTTGTCCTAGAGCTGGCATTGGGCAACCTCAATTGCCCACAGCTTTACGAAGCTGGATAATAGATATGGGACTTGCTGGCCCCATGTGAGGTCACTTGGAGTCCCACCACGCACTTCAGGGAGCGAAACAGAGGGGAGGTTGTCACTGGAAGGTGCCCTTGGGCTTCCTCCAGGTGCAGCTTCTCTGCGCCGACCTCCTCTTTTCTTACTCTCCCTTTTTCTCCCCAAAACGGCAGCACCACAAGAAGTACCAGCACGTCCACCAGAAGACCTTCACCTGCTCAGAGCCCAGCTGCGGCAAGTCCTTCAACTTCAAGAAGCACCTCAAAGAGCACGAGAAACTGCACAGCGGTGAGTTGGCCACCTCAACACGGGCACATCCCTCCCCCCCTGCACTGGTCCCACCTCTGCTGGGCTACAGCTGACCCATCCCCACGTCGTCACCATGCATGTTTGCATCCCTGTTAGATATTATCGTACCCATTTGCTTTCTGCTCCCAAAATCTACTGCCAGTCTCTCATTTATCATCTCCATTTCTCTGCTGGGAAAGCATCCCGCCTCCTAAAATAAATCCTGAAAGCCCCCTCGACTGTTCTCCGAGGGTGGATCGACCCCTAATCCTTTTTTCCTTCTGCCCCACAGATAAACGGGACTATATCTGCGAGTTCTGCGCCCGTTCCTTTCGTACCAGCAGCAATTTGATCATCCACCGGCGCATCCACACCGGGGAGAAACCCCTGCAGTAAGTACCGGTCCCACGAAGGTGACCATTGAACTCTGGCTGGCATCAGGGCTTCTCCCCGTCACTTTCTAACCCAAATTTAGCTTCTCGGTGCTCCCTGGGAGAGCCAAGTTCCTCACCGTGGGTAGCTGTGGCAGTGTTTTTGCTTCGACTCAAGGTTTCTGCCCGCCCTGGGGCTGGCCACGCTCTGATCCAGCAGCTTCGGGGCGTGGGTTTGATTTGGAGAAGCTTAAGAAGCTGGGGCTTAACGAGGGCGATGCTTTTCCTTGCCTGGAGGGTGTGCTGAGGCCACGCAGAGCTGACGGCGGTGGCTTTGCTCAGCCCACGTAAAATCACAGCATCAAGATGAGGCGGGGCCAGTTCTCCCTCATAATACTTTGTTTTGTTTTTTTTTTTGATTCTTTTTAATTCCGTTCTGTTTTCTCCCAGGTGCGAGATCTGCGGCTTCACCTGCCGCCAAAAAGCCTCCCTCAACTGGCACATGAAGAAACACGACGCCGACTCCTTCTACCAGTTCTCCTGCGACATCTGCGGCAAGAAGTTCGAGAAGAAAGACAACGTCACCGCCCACAAAAGCAAAAGTCACCCCGAAGTGCCCGGCGGAACCCCCCAAACCGAGGGGGGCCAACGGCAGACGGCACCGTCCCCACCGTTGAACTTCAGCACGGGGATGAGGGAGCACCCGGAGGCACCTGGAACATTGGCCGTGGAACCCTTGGAGACGCCGGGGCTTGGGGACACCTTGGCGAGCGGTGGTCAAACGGAGAAGATGCCATCGGCTGAATGTCGGGGGGGGATCGGGCAGGATCCGGACGCGCCCCGAGGCCGGGTGATGGACAGCGTTGGCTCGTAGCAGGACTCAACCTCCAGTTCTTGGCCAAAGGAGGGACCAGAGACGAGGATGGGACGCTGATGGACCCCCGCGGCACGTGGCAGCAGCGTGTCCCAGTGCCAAAAATACAAGGGACAGTCAAGGACGGGGGAAAAATCCCAGTTTCTCCACCAAAACCCAAATCTCCCTCGAGCTCACAGCTCTCCCGTCTCCGTCGCTGCGAGGAGGGAACGTGAGGTCGCCAAAAAGTCCTCAATAAAGACTTATTTTTGTGTAAAAGTGGGTTTCTCCCACGCGCGCTGGCCACCTCCGCGCCTCAATGGAAAAAAACCAAGGGGTAGCAAAGTGAGATTTCCGTGTGTGCAGCCCGTCTCGACGCCCGCTCCAAAGGTTTTCGGTTAAAAAAGGGCGATTTAGGTCGGGAAATTAATGGTAGGTGGAAGGGATTGAGGCTGTTACCGGTTTTGGCCTCATTATTCGATCCGGCGATGGTTCTCCACGCCCTTTAAATGCCACTTGCCTTTTACTGAGCTTTTCTAGAAAGGATCAGAATACTTACGCAGCTTTGGGTCACCAGTTTTATCAGGAAAAAAGCCCCACTATCCCCCAAGCTGTCGTGGTTTGGGCTGGGCTGGGTCACTAAAACGAGCACCAGGCTTACCTAAAAAGTAATAAAATTACTGGAAGTTTGTTCTGTTTTACCTCAAACCAGGACAGGAGCGAAGGCAAGGAGGTGGGTTTGACACAGATAAAGCAGAGGGGATGGCCCCGAAAGGGGGCTGGCCGTGGGAATGGAGTAATTGGTAGAGAACTCAGCAAAGAAAACAGAAGCCCGTTTTAGGGCAGGAGACGGGCGTTAGAAATGGGTTTTTCCACGAAGCAGCCGCCGCTTTTTGTTTCTGGCTGCAACGAGGACCAAATCCCAGCTGCAGAGGGGATGAGCCGGAGCTGGGTCTTTTTTTCCCTTCTCAGAGAAACTGGGGGGAAATGGGGAGCCCAATTTCCTCCCAGCGTGGGGCGGCAGCACCCCACACCCCCCCGCGGGCGGTGCTGGGCGGCATCCTCTCAGAGGGGCTCCCACCCACCCCCAAAAAAGGATTTTTTTCACCCCACAAAAAGGTTTTGCCACTCCCAAAAAGGTTCTTTTCACCTCCCAAAAAAATNGGTGATCGTCACCAGCAGGGAGCACTGAGGACCCCCCCCTTTCACCACACAATAAACCCCCCCAAACCCTCTCCCCTTTTTCTGCCTCTCCAAGGGCTTATTTTAAAAGCTTTATGTATTATTTTACTCCTTTCCCTTTTCCAGCAGCTCTTAAAGAAAAGTGAGAGCTGTTGCCCCGCTGCCTTCTGATTGAAATACAGCTCCACGTCCATGCAAAGAAAGGGTTGGGAGGCTCTTAAACCTCCAAAAATGGCCTTTAATTTAAATTTTAAATTTAATTTTGAATTGCAGGTAGCCCCAGGCTTTGATTGTGGGGTGTTTCTTGGCTGGTGGGAGTCGGGGGGGGATGAACCCATCCCACGCTGAGCCCCCCCAGACTCTGAACACCCCCAGAGGGGGTTGGGGACAAGGAAGGGCGTCCCCAACTCCTCACCTCGGCAGAGGGCGGCTCAGGAGCGTCACTGCGGGACCAAATGTTTCCTTCCGCAGCTGGTGCCGACAAACATCAAGTTGTTGGGTTTTAGGGTTTTTTTTTTTTTTGGGGGGTTTGGTTTTTTTTTTTCTTTCCCTCTTTTCTTTTTGCACAGCAACTTTTATTTCCCCACTAAACAGAGTGACAGGGCAAAGAGACATTAACAGCATCGCGGGATCACACGAGGGCGGGCAGGGGTTCGTAAGCGCACGCGAGATCACACCTAGAACAAGGCTTCCCCCTTCCCTTTCTCCACCACAGGATCCGGGGTTTCCATCAGCAGCTTCCCACATCCACAAAGCCAACCCCCCCGCTTCCCCCCCAGGAAAAAAAAATAAATCTGCGATTCCTAGCGCGCCCGAGAGACTCCAGGTCCATGGCTCTCCCTAAATCTACAGCTTTTGGGTTACCCCAAACACATCCGCTTTCTCCCCTTTCCCCCCAGTGCCTCCATCCCCGGGGCTGCGGCTCCCAGCGCTCGGCTCTACGGATGCTCAGCGTTAATGGGGGGAAGCAACGAGGGAGACGGCGGGGGGTTGTGGGTTTGGGGTTTTTGGTTTTTTTGCTCTCTTAGCGCTAGCGAAAAAGACGGGCTCGGCTCTTTCCCAAGGAGGAAAGGCAAGCGAGGACGGGGTGGAAAAAAGCTAAAAGGTGACCTGCAGAGCAACGGTCTGAGAAATCAGGGGTTGGGGTCGGTACCTCTCCTCACGTGGGTTTCTCTAGCCCTCGAACTGCAGGAAAACAGGCGGCTCTGGCTACGGATCAATGCAGGATAGCTTTTCCCTCCCTGGTTACGATCCCTGTTTCCGCGGGGCAGCCAACTTCAAACGGAACAAAACGGAAAAACGCACGGCGCTGCTCACACGACAGGCCAGCAGCTACTCAAGCAGCCACCCTCAACGGCTGATGCCCCAGAGGAAGGTTTTTCAGGGTAAAAAGAGACTCAAAACTTGGAAATGCAACACGAAAAAGTGACCCCCCCGAAGCCGAACAAGGGACCATCGTGAGTTTCAGGGTCCTTTTGTCTGAAAGCAAGGGCAGGGGGAACAGGGCGAGGGGATGGGGCACTACTTGCAGGTCACCTTGGGGAGGGTTAAAGAAACGGGGTCAATTGCAAAGGGAGAGCGAGGAGCCCACATAGAAGAGCCAGAAGAAAGGAAAGATCTTCTCGGTGAAAGCGGCCGTGAAGGTGAAGATGGGAGCCATGTTATCGGCGTTGTAGAACGCCACCCACCCACCTTCGTAGTCCAGGTACACCCCGATCTTCCTGGGCCTCTCGCACAGGGACAGGGGCGTCTCCGGGGAGGTGAAAGCCTGATACTGATCCCAATTCTTTCCCTTCCAGTTCAATCCCACCGCCCAAATCCCCTCCTCCGGTGCAAAGTCGATTTTTTCCTTCCTCCGCACCGACTCGCGGGCCGCCCCCAGGACCCAGCTCTCTCCGTCTCCCACCTCCACCTCCCAGTAATGCCTCCCAGCTACGAAACCCTCCGCCGCCAACACGCAGAAGGAATAATCGAATCTTTTGGGGTTCGCCGGCAGCTCCTGGGGAGCGCTCCTGAGCCGCACACTCCTCTTGTCCTCCGACAACACCAGGTAAGGGTTGGCAGTGTCCGGGTCCAGAGAGAGATCACCTGGGAAGAGGGAAACATGGATGTGAGCATCTGCAAGCTGAGGACCCCCCCCGCCCCGGCTCCAAGGAGGATTCATCCTCTCTGCCCCAATCCAGATGAGGACGACACCCGGCAAGTCGCCTCCAAAAGCTTTAAGCGCAAAGAGCCACACGGGAATCAAAGATCAGGCTCCGCTTTCCAATTAAAGTGGAGAAACAGCCCAATCTCGGCCCCAAGCCTGCCCCATCCGAGACACCTCCTTGCTCTGGAATAGAAATTTCTGGGCAGAAGTCACGTGTTCTTTCAGTCGCTGCCAAGTGCCAGAGAGGAATGAGCGCAAATATCCTCACGTTTAAGGGCTGCTCGTGTCCTCAGGGGACTGTCGGGAACTAGGGCTGCACAGAACGACTGCGAGAGGCGGGGAAGAGCAGAGACAGCCAAAAGCACGAGGGGTTCGTCCTGCACCCAGCCAAGGAGACGGAGCCCAGCGACAGCCCTGAACTACCAGCAGCGAACTCAAAGGATGCAAAGTCCACCCCGGAGCCAACTCAACACCCAGCAGCGGGGCCAAAGGTCTCTGGGTAGAGCGGATCAGCTTCGAGAGAGTCCTCTTAACCCCACAATTTCCTCAGAAAATTGAAGTCTGCGCCTTTCACAGACCTTCCCAGCAGCCAAATCATTTTTTTCCCCCCTTCCCTCGTCAGCCCCAGCAATAATTTTCTCTTGTGCCCTCTACGCCTAGCTTGAAGGTCTTGCTGCCGAGACACCCCGCCCCCGGGGAGGATGAAGCTTTCAAATTAAGCCTTGCAAAAATGAAGGTCAGACTCCCAAAACCAAACCGCGCTCACCTGTGTCATTCTCCAGCTCGAACCGGAGGTTCTCTGAGGGAAGAAAAGAAAGAAATTTAGATCCCTTCGCGCACGGGGAGACCTTGCAAGGCACCAAACACTGATGCTTGGGAACAACCACGTACAGCTACGTCAGACCTCCACGCAGAAACGTAAGGAAAATGTACTGCTTTTCAAGCAAATTGGGGGTTTTATTTTTGACAAGCAGGTGCTTAAACAATTAAGAGTTCTCCCAACAAGCCCAAGGGAGAAACAAGATCACAGCTCAAATCAAGTCATCCTTTAAGCGGAATTTCATCTTTTAAACTGAATTAAACATAACGGTTAGGAGCCACCAGTTTTTAAAGGAAACCTTTTCCAGTGCTCACCCTTGAACTCCAGCAAGACCTCCTTCAGCACTGCGCTCTTCTGGGAGAAGCTCTTGAGTTTCTTCTCCAGCTCCGTGAAGCCGGCCTCCGGCTTGCAAAACATCCAGCTCTCAAAGCTGGGTAGGAGAAAGAAATATTAGGTTCCCTCCGGAAAGAAATATAAAATCTCCAAACTAGAGGCAGGGAAGAAACCCGCCCTGGTATTGAATGAAGAGGTTTGGTGTTGATTATTCTCCCTCTGTCAGCGCTTGCGAGGCCACACCGGAGGACTGGGTCCAGTTTGGGGCTGCCCAGTACAAGGCCACCAAGACAGAGATGCTGGGGATCTCCCCGCCTTGGCTGGGGCTCAGCCCTGAGCAGCCTGATCCAGCTTTTGATACTGGTCATACTGGTCCTGCTGGTGTGGGTTTGGGTTTGCCTCACCCAGGTGTGGGGAGAACCCCAAGGCAGGCAAGGGGGGAAGCTGGACGCCCTCCCAACACCAGCTCTGCCTCCGGTGTGAGCCTCCCAGTTAACCCAGCAAAGGCCCAGGTTCACTCACCTGCTTCCAGCTGGGGCAACACCCTGGGAAAACAGTTAAAAACAAGAAATTAATCAGTACAAGTCTCTCTCCTACTTCACAGCCTCCAAAATCCTCCCCAAAACTGGCCCCACAGCTGCTCTGCTGAAGGGATCGGCTCTCAGCAGCTGTTTCCAAAGCGGAGCGCGGTTGGACTTACGGAGATGGCAGAATTAGTCTGTAATTATGGGGTTTTTTTTCTTCCTCTTTTTTAGTGTGGGTGAGGGGAAAAAAAATGCTTCTTCTTTAAAGAAAAATCATGATTGCCATCAAGCTGCCAAAACTGATGAGGATTCAGGGCTCACAGTGATGATAGGAGCGACACAATAGGAGCTTTGTTCAGATATTTCTTAGTTCTTGGTATCAAAGGGAGCCCAAGCAGCTTCACTACTACAAAGGCCAATTTTACCCCCCAAAACTGCGCTAAAATGTGTGTTCCCACCTGAAAAAGCAGCCCAGCAGCAAGTCAAAAACCCTGACTCATAGATGGCCCAGCTCCAGCACAGAGTTCATGGACCCGAGCTGCTCCCCGGCGGAGCACGTCAGCACCCTGCGGTCCCTGTAAATGGATTTTTGTCCCCAGGGATCCCAACCCCAAGCTCTCCCGGGTTTTACCCCCTGCTATACCATAACCTGCGGGCTGGGAGGACTCATCCCAAAAGCCTCACCTGCCCAGACTGGTTTCCTGGGCCGTTCTCTCCTCCTTGCTCGCCCAGCAGCTTATCGAGCTGGGCAATCTCCTCAGAGAGCCGGGAGACGCTCTCATCTCTCCTCTTGACGATGTCTCTGTCTAGTTCCTCCAGACGGGACAGCAGGAGCTGCTCCTTCTCCTCCAGGAAGCCCCGGAGCTCCTTGCACTCAGCCACAATCTTCTGCCTCTCCACTTCTGTCTGCTTCTGCAAAATCCAGAGGAAAAATCCATTATGAGACCAATATCCCTGCAGCTGGGGGGAGGTCGGGGAAACCCACCCCAAGGCACCCACCAGCAAATCTTCGCTCTGTCTCTCCCTCTCAGCCTTGGCTTCTTCACGTCCTTTCCTCAGGGAGCTCAAATGCTCCTGTGGCACCTCCTGGAAGGAGAAAGAGGAGAACCTCTTGGGAATCCTTCCTGTTTGGGATCAGGAGTATGGACAAATGGAATAGTGGGGGATTCCCTCCAGCTCTGCTGCCAGAACTGGCCAAATTTCATCAAACATTTTTTTTGAAGCTGGAGAACACCATGAACCCAACCTGAAGTCAGGCCATCACCACACCGTGTCCTTCCCTGCGCTGTTACCCTCGACCTTTACTTTTAGGCATGCCAGAAAAACTTCCCCCAACCAGCCCAAACCCCCCCGGTCCCCTAAAACAGTCCAAGCAATCCAGAGCTAGGTGCAGGAGGATGAAGAAAGGGCAGCAAGGCAAAAAAAAAAAATTATATAAATTAGAGACAATTTTTAGCTTCTTATAAGAGCGCAGCTGCAAGCACAAACCACCGAGTCCCACCCACGTGAAAACCCCTTCCGCCTCGGCGCCTCTCGGGATCAGCTTTCACATCCCACAAGCCGGGGAGATTGGCCAAGGCACCCCGATACCTGCCCATACCCCACCAAGATGGAGGGGCCGGCCGCCTCCAGGCTGCTTGTTAAGTTTATTAATGGCTTATTACTGAAAACCATCGAGCCTGTCTTCATTTAAGTTGTTTAACCTCCAAGAAGATGGGGAGGCTCCTAGCAATGGTAAACAAAAAGCAGCAGGGCTTTCAGGAGCAAGCAACGACAGATCTTTTATAAATAAAACACGAAGTTACAGAGATTTTGCTGTTAACCGTCTGTACAAACCAGGGCTTGCTCATGACAGCACAGAATTTAAGCATGAGATAAAAGCAAAGCTCAGAAAAATGAGAGCACAGGTTACAAGCAGTCCCCAAGGGACAACAACCGGTTGTTAAAATGGCATAAAAGCAGATTAACAAGGAAAAAATAACCCAAGAGCGCAACAGCCAAGAGCAGCGTTCAATGGCGGACCTGCCTAGAGATGTCCCCATCCTAAAAAAGGACAAGATCCCAAATTTGGGGGTGGTGGGGTGACAATGACTCGAGCTCCAGCTTCCTGCCAAGAGTGACCGCAGCCACCGAAGGTGGCAAGGACGGCGCAGCCAGGCACCCACAGCAAATTCAGTATGAAATTCAGTCTAAAAACGTTTGGTGCCACCTGCCTCCATCCTGATAATTGCAAGAATCAACGCGTGGTGGTTTAACGATCACGCAATTCCCCAGCCCAATCCACCGTGATCGCCCTGGCTGCGCCTGTGCCACCCTCCTCCTCCTCCAGCCGCCGCTGCGCAGTAAACATCCGCTCCCCGTCCGGCATCTTGGTTTTCCTCCCCTCCGCCAGAGAAGCAAGCCCTGGCTGCTTGGGGTCAGGTCACCAGGCTCACACACCTCTTAGTTATTAATGATTAATAATTATTTCCACCAGGGAGCCCCCCCTAATCGTGATGTGGGTGTCTCCCCTTCATTGACACAGCGGTTTGGGCAGAGATCAAACGCCACAGGAGGCCGAGCTCCATATTCGCTCTGCGTCACGTTGCTCAACCGCCCTGTGCTGGTTTTATTTTTGGAGGGGGGGGAAAGTCACTCCTAGGGGATTCCTGCTCCACTTTAGCCCCAGATTGTGCTCAGTGCTAAAAAAATAAGTCCCCCCCGGCCCGTCCCAACAAGCCTGACTCCACACTCATCCCAAAGCATTTCCACACAGGGACATGGCAGTTGAGGATTTTGGGGTGCCCAGAAGTATTTTGCACGCTCACACCCCAAGCATTCCCACACCACCTTGGCGTTATTTCATACAGGAGATGGAACCAGCTGACACCCACCCTCCCAGTACCTTCCCAGTTAAACCCAGCTCCATTTTGCACAAGGGACGGTCCCCCATCTATCCCTACTGCACAGGGTCAGCCCCCACAGCCCCAGGGTGTCCCCGTTTGGGGGGGATTTAAGTCCCTATTGCGCCCTGTAACCTGACCCACTGCATAAGGGAGCACCCACCTTGGAAGGGGGTCCCCAGTGGGGCCACATTCTGCACCCCACACCTTTGGGGGGAGGCCACTATCCTCACTACATCCCAGCTACCTCTGAACGAAGGAGGACACATCGGGGAGGGGGGATCCCTATTGCACCTTATGCCCAGGGGGTCACCAGTAGGTACAAAGCGGGGATCCCTACTGCACCCAAGGTGCATTGCCTCCCGCGGGGAGGCACTCCCACCCCATCGGGTGCCTTTATTGCACCCCCAATTCGGAGTGAGGGGGCATCCCTGGTGCTCTCCCTTCGCAGAAACCTTCCTTACTGCACCCCACCCGCCCTTAGGGAGGTGTCCCCGAGAAAGGCTCCCCGGGGGGTTGTCCTCATTGCACCCCGACATCCCGGGGGAGGGCTCCCAGTATTCTCCCCTCCCGGGGGAAGGCCTACCACCCCCGACGTGGGCTCCCAGTGCATTGCCGCCTCCGGGAGGGAGTTCTCTACTGCACCCCCTCCAGCCCCGGGGGGGTCTTTATCGCACCCGGTATGGGCTTCCCCACCGCGGCTCCCCCCACTGACCTCTGCGGCGTGGGCCGCCTCCTCGGCGGGCAGCACTGTGTGGGTACGGTGCTCCCGGGAAAGGTGGCAGACGACGCAGACGGCGCGGCGATCCTGCACGCAGTAGAGCCGCAAAGGTTCGCCGTGGCGGGGGCAGCGCGGCGGCCCCGGCGGGCCGGGAGGAGCGGCGGCGGGCAGAGGCGGAGCGGGGGCGGGAGGCCCCGGCGGCGGTTCAGCGGGGCCCGGCGGCAAGCCCAGCTGACGGACGATGTGGACGATGTTCCCGAGAGAACGGTTGGGGCGGAAAAGCCGTTGCGGCACCGGCTCCCGGCACTGCGGGCA
>VWZL01005115.1:25520-48020 GCA_013396915.1 Stercorarius parasiticus
GACCCATCAGTAAAATCACACAGAAAACACCCTTCCACCGGGGGCTTTTGGGGCCAAATGGCTTGGAAAAGAGCCATGGGGACGCGCATCAGTCACTAGCTCTGCTCCTTCCTTGCTGGGACCCCCCCAAATGCTGTTTGGGTTGTGCTGAGGGTGTTTTGGGATGCGCCAAGCCAGGAATTTGGCAAGGGTGAAGAGGCTGGGTTTCCTCGGCCGGGGTTAGCAGGTAATAAAGTAGAAGGTAGTTCGGCAAAAGAAAAAAAAAAAAAAAAAAGATAAACCTTTCCGCCTGTCTCAGCGTCCTTTTTGTCTTTGGAGAGGGAGAAGATGCTCGCAGTGTTTCCTACCAGGAGCAAGGAAAAGCGGTGGAGCCCGGGGTTGGTGCGCAAGGAGAGCCAGACACAGGTGACTGCGGGGTACGGGGCTCCCTTTTTATTCCTCGCCCCGCGCCAGCACCGCCCACCATCGCCCTCTCCATCGGTGCAACGCGGCATCCCCTTCTCCAGCCTGCCGGCAGCAAGGAGCAGGCACAAATTACACCGTATTTTGGCACAAGAACCATCCACAGGTTACCCCCAACCTTCCCCGGTGGAGAAAGCACCGTTTCCCTCGGGATGAGGCTCCCTCTCCCCCGAGATGTCCCTTTTGCAGCAGGGTGCAGGCACCATCCACCCATCGCTGCTGGGAGACATCAGGAAGGATAAATCCCACCCTGATGCCTTCACCCACCTTGGTGTCACCCACCACCCCCTTAAATGTCACTTGGTGTCCTTCGATTTGTCCCCAAGCCAAGTTTTCCCTCGGTCACAATCCATTGCACTGATATGGGGTGGCCTTGGTCTTTCAGGGCTCCTCGCCACTGCAGGCTGCAGCACTGGGGGCCTTCTCCTCCACCAGCCGGGTCCTGGAGGGGGGCAGCGGTTGGGGGGCGAGGGGGAAAGCGGCCTTGGGGAGGTGGCTACGGCGGTGTTTGGTGAGGTGGGAGCTCTGGCTGAAGGCTTCGCCGCACTCGGGGCACTCGTAGGGTTTCTCGCCGGTGTGGACGCGGCGATGCCGCTCCAGGTGGGACGCCCAAGCAAAGCCCTTGCCGCACTCGCCGCAAGTATAGCTCTTCTGGGCTGCGTGGCCCCGCTGGTGGGCGAGGAAAGGGGGAGCCTCGCCAAAACGTTTGCCGCAGTCGCCGCATTTGTAGGGCCGGTCGGGGGAGTGGGTTTTGCGGTGCTGGAGGAGGTGGTCTTTTTGGGCAAAGCGCGCGCCACAGTTGCCGCAGGGAAAGGGGCGTTCGCCTGTATGCACCCGCCGGTGCCGCTCCAAGTGGGATGCCCAGACAAAGCCCTTCCCGCAATCGGTGCAACAGTGGGCACGTTCCCTCCGGTGACACCGTTGATGCCGCGCCAGCGCCGGCCCGGCTCGGAAAAGCTTGCCACAGTCACCACAACGCAGGGCTTTCTTGCCCAAGTGGGTTCGGCGGTGACGGGCCAGGTCGGAGCTTTGGCAGAAGGTCTTGCCACAAGCTGGGCAGCGGTGGGGTCGCTCGCCGGTGTGGCTACGGCGGTGTTTGGCGAGGTGCGAGCCTTGGCTGAAGGCTTCGCCGCACTCGGGGCAGCGGTAGGGCTTCTCGCCGGTGTGCACCCGCCGATGCCGGGCGAGGTGGGACGCCCAAACGAAGCCCTTGCCGCAATCGCTGCATTTGTGGGGTTTCTCGGCGGCGTGGCCCCGGCCGTGTGCCGCCAGCTCGGCGGCGCCGGCAAAGCGTTTGCCGCAGTCGCCGCACTTGTGCGGCCGGTCGCTGGCGTGGGTCCGGCGATGCTGGAGGAGGTGGGAGCTTTGGCTGTAAGTCTCGCCGCACTCGGGGCAGCCGAAAGGCCGCTCGCCAGTGTGCACCCGCCGGTGCCGCTCCAAGTGCGAAGCCCACGGGAAGCTCTTGCCGCAATCGGCGCAGCCGAACGGCCGCTCCCGTGCCGGTCCCTTGCTGGTTGCCCCGCGTAGGGGTTTGGCACAGTCCATTTTGGGGACCACCACGGCTTTGGGCATCTTGGTGGCACCGTGGGGCACGGCTTTATCCGGGCGCTTCGTTTTCCGTCTGTTGGAGCCGAGGGTCTTCTCCCTCTCCGGGCTGCGGGATGAGCGGGCTTCGAGCTCCTCGCAGCTCTCCTCCGCCGCTCCTTCCTCCGCTGCTTTTTCACTCACCAGCCCCTGTGCTGCTGGGGAAATGGGAAAAGGAGAAAAAGGGGAGAGTGTGGCCTCGACCAGAGCAGGGGGTGGCATTTAAAAATCAGCAGCAGGGCCAGGATTCCCTTAAAAACTTCATCTCCCAGAGAGGAGGAAGAGAGATGCGATGGGAGACCTGATCCCAGTTTGAACTGGGAATGCATAAATGCTGAGCGGCCCCCATTGCCCGTATTTCCAACTAAAAAAAAAAAAAGGGCAGAGAGATCAATAACATTTTCCTGCAGAAAATTTGAGGAGAGGGCTGGGGTTTGGGGAAATCCCCCTCAAAACCTGCCTGGATTCCTCCTCCCCACTTCCCATCCTGCTCGCAATCCCTTCGCCAGAGACGGGGGGGGGAAAAAGAGCAAAGAAAAAAGGGGGTTAGTTCTAGAAGGAAAGAGGATTTCTTTTTTTTGTGTTTGCTTACCGAGGGACATCAGCGTTTCGTAGCTCTCCTGCATCACATCCCGGTACAGGGCTTTCTGCCGCGGGTCCAGCATCACCCACGGCTCCATGATGGGGAGAGACACGGGCAGCTGGGAAAACAGGGGTTTATCCCTCCGCTCCTCGCTCAGGGCTCCCCAGAATCCCCTGTGGGGAAGAGAAATCCCTTGAAATGAAGGAAATTCCCCCACGTAGTGCTTCTTGCTTGGGTTTTGATGCTTTTTCTAGGGGTGCCTCGAGAAATGTTGGGGTTTTTTCTCCCCGGGTTGCAGCACACAGATGATCCCTCCCTCCCTCCCTCCCTCCGGGACTAAGCCTGAATCTCCATGGAGCAGCTTAGGGATGGGGGGGGGCTGGAAGGTCCCCGTTTTCCCCCCATCTTTCTGGCAGACCACATCCCACAGCAATCTCTGCTTTCCGCCCTCCAGCATCCCAGTTCCCCCGGTCCTCATCTTGCTGGGAATCAGCCCTCCCGGGGTGATGGGGCCACTGGGGGACATGTCGCAGGAGCTGGGCTATGTGCCCCATTCCCAGGGAGCCCGAGGCTCCCTCTCCGTCCTGTTTAGCCACCTTCCTCTTCCCAAAGGAGCTGCCACTCCTGGGACCATCTCCAAGGGCCGGATCCTGGAAGCTCCAGCCCTGACGCAGCTCAGGACCCGCTGCAGAGCAGGAGCGCATCAGGGTTTCTCCCCGTTACCTGAAGTCCCCGGCTCAGGACTCGCTGTCGGACGAGCCTGGAGCTGCCTCCTGAGAGAAGCGACCCCCTCTTCCCAGGCTGAAGCTGTAAGGGGGGGCAGGATGCACAGACACCCCGCCTTGCACCCCGAGGACCGCCGAGCCTCCCGACAGCAGGGCACAATGGAGGCGACGCCGGGCATGGCTTTGCTCCGGAAGCCCAAGCCGGTATCCGGGAGAGAGGAGACGCCAAGAACGAGCTCCTCGGCGGCAGCGTTTACCCAGAGCCCTCTAGAGGTAACCCAACCCCGGCTTCCCCCCCATCCCCACCCTCCCCGGCACCCACGGGGGGCACAGGGGACCCCGCTACGGTCCTGCCCCAGCACCCACATCGCCCCCATGCTCTACCCTTGTACCCAGCGGTTTTGGAGAGCCCCAGCCTTGCAGGGGGATCGTGCCAGCAGCAGCGGGGATATTTTGAGTGTTGGAGCCATGGGGAAGGCAACGGGGCGTCCCCCAGGTGGGAGAGGGGGACACCGGGCTGGTTGCCCGAGCAGCATCAGGGATGGGAGCAAGAAATTAGGTTTTCCCCCTGGAAAAGTGGCCCAAACCGTGTTTTCATCATGTGGCTGGTGAAAACGGGTTGTTTCCCCCCAGAAAAGCTCTGGGCTGGGGAGTCATGCGCCCGCGGGTGGGAAGGAGGGGGAATGGCCACTTACCAAGTTATCCCTCCTTGTTGCTGCAGGAGGAGATCACAAAAGCCGAGGAACACACAACTCTGCGAGCGCGAAGATAAAGAAACGCAGCAGGGGAATGAGAGAGGAGTCTGGATTTCTGCCTCCGAGAAAGCCCAGGAGATTTGAAACCACGCGGACGCTTTTCTCTACGGTGAGCGCAGGGGGTTTGGTGGTGGTTTGATCCCTCCCTGCTTGGGAAAAGCCGGGAGTGGAGGGGAAGCAGGAATTTTCTTTTAATTTGCTTTGGAAAGAGCGAAAGGGTGGGGAATTAACCCTAAACCCTGCCCTCCGTAATGCACAGGCGTTTAACCCCTGCCTCCCCGCCGGAGGAGGGAGCAGAGCTGATTTCTGCAGCCTCCCCGATCCTCTCTCCCTGCTCCATCGCTCCTCAGCTGGCGGCAGCGGACGGATGTCCCCAGGGGAGACCAGGGGGACCAAGCCCTGGTGGTGGGGGACACCGAGCAGCCCAGGTGGCTCTGGGAGCGTTGCAGCTCGGGCAGGGTATGGGAGGACACAGGAAGGGGCTGGATCAGCTGGATGCTGGAGGCGGAGGGGAAAAGGGGGTTCTGCAGGGATCCTGGATGTGCTCCGAGCAGGGGCTGTGGCACCGGTGGCCGATGTGGGACAGGCAGAGCCCTGCCTGCATCCCCAGGCCCATCGAGGCACGCAACAGCCCTCTGGGGCTTTACTGGGACCAGCGCAAGGAGCAGAGAGAGGGAGCACCGCTGCCTGCCCTTGCCCCATCCCTGTACATGGGGTTGCGCCATGAGAGGGTACGGGGAGACCAGAGCCGCTCCCGGGACCTGGCTCTTCCCTGCTGATCCGAGCAGCAGATCTGCTCCTAAGAAGGTGGGAAAGGTCCTTGCTCCGCTGGGCAATGGCTGGCTGAGCCCTCTCTTGCATCCCAAGGGAAAAAACCCCACAGGAACAAAGGAGGCTGCTTCTTCCGTTGCACAGATGCCCATGCAAAGGGCACTGCCTGCTTTTTTCCGGGGTTTTTTCCAGCTCTTCTCCCTGGGGAACAGCTCAGCACCTCCTTCTCCCCCCCCCCCAGGCTCCAGCAGAGCATCCCCATCACCACTGAGAGGGACCGAGAAGGGCATGGCCACAGCAGAGCCGGCACAGGTGAGGGAGGGTCTCTTCTTTGGGGTGGGCAAGCGCATTTCTGACCTGAAACGTTGGTGCCGGGTACCTTCTGCCTGGTCCAGTGGGGCTGTACAAGCTGGTTTGTGACCATAGCTGTGGGTTGTCATCTTCCTGCAACTCCTTTTGGGCCAAGAAGTCCCCATACGCCATCGGTGGATGGTCAGGCTGCAGGAGAGGTGGTGAGGAGCAAGAGATGGAGCCTGTGGTGGGCACACTACAAGGCTGAGCCTTGGATGCAAGATGCCATAAGGGTTTCTCTCAGCTCCCCCATCTCAGAAACACAGGGAAGGTGAAAAATAACAGCAGAGCCTGGGGCTTTGTGTCTCCAAGTGACAGGAAAAGGCACAGAGGACAGGGTGGAGAGGTTGAG
The DNA here is from genome assembly GCA_013396915.1 of Stercorarius parasiticus. Lineage (NCBI taxonomy): Eukaryota > Metazoa > Chordata > Aves > Charadriiformes > Stercorariidae > Stercorarius > Stercorarius parasiticus. The sequence continues at coordinate 31,104 of VWZL01005115.1, forward strand.
CCCAGCCTGGTGGAGCTCCTTCAGCTCCATCATCCCCATCAGGCATTGATGGGTGTTTAACAACCCTCAGTGTTTTCCAGTTTCTTTTTTTCCTTTCCCGTAAGCTTACCCAGCTTCTTTCTGAACATCCATGGTGTCCCGCAGCTTCCCACAGCTCAGTCACACCCCATGGGGAGCGATACCTTGGTACTTCTGATCCTCACCAGCATCCTTTTTGGCTCTCCTGCAGCTCTGATGAATGCAGCCTTGGCTCCTCTCCCAGCTGCCTTGAGCTGACCCATGGTGGCAGGCGCTGAGCTGGGACATCCTTGTTGTTTCAGTGTCTGGTGACCTTCAAGGAGGTGGCTCAGTACTTCACCGATCCTGGACAGCGGGCCCAGTACTGGGAAGCCGTGCAGGAGAGTGCTGGAAATGACTCCTCTTTGGGTAAGGACGGCCCTTTCCTCCTTCCTGGGCTAAGTCTTGGGGTTGGGTGGGCACAGGGGATGGTCCTCTGGACTTTGGAGGTGAAGGAGCCTTTCCCCATTGCTTCTAGCAATTGTGCTTCCCCCTTGGGACGCATACTGGGGACCCTCCATCCCTCCGTTGCCTCCAGATGCGCATTGGAGGGGAACTCTCAGCCTGTGGGAGGCAAAGGCAGAAGCTCCCCTTTTGGGTTATGGAGGGTTTTAAGAGATGGGGTTTGAAGCTGAACTTCAGCCCAAGCTTCTCCAGCTGGCCAATGGTCAGTGTTTGGGCCTGGGCTGAAGGTGGAGCTCACATGAACTTTCATCTTGGCTTTCCCCCTTCCAGTTTTTCCCTGCCCTGCTTCCTCATTGGGTTCCCTTTTCCACCCCAGCCAGGCACTGACTCTTCACAATCTCTTTCTCTTTCCTCTGCAGGGGATGGGATGATGAGTGAGATGAGGGACGGCACCGCAGAAGCAGACCCAGACATCAAGACCTGCCTGGAGGACATCCCGCAGTGCCATGAGCTAGCCAACATCCACCAGAACTCCCAAGAGAAAGGCCAAGAGGAGGTCCAGGCTCACCCTGGGAAGGAAACTCCAGGGACACGCAGTGAGTTGCTGTTCCCCCGTAGCCTTTGCCCCAGGGAAAGACCCATTCCTCGTCCCACCAGCGAGAAGAGCTTCCATCCCTGGAGACAGGGGTCCCAGCACCCCTGCCCTGACTGTGGGAAAAGCTTTGGGGTCTTCTCCAACTTGCTCCATCACCAGCAGAGCCATGGTGGGGACAAGCCCTACAAATGCCCCGACTGCAGGAAGGGTTTTGGGCACAGCTCGGCCCTGGTGACGCACCGTCGCATCCACACAGGCGAGAAGCCCTACCAGTGCGCTGACTGCGGGAAGAGCTTCAACGTGGTGTCCAACCTGGTGCGCCACCGCCAGAGCCACACCGGGGAGAAGCCCTACAAGTGTCCCGACTGCGGCCGGCATTGCAGTCAGCGTTCCCACCTGGTGACCCACCGCCGGTTGCACACTGGTGAGCACCCGTACCCGTGCCGGGAGTGCGGGAAGAGCTTCAATGTCAGCTCCGATCTCATCAAGCATCGCCGCACCCACACTGGGGAGAAGCCCTACGAGTGTCCCGACTGCGGGAAGCGTTTCAGCAGCAGCTCCAACCTCATCACCCACCAGCGGCTGCACAGCGGCGAGCGGCCCTACGTCTGTGCCGACTGTGGCAAGGGCTTCACCATCAGCTCCAAGCTCATCACCCACCAACGGACGCACAGCGGCGAGCGACCCTACAGCTGCACCGACTGCGGCAAGGGCTTCAGCGACCGACCCCACCTCATCCGGCATCGCAGCGCTGGCTGGCGGGAGAAACGCTACAAGTGCTCCGAGTGCGGCAAGGGCTTCACCACCAGCTCCTACCTCCTCACCCACCAGCGCAGCCACACCGGGGAGACCCCTTTCCTCTGCGGGGTGTGCGGCAAGAGCTTCGCAGTGGTCTCCAACCTGGCGTGGCACCAGCGCGTGCACACCGGGGAGAAGCCGTTTCGGTGCGGGGAGTGTGGGCGGCAGTACAGCCAACGGGCTCATCTCACCACCCACCAGTGGGTCCACACCGGTGAGAGACCCTATGTCTGCGGGGATTGCGGGAAGGGCTTCAACGTCAACTCGTCCCTCACCAAGCACCGTCGGGTGCACACTGGCGAGAAGCCCTACCGCTGCCCCGAGTGTGGGAAGAGCTTCAGCCAGAGCTCCAACGTCACCACGCACCGGCGGCTCCGTCACGGCCACCAGCTCCATGCATGAGTAGCTCCAGCTCCCAGACCGTGCTGGTGAAGCCCAGTGATGCCAGCCCAGTCAGGAGGTCTTCTCCAGAGACTGGAAGTCAACCAGGACTTGTGGGAGAGGGAAGAAAGATCTGTCTATCAGGAAGTTTGAAGGGAAGGATAGGGACCAAGCGTGGCCACCATCAGCAGAAAACACCAGCTCTGGGTGAGGTTCCTCCTGCTCTGCTGGAAGAGAGAGAAAACACCCTCCGTTCCTCCCAGCCAAATTAGTCCAGGGCATCTCCTGCTCTCACCCTGCCCAAACACAACAACAAAAAGGATCTTTCTTTTTCCTCACCACTCCAAAACTCTCTCCACACCAAGATGTTTGATACAACAGGCCCGAGGGCTGTTTCATCTCCCATCTGGCATTCTCCTCTCCTCCAGTGACCTGCTAGTCCCCAAATGGACTCCAGAAGCCAGCAAGGAGAAATCCCTGGGGCTGGAAGCCACTGGGGTTGGTCTCCTCTGACCACTCCACATTACTTTGGATCCCATGAAAGGGAATCCCGAGCTGGGAGGGTAAAAATCCCAAGGGAGGTTGCTGATCCTGCTGCAGATGGGCCCAAAGTGTTGACCTCGTTGGCCAAACTCATCTACTCAGGGGTCCCAGAGCTGCACAGACACCTGGAACTATTTGAGCTTCAGGTATGTTTCAGAGGCCGTGGCCCTGTTTCCACCCATGGCAAACCTCCCCAGTGGATCTCCAACCTCCCCAGACACTTGGTGTGGTCCGAGATAAGGATTGCATCTCCTGCTGGGGGGCAGTCTTTCCCTGCAGGGTGCATGGAGAGGGTCTTCAAAGAGGTTAAGATGGACTTTGGTGGTCTCACACCAGCATCACAGGGGGCTGATTCATGTGGTCTTACATGGGCAGGATGCTGAAGATGCTCCCATCCACGACCTGCCCTCCAAATTACCTCCTGCATGGGCATGTGGGTACTGGTGGGACACCAGGTTTGGTGGTCATCTTTACAGGAATGATATTGAATCAGATGGGGGAGAAAGACTCCAAGTTTATTCTTTTTTTGTCCTCTTTTCTTCTTCTCCCAGGCATATGATGAGGGAGACAAGGAAAGATATCCATGGCGAGAGGACAGGCCCTTGTTCTTCAGTTCACGCAAGAAGATCTTCTGGGGGAGGAGGAGGCAAAACACCCTCCACCTTCACCTTTCATCACCTTATCCATAGCAGCCTGCAACTCCAAGATGCCGATGAAGGATCCCCGGCGTTGCCTCCTCCAGCAGTCCGCCTCAGTGACCAAGCCCTTGCAAAGGACGCCCATGGAGATGGTCATCAGCCTCTTCGCCTTCACCGACATGCGCCTGGTCGGCGGTGGCAGCTGGCTCAGCAGTGTGGAGATGTACCTGTTGTAGGATCCCTTCTTTAACCAGCCGCTTAAGCCCTTCGGGGCTGGCTTCCATCGCCCAACCTGAGCCGGAGACCTTCCCCACTTCAGCAGAGGCTTCGTCAACTGGACCTTCTGCTTCCTCGTCCTCCTCTTCCTCGAGGTTCTTCTTTGTCTCTTGGTGGCTGCAGCCATGGGGTCTCCTTCAGACTCAGTGCTCCTCCCTGCCAAGGTGTCCCACCACAGCCACGGCGCTTCTCTAGCTGGACATATTCAAATGAAGGAACCAACAAGGCAGCCCAGGATTGGCCAGCTGCGACAAAGCCCTTATGAGGCAGCTCATCCTCATCCAGAATTTGCATAAGGGTTTTTTTTGGCCTGAAAAGCATGGAGTTCCACCAAAAGAACATACCCTATTTTTGACTTAACCTCCAAAACCACTTTTCCTTCTGCGTTTCCCTGCAGAGGAGGAGCCCGAAACAACTCGATTTTAATTCTTCCCAGCTTAATTATTACACTCGCTTAACGAAGGCGCACGATCAGCACGCGGAGAGAAGGTTTTCCGAAAGATCTGGAGCTAAACCTGGCAATTTCGGGCTTTGCCTTTCTGGAGAAACATCGGAAAAAAAACCCTTTGATGGACCCTGCTGGGCTTTGCAAAGTTTTGGGGGAGACTTCCAAGGGTGCAAATAATGAGGAGAGAAGTGGTCAATTTGTCTATGGAATAAAAATAGAAAGTAAAATTGGGTTGGTGTTAAAATGAATTAAATCTGGGATTTTATTAGCACCACGAGCCTCTTCTTTTTCCATCTTTCTCCTAATTTTTCTTTTTAGAGGTGATGAGCCAGGACCGCAGCATGTTTCAGGGTAAATCGGGCTGGTTTGGCTTTTCTAAAAAAAAGCAAATCCTGAGTGGGCAACAGAGACCGCAAGGGCCAGGGATGGAGCGATGGAAGCAGCAGAAAATAGCCAGAAGAGGGGTTTACCACTGCAAAAAAAGTAAACTTGCTGGAAATTTGGAGGGTTCCAAAAGAGGTGGGACAGATGAGGATGTGGAAGGGTTAACGGTGGAGGATGAGGAGGGGAGGAAGAGCTCGGGCAGTGTCAGGATGGCCGAGTGGTCTAAGGCGCCAGACTCAAGGCTTTGGCTTTCTCTGCTGCAGGGTTTTCTGGTCTCCGAATGGAGGCGTGGGTTCAAATCCCACTTCTGACACACCTCTTTTCCTTCTGAAAAACTGAAAATTTGATTTATTTTTTTTTTAAATAATTCCTCCACCACCTGAGTTAGGGAAAGTGCCGATTCTCCTTCCCCCCCCCCGCAAAAAAACCCCCACCCGACCAATATCTACGTTGCGAACTGCGCCCACGCGTGGNNNNGGCGGGGAGAAGCGGGATGGGGGGGGGAGGCAAGACGGGGGAGGGGGAGAGGGTCCGCGCCGCCCCAGGGGCGTCCCGGCGGGGTCCCTGGCGGAGGGGACACCCGTGGCCGCGCAGGTGACCATGCTTATATAAGTTCCCTGGTGGTCTAGTGGTTAGGATTCGGCGCTCTCACCGCCGCGGCCCGGGTTCGATTCCCGGTCAGGGAAATTCCTTTTTCCACCTCAGCGGTCATTTCATCTTTTTTTTTTTTTTTTTTTTNNNNCCTTCCGATGATACCAATAACAGGCTTTTCTTTTTTATTTTTTTTCCCCAAGCACACACAGCGATGGCAAACGCCACCGTTATCTTAAAAGCCCCCTTGCTGCCCAGACTGCCCTTGCTGCTTTTTTAAGAATCACCGCTTTAATTGTCACGGGTAATAACTTGACGAGGGACGGGTTTAGCAGAACTGCAATGTCACTGTCCTAGGATAATTTAGACTGGTGGGTCTTCTCTCCCCCCATCCCTCGCAGCAATTCCCATTTAAATTATTTAGATGTGTGTATTCAACCGTATATAACCATCTACTTGCAGCAAGGCGATCACGAAAGCCTGTATTTCACCAACCTACTGCTTCTCCCTAACGAAACACCAAGCCGTGGTCCAACCCCTCCATCACCCTCTCCTGCAAAAGGAGCTCCCAACACCACCAAAGGCTGCTGCACTGGGGCTTTATTGCAACGCTGCGTTGAGTATTTCGTTCAAACAAACACCTGGTGGCATCGCTCGGGTCTTTCCCAACTGGTGGTTGCCCAGCTCTTTCCAGCAACTGGGGCGTTTGGGGTGGTTTTAATTCCTCTCCCTTGAGCTTTAGGTCTTGTTCACCGCCCATCCGAATCTCGAGGGGAGGACGATGTTTTCTCTAGTGCCTGCTTCTCGAGATCACGGTGGAGATGTGCTTCCACCTCCTCTTCGGCACCACGCGCTGCAGGGCGGCTTCGACGTGTGCAGGGCTGATGAGGGGATCCTGGCTCTCCTTCCGCAGCCGCTCGGCCTCGCTCGACACCAGCTTGTAGACATCCTCCATGAAGCTCATTATGAGCCCCTTCACCTGCTGGGAGAGGAACCGGCTGTCTTGCTTGATCTTGCTGAGCGCCTTGGTGTCGATGGACTGGACGGAGCATTTTGCAGTCCTTTTCCTCTGCTTCTCCGCAGGCTGACGCTTTGCTTGGCCCCGACGCTTCCTCTGCTTGGCTGGAGATCTCCTGCCACGGCTCTTCTCTCTCCTTCCATACCGGCGTCTCCTTTCCTTCTGGGATCTCCTTCCCTGCTGGGATCTCTTTCTTCCCCTAGCAGACGCCATGACTTGAGCCTTGTCCCTGCAGCGCTCAGACCCCTCAGACCTACAAACACTCCCAACCCTCCCTATATTATGGAAGTGAGCATGCAAATGAGGGGCAGCTCTGAACCCTACCATTGGCCAAGTGAGCAATGCCCCCCCCCCTTCATAATGGGTAGAATCCTGGCCAATGCGGGTCCCTGGGGTCCCCTCTTGGCCAAGGCAACCAGGCTTGATGGGTGCCCTCAAGGTTTGAAGATCTCCAGGGTCTTCAAGACCCCCACCCTTCCTGGATGCTCACCTTCCCAATAGAGATCTTCCATCCAACCTAAAAACTAGCATTTATTTCTCGGAATATCACCCGAAACTCAAAAGTTTTGTCTCACAGTCACGTGACCAAACCAAGTACGTGCAACACGTGTCCTGGGAGTCTTTTGGGCAAGCAGGAAACAAATGACAAGAAAATCCTTTGAAAGAGCATCTTCCCTCAACAGAAGCTGCCTGCACACCTTAGACCTGCATCTGCCAGCTTGAAGACTCATTATGGTTAATTACATAGTTATCAAATCCACCCTGGGTTTTTCCCTCCCCATGTTTTCCATACAGAGCTCATTTTTTATATCCTCGTGTAAATGCTCACACATCCACGCACCTCCCATATTCCTTCCAAGTCCCTCCACGCACCACCAACACCGCTGATATCCCACACCGACACCTACCTGCTCCCATTCTGGAGAACTCTCTTCTTCACCCTCCCCTCATTAAGAAAACCCAACATTAAAACCAGCAGACAATTATTTGGAAGCAAACTATTGTCCCTTCCTCCCCCATCCCATGCTGTCTGATTCCGTTTGGTTTTCAGCCCTCCCTCTGTCCTACCGTAAACTCCATGCCGTAATCGGTTTCAGGTGGAAATTCGGTTTCCAGTAATCTTTGGGGAAGCAGCAGATGGGAGGAACTCCTTTTGCAACTGGTGGCTTATACTCAGACAATGAACCCTGTCATTTGAGGTTAATCCTAAAGCAGCCTGTCAGGGCACGCGTTAATCCCGCCCTTATCGAAACAAGATGAAACAAAACTGCCCTCCCTCCAAAATCTCCAGCTGTCCTGGGAAAATCTGGACGTACTGGTTTCACCGCGTAATCCCCAAATCTCCCAAGAAACATCGTTGCTTCACATGAAGGGATAATACACGGGTTTTCAGCACAGACACCCACAGCTATCATGCAAGCAACCTGGTAATCACAAGCCAGTAATAAAAAAAAAAAAAAATCAGACACAAACCAAGGGTTTTTTGCAAAAAAAGTAACGCCTTTGCCTTTTCCAAATGTTAAGCCTGAATCAAACTGGTGGATTTTCTTAAATGGAGACATGCTGTGGAACAAAAACCTCAAGAAAAACGTGCAATCCATCAGTTTTTCTTTGAAAGAAAATTTCCACAGACGTTCGTCTCCTCATTTTAATGGAGGCGAAGGGGAGCTTGTGAACACCGTGATGAAAACTGGTGAATTGGGTGCAAAGAATCAGTTCCTAATTTTGCCTTGGTGCAGGCAGAGACATGGCCTGGAATTGGAAACGTCGTTTTGAAAGAGACTGACCCTATCAATGGTGCAGCCAAGGTGATGCTGAAGCCCCTTGGCCATCCCAGCAGCAACACTGAGAATATGGGTTTGGGGAAGATCATGTTTCCCCAGGACTGGTCTCCCTGCAGGAGCAGAAAGAGGAAACGGGTCCACAAAACCTCCACTTTGCTACAGAAACACCCCCACGCTCCATTAACAAGAACATCGCTGGGCAAGACCCTCATCATGGCTTCTTCCGAGAAGACCCATTGAACACAACACCACAAAACCCCAGTGTCTAGTCACAAGCCCACCAGAACCACGAGACGCCATAGATACAAATACATCGAGGTTCCCACCGCGTTGCAAAGGTTAAAATCCTGGTCATCTGTGGCTTAAGGAACCCAAAGGGAACTTAATTTGCAACTTCCTGAGAACATAACTTCATGGGGGTTCAAGAGGTAACACATGGGATGTCCATGCGACGCTCACAGTCCTGACCTTGCCATGGTTCTGCAGTCCACTCTTCTAGGACACTGTGGACCAATGTGGCCTCATGGGTTGTCACCACCACACGATCTTTCCAAAGCCCCCATGTCTGTGATTCTCCAAAACTCTACTTAAACTTTGGGAGCTGGGCTCGATGACCCTTCGGTTTCCCTTCCACCTGGAGATATTTTAGGATTAAACTTAGTAAACAACCCGCAATATTGTTGAGACTTGAAGGGGACAAAGCGTGGTGATGAGGTTAGACATCTGAAGACCAAATTTTTAATAGCACAAGGGAATGAGTTTGCTTCTGCGTTAGCGCACGTAGCTCCAACATGGACGCTCTGGGCTCCAGCACAAGGAGAACTGAAAGCATCACAGGAATGAGAACAAAAAATAAAATGAAGAATTCAATAAGAAAATAGTACTAAGAAGAGCCAGTCCCTACTGAGGCTTGCAAAGCCACTTCCAGCTTTCCTGGGGAAACCCCTTCCATGAGGCTGGCATCTACCTTGGTGCTGAGATCACCCCTCAGAGTCCAGAATTCCGGGAAGTACCAGCCTTGGGTTTCATTTCTTCAATCAAATCAGCAAATTATGTCTGATCAACTAAAAAAATTTAGAGGGAAAGGGTGGTTTACGGTGGGTTTATTATTATTTTTAGGAGCAGACCAGCCAAGGTGCCTACACAGAGTTGAGACTGTCCATATGGTGAGTACGATGTGGTGAACCAGCCAAAGGATGGTTCCTCAGGTTGGTTTATGGTGCTTTGGTAGGTCAAAGGGTCTCCATTCCGGAAAAGTGCTGGTATAACTCACCCAGTTTTTGCCATTTCAGTGAAGGCACCTGAGCTCTGCGTTCCGTCTATAGCAATGAAGGCAGGATCAAATCAAAACCATGCAACACTTAACATACGAGTGTCCAATAGATGAACCGTCATCTGGAAACGCCCGTTTTCATCACCAGAAAGGATATTTTGGATGCGAGGTCAGAGGTCTCCTGGGGATGCAGAATGAATCCCATGCTACTTAGATGGATTTAAATGGCCGGGGAAGGGAACCAAACGTGATATTTCACTGCTGGGAAATTCTCTGCCCTTCATGGAGAAGGGTGTGGTCACCCTTACTGTATTCCAATAATGATAACGCTTCCTATAATGTGCCATAGACGGATGGCTGATGTCCAACGCCGGTAACACCAATGAGTAAAGAAAAAAAAAAAAAAAAAAACACACAACTACACAACAACCAACTGGAGAAGAACTGACTACGTGCTCAATTCCTGCTTCCCCTTCTTATGACATATCTCACTTTGCTCTCTTCCGGGGTGCACTGATTGGCAGATTTTTTTTTTGAGCCACCACAGCTATGTTCCTTTTTTTTTTTTTTTTTTTAAAGCCAGGGTATAAAATGAAAGCAAATCTCAGCAGCGGACTCGTCTTCCTACTGGTGCGATGGCTAGGATCGGTGAGTGACTCTCCCCTGAATCTTGAGCTCTTGGGCTGTTTTCTCTGGTTTTCTTCCATCTTCAGTGTCTGGGTTTGATTTCCCCCCCCCCATCTGGTGGAACATCTGCCTTTTGTGTCACCTCCTGACAGGATAACCACAAACCTCCCTTTCTTCAGCTCTGTGGTCACCTGGAGCCTGACTTTGCAGCACTGTGGGCAGTGGGAGACCTCCCTTGCAAGTTTTGGGTGTGGGATGGTCCTAGATGTGCAGGGAGAGATGGAAACAACAGGCACACGGCTCAGAATCTCCAGGGACCTTCCTGGAGGACACCTCCTTGGCATCAGGTTTGGGGTTCCTCCACATCTGCCCACAACACAAGAAGGTCTGATGGAAGATGGAGATCCAAGAGCTGGTCCCAATGTATTTGCTGAGCTCCAGAAAGGATCTCCTTTGTCTTCCACGTGGTCCGTGGGCCTCTGGGGTTGCCACGCTGGGTGAGATGAGGGCAGCAAGACTGGCATCTGGCTCTACATCACCATGAACCACACACACCCACCCCAAAACCACAACTCAAGTTGTCCCTGGGTCCTCAAGGGAGATCCGGGCAGCAGCAGCATTGGGTCAGGAAGGTTGGTGGAGCTTTATCAACGCGGTATCACTTTCTGCCGTGCTTTGAAGAAGGCAACCTTGCTGTTAACAGCCTAATTGTAGCAGATTCTTTCTAATTATTTTCCACTACCACAGTCAGTGTCTTCAGGAAGCTGGGTCAGCTCTGCAGGCTGTAGAAAGACCTGCTTTCAGGAGCTGGACTTGGGTGTCTCAGGAAATCCCCTGCAGGATAACAGCTCCAAGGTTCATTCACAGACGGCGCGCGTTGACCCAGGTTATCTGCAGATCTGGGGCTACTCCAGCAAAAGCAGTGATTCCCCAGGGATTTTCCAGCAGTAAGAGTCACCCAGGGTATGGTTTCAAAAGCTTTCTTTTTTTTTTTTTTTTCCTGGAAGGAAGCTGCCAGTATTTGGAGGGGAAGAAAGAGAGAATGAAAGTTGCCCCATAGTTATTTTGGGGAACAGAAACCAAAACCAGAAAAATCCCAGGGTGGTTTCTGTTCAAACATCCTTTCCCTTGAAAAATATTAGTATGATGCTGTTGCGCCTGTTCTGGTAGAAAGGGTTATTCTGAACGGGCTGCAGTCCGCTTGCTGTTCCCCATGGGTATCCCTGTTCCCTATAGGGTATTTAAAGTGACGTAGTTTCTGGGATAAACAGAGAAGTCCCGTCACCTGTCTTCATCTATCTAGTCTGTCTTTCCATGTAATAGTGTCTCCACCTGGGCCGTCCATTTTTCTATATAGTGTTGTCTCCTCCCCCCACCCTTCGATGCACTGCATCAAAAATGCCCTGAATTACTCAGGTGTGGGGAAGGGCAGCTGGGACAACAAGACTGAAGGAATGACATTAATTACCGTTCTTCGTTATGGAGCCTTTGGAGCTTATTCAAAGGGGTCAAGCTCGTTTTGCAAACTCACCACAGCAGCTGCACAAGCAGAACGTGAATATGAAAGAAAAAAAAAAAATCATCTATGGGCTTGATTTCCCCTTAAAAAAAAAAAATAATCAGTCACATTCACTGATGACACTTGCCGTCTGGCTGCAGTCATGAGAGACCTGCTGATTGCTACGGGTTTTGTAACCGCACCAGCTGATACGAAAACAGATTTGCCAGACGTTCCTCTTCGGGGTTTGGACATCGACGTCCTCGGAGACAGTTTGTGCTGTCGCCTCCCTCCTGGGCTGTCAGGAATGAACTCGCATGCTGATTGCCGAGTGCCTCCGTTGCATTGTTCTCTTCTCTTCTTTCCTTCTCTCCCTAGTCCTCTTCCAAATACTCCTGCTAGTAGGTCTCCTCAGCGCAAAGAGGTTTCCGTGTTTCCCTGAATATTGCCTTCATGACAAAGACTACGAGGAACTGCTGAATATCGTCAAAAATGGGCTAGAACCTGCAACTCGTCCGGCAAACGTGGTCATTGTCGGTGCAGGAATAAGCGGGCTTACAGCAGCGAAGCTGCTCCGAGATGCCGGCCACAAGGTAAGTAGTTGCATGAGAGCCACGAGTGCCGTTGGGTCTTGTTTTCCTACACTGAAGATTTTGCAGCACGGAGAGGGAGAAGGAGGAGGAAGGGAGTGGACCACAGCGTCGGGAGAAGGAAGGAAAAGGAATTGGGCTCCAGTAATTTAATCGGATTTAGGCATGATTTTCCAAACCACAAGCATGGACGGGAGGGGATAAGGAGGAGCTGGATGCAAAGCAAGTTTTTTAGGTGCTCCCCAAATCAATACAAGTAGCAAAGGTAAAGAGATACAGTCGTCTTTCTCTGTCCCTAGGGGGTTTTGAGATCAGGCAGAGCTAGAGCTGCCCTGCTGCGAGTGGGAAGTTAGACTAGACCCTTCCAGAGGCACCTCCAGTCTCAACTTCTAGAATTCTCCGAGTTGTTGCAACTCACAGCCCAACGGTGATGTTCTTTGCTGTAGACTGGCCAGCACAAGACTCACGAGCCCTTCCAACCCTGCCTTGTTAAGGCAGCAAGTAGTCTGGGGTCTTCAAAACTGCGTTGACCATCCCAAGGCGCCAGACAAAATTCAAACCCATGAGTTTAAAAGGTTTCAAAGGCATGGAAGGACAGGTTGGTGCCGCCTTCTGGCTGGTTTCAAAACCCTATTTTATCCTTCCAGCACAGGGAACATCTGAACCAACACTAGGACCCCTCTTCAGAGAGTAGGTGTCCAAATGGGACACAGAAGTTAGCAACTGAGAAAATAGCACGTAGGTAGAGGAATCTTGGCCAATACAGAGAGGGGTTTGGATCCACAGATGGTTCCTTTGCCATCTGGAGAGGACCTCTCCCACCCCATGGGCCATAAATGCTGACTGCCGAAGTGCCTGTGAACTTGCTTTGTAGATGGGTCTGCTCTAGTCATTGCCTAAACACCTGCAAACGCAACCCTGTCACTGTTTTTAGGTTATCATTCTGGAAACGAGCAATCAGGTTGGTGGGCGGATCAAGACGTACCGGCCAGAGGGACAGGACTGGTATGTGGAGCTGGGACCCATGCGACTGCCAGGCAAGCACAGGTAAGGCAACATCCCACGTGAAATGATCAGATGAGGCCATGATCAGATGAGGAACCAACCCGTTTTGAGGGGCAAGGCTGTAGTTTGAGATGGGGCTGAGGACTTGGAGGTGGGTGCAGGAAAGAGCTGTCTGCCCCATCTCTCCCACAGGCCTTAGCATCTGCATAAAAGGGACGACTGTATTTGAGTTGGGAGAATGAAAGAAGACCTCTCATCTCAGTATCATGTCCGTGCATGGTCAGACCTCTATTTTGGAAGTCACAACATCAGAAGATGGATGGATTTCCATTGGGTCTGATGGACAGGGCATCCAACCTGGGGTCTGCAAGAGGGTGGAGTCAAACAGGGCTCAGTCACCAGCCAAAAATGCTACAGGAAGAGGTTGTAGGTGAGTCACCAACCACACCAGGTGCCAAGGAGAAGGGTTGGAGCTGTAGGGAACCCCTGCCCCCCTACTTCCACAGGCCATTGCTCTTACTCCCGATTACATCCTTGTGCAACCAGTAGCTGGAGAGAACATAAGCCAAAGGGCTCCTTTCTCCATAGCCCCGTGGTTGCTGCAGGCGGGAGCAGGCAGGACAACTTCAACCAACAAAAACTAGAGACAGCACTGCCTTAAATAGCCACAATCTGCACTCACAAGCCAAAACAGTAAGTAGCTACACCAACATAGTCAACGGGAAACTGTTCTTTTATGCTTCTAATGTTTTGGTGGCAGGGTTTTGGGGTTTGGTTATTTGCAAGCACTTGTCCCCACGTCCTCTCCTCTTTCCTAGGCTCGTCCGTGAATTCATCAGGCAGTTTGACCTGAAGCTAAACCCATTCAGACAGACAGACGACAACGCCTGGTACTTTGTGAATGGCACTCGGATAAGAGCCGAGGAAGTGAATAGAAACCCCAACATCCTAAACTACACAGTGAAACCATCAGAGAGGGGCAAGAGCGCCAGCCAGCTTTATAAAGAAGCACTAAACAAGGTACGTGCCCGCAGGGGAGGGATGCCACCTTCATGGAATGTTGCTCATCCCCCAGCATGAGGAGGGCGTGGACCCATTGGAGTGAGTCCAGAGGAGGCCATGAAGAGGGCTCTAGAACAGATTCACCAAGACTCGGATGAAGCAGAAAATGCCACACCAAGGCATAACTTCCCAAAACTTGAAGCCCAAGCAGCAGGATCCACTAGCTCTAGCTCAGCTCCAGGGGTTACCAAACCCCAAGACTAAATATCCCAGATGGATCCTAACAGAATTTGGGGCAACACTTTGGGAAATGCACTTTTCCTCATGAATATATCAATGTTTCCTCTTCAGGCTTTCCAGCATTTCCAGACTACAGACTGCAAGACATATCTCACTAAACATGACTCCTTCTCCACCAAGGTAAAGGGCTGGGGTTTGAGAGTAAATTCAGTCCCCCTGCTGATGATTAACCTGCATCCCTGCTTTGAGAAAGGATCTGTATCACGCTCGTCTCTTCCTCTGTTGACACTTCCCAATGCCTTCTTCTTAATCAATGCTGCCTTCTGCTTAAAATGCTGAGAAAGGAGCGAGCATGACTCCCATGGGGTGGTTAGAGCAGCCTCATCATCTGGAAATAGGAGAGAAGCAGTGGTGGCTGGAAGTGCTCTGGGAAGTCATCCAGATTAGCCATATTCCTCCATCACGGGCCTCTGAATCAAAACCGATGAAGTATCAAGCACTGGGGAGGATTTACTGAGCAATCCACCGCATTTTCCTCCCATCCAGCTGTCTCAGAGTGGGTACACCAAGCCACAAAGCCCTTATTCATTCATCTCCAGAGCTTCTGTTGTGCTAAACCAGAGGAGACGTTGATCTCCAGCAACAAGAGCTACATTAAAAAAAAAAAAAAAGTTTCTGGTCCAGGCTTTAAGCAGATCAGGAGCAAGACCAAGGCAGTAGGGCATGACTTTTGGCGTGGGATATAAGGGGGATACGTGCACTAACTGAGATAATAACATCAGGCTGTGTCTTCTTCCTGGCTTTTCTAGGAATATTTGATTAAAGTAGGAAATCTAAGCCGAGGAGCAGTTGACATGATCGGTGACCTGTTGAATGAGGACTCTGGATTTTATCTGTCCTTCCTTGCCTCGCTGTGGGATTTTGATATCTTCTCTGATGAGAGGTAAGACGATGTCTCTCGTGGCAAACCCCGTTTTGTGCTGGTCCACAGCAACCCACCACAAGAGGAAATTTCAGTGGCTCTTAGATGTCTGAATGGCAATCACTCCTGACTCCAAGGGCCACCAAGCTCTGTTAGCATCTCTAGAAGAGGCCAGTTTTTGCACTTCCTAAACCCAGCGTCCTTCCCTCACCTCCTGCTGCTTCTTCCTTTCAGTTTTGATGAAATCACGGGGGGATTTGACCAACTGCCCAAAGCCTTCCATGAAGCGTTGCCTGACGTCATCCGGTTCAATTGCACAGTGGAGAAAATCATGAGCAAGGGAAACAAAGTCCGTGTGTTTTACCGCGCTCCAGACACCCTGGCCCCAACCATCGTAACTGCAGATTACGTCCTCGTTACGTCCACCGCCAAAGCCACCAGGCACATCCAATTCCTGCCACCGCTCTCTCCTCCGAAGACCCACGCCCTGCGCTCCATCCACTACGCAAGCTCCTCCAAAATAGCCTTGGCTTGCACCGAGAAGTTCTGGGAGAAGGACGGCATCCGAGGAGGACAGTCCATCACCGACCGCCCTTCCCGGTTTATCTACTACCCCAGCCACAACTTCTCCAGCGGAGTGGGCGTGATCCTGGCTTCCTACACCTGGAATGATGATTCTGAGTTTTTCCTGCCTCTCACGGATGAGAAGTGCCTGGATGTGGTCCTCCAAGACCTGTCAGATATCCACCAAGTGAGCAAGGAGTACCTGCAGTACACCTGCGACCAGTACGTGATCCAGAAGTGGCAGCTGGACAAACACTCCCTGGGGGCATTCGCCGCCTTCACCCCTTACCAGTTCACCGACTACTCACAGGCTCTCTTCGAGCACGAGGGCAGGGTGCATTTTGCAGGAGAACACGCGGCCCAGCCTCACGCCTGGATCGACACCGCCATGAAGTCGGCCGTCAGGGCTGCGAGCAACATCCACGACGACAGCAGCGAAGCCCAGATCCTGAACGAGGAGGAGGAGGAGGAGGAGCGGGAGCAATCGGGGAGTTTCTTGCAGAAAGAAGATCTTTGAGCAGGATTCCTGGGCTGAGTTTGCACGGTTTGAAGGCACTTTTGGGGGTGTAAATCTGGTTCCTTCCAAGCAAAGTCAGCAGAAGCACATCAGCAGCAAACGCGTTAAAGGAAACACTGAAAGAGCACTGACTGTCGTCAGACAGGACCTGGTTAAACAATGACGACAGAAGGGAGCACTCAAAAAAGTAACGTCTAAGTAGGTTTCACCACTCTAATATTACCCTGGCTCAGACACGCTGCAGTAATTTATAATTTATTTACATACAAAGTACCTCAGGAAATGATTAAGATGGAATAAAGGTGGGTATTTCTCAGTTCTTTGTGTCTGAGGTGGCTCCATCTCTCCACAGAGAAGTCTGGTCACGTATAAATCATCTCATCTCACTTCGACCATTTAGAAGCTCATCGCCTACCGGCTGGGTCTTCCTCCCGTTCCGGAATTTGGGAGATAATTCACTACTTCTGAGTCACCCCCTTCTTTGCATAGCCCAACACAATCCCCACGGGTACCAGCCAGGATGCGATCCTGGTCCCTAACCTTCATGGTCCCTTCTACCCATCTCCCATCCAGCTGAGCTCAAAGCACGGCCAACACCAAGGTACAGAGATAGAATTAACACCACGAATATAAAAAGCAAACCCAGAAGCAATACAGCCCGTGCACGGAGATGTTAACGTTTGTTTGCTGGAGTTTTTCCTCTCACCAGTAATCGTTGTCCTAAATTTCATAGTCTTGGAAACTCAATCTGTGCTGCAGGT
>VWZL01005115.1:53020-59372 GCA_013396915.1 Stercorarius parasiticus
AAGGTCCTGAAACCTGGATTTTTGTGTTTGTCTTCCCCCCCCCCCCCAGTGCTTTTCCCGGTGAGCTGGCGAGAGAGCTGGACTCCAAAATGCTGCAGAAGGAAGGGAAAATAATAATATTTTTTTAAAAAATTAAAATAAAAAACAAACAAAAAAAGGGGGAAAAAGAGGAACAAAGAGGAGGAAGGGGAAAAAGAAGAATAAAGAGGAGGAAGGGGGGAAAAAGAAGAATAGAGGAAAGGCGGAAAAAGAAGAATAAAGAGGAGGAAAGAGGGGAAAAAGGGACTAAAGACGAGGAAGGAAAAAACGTAGGGCTCGTCCGGGATTTGAACCCGGGACCTCTCGCACCCAAAGCGAGAATCATACCCCTAGACCAACGAGCCGCGCTGAAAACGAGGTTCCCGGTGCGGCTCTCGGTGCTGGGAGCGGCTCCGTCCCCCGGGCTCGCTCCCGCCCCCCCCGCGGCTCCGCCCGGTCCCGGCGCGGAGGAAAAACGACGGTGCTATTTGGGGAGAAAAAAAGAGAAAAGGTCAGAGGCCCCAGCGAGATTTGAACTCGCGACCCCTGGTTTACAAGACCAGTGCTCTAACCCCTGAGCTATGGAGCCGGCGCAAGGGACATCCTACCGCAGGCGGCTCCACCGGGGAACCCCGAAACTGGTTATTTCGCCCCAAATCTTCATTTCCCCCCCGAAACCCGCCTCGGGCACTGAGCTGCGCTAAACACAGCCACAAACAGCAGCAGGAGGCAGCACCGAATGGCCCTAAACCACCATCATATTGTCCCCCCCCATCCCTAAGCCACCAAAAATTGGCGTTCAACCCCTCCAAAAATCGGGCTTCAATCCTCGGCGCCTCCAGCATCTCTTCCCCCCCCCAGGATATTTGGCCAAAGTACAGGCAATGAGGAAAACACCTCATTGCTGCCAGAACAACCCAGGTGACGATGCCCATCTCTCCCCTCCAAGGACGTCGAAAGGCAAAGGTGGGCTCTGTCTTTTACTTTCAGCCCTAATTTGAGGGGAAATAGGCAAATGTTGGGTTTGTGCTTGACATAAACAGCTGCAGGGAAAAAAAAATAACCAACCCCACTGTATATATGCCTTCACTTAAATTCTTTCTTTAGATTTAAATTCCCAGCAGGACAATCCTCCAAACCCCAACTCTGATGGTCTCCAGCCCACCAGCAACTGGGAATAACAAAACGGAGAAGATGAGCGCAGGTAGCACCTTCACATTTTATTTCCAGCCCGTGGGCTAGCAACAACCTGGGAGAAACCCAGAAATCACATTTTTCATCGCTTCAGACAATAATACGCTTAATTATTTTTTGAAGGCTGCTTTGTTTTGGCAGAAGTGGCCGTGAACAAAGCAAGACGCCTGTAGAACATTTGCTGTCTTTGCAAAAAGTGAGGATTTCCAGAAGAAAGAAAAACATAAATCGAAGGTAAACATGTGATTTTGCTGATTGCCAAGCAGTAAAGAGAGCCTGAGGAAACAGAAGGGTCAGCGCCCAAAGTCTACGTTAATCTGGGCAAAGCAGGACAACCTTGAGGGGTGACTCTGAAAACAACGTCTTCTACGCAGAGGGGACCTCACGAGGAGCACCAAAATTCAAAACATGGGTCTTGCTCACATCCGGCAGGACGAACACATCGGAGCAACATCAACATTTGTTGCTCCACAAAAAACAAACAAACAAACAAAAAAACCCCAAAAAACAAAACACCTTTCAGCCTTTTCTGGAGTAGCAGCAAAACCCCCCTCCTGCCCGGAGGAGCCGCGGGCAGAGAACTGAAGCACAGAGCACTTACACGAGGTGACGGAGAGGGCAACCCAAAGCTCTTCAACCCCAGCTCGACTCCAGGAGGTGTTGGATTTTGGTGGTCACCTGGTTCAGATCACCTCAGGCCAGCATCCCAACATCACAAAAATAGCCTTTGGAGTACAATCCTATTCCAGATTTTAGGAGCACCACCTGGAACAAGCAACCAGGCTCCCGCTCTTCATCGCAGACCTTTCTTCCCAGGAGGAAGAGGGGGAAAAGCCAGAAACCCCAGCTGAGACCTTTAGAACCACTCCCACAGCCCAATGAGCATCCTGACCCACCGAAGTCCAATTACTCCCCAGGAGCAGTTAATAAACCTGATTACCTCCTCCTAAATCTTCTAGGAGTGGAGGCATCTGGGCAGGATTCCCACTTTTGGCACAGAGGTGGTGACTACAGTCTGTTGAGAGCAACAGCATAATGAAACAATGGAAATTCGCCGTTAAATTCACTTCAGGAGGAGCAAAACTTTCTCATTTAATTTGACCCGATTGACTAGAAAAGAGCTTTGCCTATTCTGGCTTTGGCTGGATGTCCAAAGTGCTCTGCTTGGTGTCACTCCACCTTTCCCACAGGACATTTACCCACAACAGATTTCATTTTCAAGTCACTGACACTTCCAAAGGGGTGGAGGGCCCACTCCAAAACTTCCCGCTAGCTCTAATATTGATCCTTAGACCCACAGAAGAAAATAAAAATACCCGTCCGTTATCAGACTTGGAGCCATGACCCAGCTACCGGTGGTTTCCTCCTCGCTGAACAGTTGGGTTGGTTCAGAGGTGGGTTTAAGGTGGTGACCACGGCCTTCGGGGGATTGCTGACAATTTCAATTGCTGTTTTCTGTTTTAAGGTGGTTTGAAGACCCTCCTTGTGATATTTTTCCATGACTACCTGATTACCCACCTATCATCTCTGCCTATATACCAACAAACCAGGGCGCATGGTCGATTTGAGAGTCTCTTGTGCTCATCACTGCTGCCCAGGCACCAGCCGGTGAAGACCACGGAGACAGGTCCTCAGCGAAGCCCATGACAAGCCTCAGGGGCACAGTTTGATGTAGGTAACGGTGGAACAGACTGAAAAGAGGGGGAACACCTTCTCCTGGAAGGCGACGTTGAAGGTGAAGATGTGCTGCATGTTGTCAGCGTTGTAGAAGGAGACTTCTTCCCCTTCATAATCCAGGTACACCCTGACCTTATTGAGTTTCTGGCTGAGGCACAGCGGGGTGCGTTGGGGCGAGGTGACCGCCCAGTAGCGCCCTCCGTTTTGCTGAACCGCCCAGATCCCTTCTTCGGGGGAAAACTGCGTCAGACCTTTCCTCCTGACGGACTCCTTAGCCACCCCAAAGGCCCAACCGTCCGAGGCCCCCACCTCCACTTCCCAGTAATGTCTTCCCGACTTGAAGCCCGTGGTAGCCAGCACCCGAGAGTTTGTGTCGAATCTCTTGGGGTTGTCGGGCAGCTCCTGTTTCCTACAGCCCATCCTCACGGTCTTGAGGTCTGCAGAGAGGATGAGGAGGTGGTTTGCCGAATCGGGGTCCAGGGTCAGGTCCTCTGTTGATGACAGCAGTGACAGTCATAGTAAGTCAACGGGAATTTTAACAACTAAAAGCCCAAGCTGGGGATGCTTTTACCAGCTGCTGAACCACATTCCAACCCAAATAACCACATCCCAACCTCAGTAACTCCTCCTCTTCAGCTCCCTGGACAGTCTGTGGTGAAGGAAAAGCCAAGTTCACCCACTACGTTGGCTTTGAGGTTCTTGAGATGCCTCCTCTCACCATTGAGTCTACAGGAAGCCCGGAGCCTTGGGGCTAGTTTTAAGAGGAGTAACTTTAGATGTTAACAGATATACTACTTCTCTCTACCAGCACACGGGGACAAGCTACGTGTGTGAGAAACTTGGAGGTGGGTGAGGAAGGTCCCACCTCACCCAGGTTATCAACCCAGCTTAAAGATATGGGATGAGCATCTACCTCACCTTTTCACATCCTCACGAGGGGTGAAGCCCCACCAGCTGAGGGTGAAGATGAACAGAGCAAAGCAAATCATGGCAAATGAGGACCAAGATCTGGTTCAAGATGTCCTAGAGGGAGACCTACAACTGCATTGTAGCCTTTTGGCTCTTTGATCAGCTCATGATCCTTCAGCAACGCCACCAGCCAGCACCCCTCAAACACTGACCACGGGGGACTCATCTGTCCTCCCACATTGACACCCTGATTCCCTTCATGGGAGGGCAAAACTGACGCTGCTGCTGCTAGGAAATGGGGTAACAACAACACAGGGCCTTTAGGAGCAAAGAACACGATAAAAACACATGCAGATGATTAGCAATGACGTACAGTAAAAATGGACCTTAGATCGAGACTTTTTTTTCACAGATGAATTGATAATTTTTGATTCTTGGTTTTGTTTCTGGCTCATCTAATGTAGAACGTACAAGATGGGGTACGCACACCCCCCAGATCATAAACTGCTGAGCATTTGTCTCCAGGTTACCCCCACGATGACAAATTCTCATGGAAAGCCATGACCTAAGGGCATCTTTACACACCAGATCGCATCCGGACACCCCAAAAAAGAAACACGCGTGTAGACGAGGTTTGATACTAACATCTTTCCCCCTTCCAAAATCAGGCTCAAAGGAAACAGCGAGCACGTTAGTGACCTCAAATTGTGGTTGTAGTCAGCAAAGTCGTCATGAATGAATGAGACCCTTTGGGGAATCTAAGGTGGGACCTTAGGAGCTGAAACGTGTTGGATGCTGCACCAGAGGCTATTTAGCTAAAGGCCTTTATGCTCTTTCAAAATCCATACATTTGGGCCCAAAGATTGCATATGAAGTCCAAAAAAGACCAAAAAAGATGGGATTGAAAGCTTCACGGTGTTTCACAGGGGTTGAAAAAGCGGTAGCAACCACAGGAAAGGGTCGGTCCTTTTTTCCTTCAAAACTTAAGCACCAGGTTCCTCCCCAAAACTGGGAGATTGGCCTTAAAGCAACATCTCCTGCATTTTGCACCGTTACATCAGGCCAAGAGTTAGGTGCTTTCAAAGTGTCCATTAGAAAAAGTTAGGGGAAATGAATTGGATGTGCAAGAAATTTCCTCGATGCCAGAAGGTGTTTTCCTTCCTTCCTCTTGAGTCTCCAGCTGCTGGAGTCATGGAGATTTGGGCTTGAGCTTCAACTCAGCGGCAGGGCCTGTGAATGACGATTGGCTTGATTAAAAAAGAAATAATAATAATGTGACTCCAGGAGCTGAGGCATCATATAAAAAAAATTTAAAAATATATTTCAGAGAATTCAAAGCTTTTGGAAAAGACAAATTAAGGTGCTTAGAGGAGTGGGATTCAATGGCTGCTACAAGGTTTTGGCAGGTCCCTTCTTCACCCCTTGATCTCTGCAGCATAAGCTGTGGCCCAGTCTGCTTCCAGAGGGTTTTGCTGGTATAGCTGCCCCAGCCGAGTTATACCTCTACACATGCACACACACCACCAGGGACATGCAGTGAGGGTCGTTTTGCCATTGTTGCTTTTAAATGTTGGCCATCGGCCTTTTCTCTCTTGCTTTGCCAACCCATGGGCATCTTCCAGGGGTGTCTGGGGATGTTTGTGAGCAGAGTCTGGCCCTCAAAGCTGGATGGTCCTTGGAAAGGACACAACCCATGACCTCCTCTGCCTTCCCCAAGGGGTTTGCAAGCCCCATGCTTGACCACCACCTCAAAAGACCACCGTCTTAAAAGCAAGAACAAGCCTTCTCTTCTAAAAAGAGACTTTGCTTTGCTGGGGTATCTCTGACTGCTCCGGGCATGGCAACCTTCACCCCAAGAAGGGAGCTGGAGGATGGGGGCAGATTTTGACAGCATCTGCCCATCTGTACCCACCACAGTGCAAAGTCAGAGGGATCAGGCTGGTGGTAGAACGACTTCAGAGCCCGTCATTGTGCTTTCCTGGCTCGTTGGCATTCCCCTGTCCTCGCCTCTGCTGGTCAAGCAAAGAAAAGACTTCTCCAGCACTGAAAGAGTCAATCCGGGACAACCCAGCTGGTTTTGCTGGTTGCAAAGTCATGACTTCTCATGAGAACTTGCTCTTTTGCCAACCCAGGAGAGCTGGTGAGCAAAGTCTTCTCCAGCATGGCATGATCTGAAAGCCACCGCCTGCCCGCGGCCACAATTTCAACAGTTTTCCCCAGAATTTATGTAATCTGACTTTGCACTGGAGCAGATTACAGAGTGCTCACACCCTCCATCCCAAAACCCGGTGGAAAAAGGTGGCCAACCACAGGCCACAGAGCAAATCCGGCAGACTTAAAGCAGGTCGTGGCTTGGAAGGGTACGGATCCAGTTTGGGGTTCAAATATCTGTTCTTTCCGTTCCGCACTGTAGTTTTATTAAGTGTAAACAGGCAGAAAGGACCTAGCTTAGCTGTGAGATCCCCGGCGTCAGCTAGAAAAATCGTCTTTTGACTCTCGAACTGAGCAGGCTGGATCTGGAAATCATTGAGAGAGAAGAAATTAAAAAAAAAAA
>VWZL01005115.1:65365-77868 GCA_013396915.1 Stercorarius parasiticus
TTTTTTTGCAGGAGTGAGATGGGAAAAGGGAAATTTTTGGGGATACAGCCACCAGAGCTGGGTCTCCTTGCCTTTTTGGCTGACTTGGTGCTAAATGCAAGACCTGACTCCCCAGGCTTGTGTTTAACAGCTGCTCTAGGCTGTGATCCAGGCAACCATCTGAGCGCTCGTTAAAGACCCATTTCACCCTGGAAGCTTTATCTGGGGACTCAGATGACTTGGTTGAGCTCCAGGGCTCAACAGGGGCCATAAAAAGCAACAGGAGAAAGGGAATACACGCGGATGCAAAGCCTATATCAAGACCCGGGGGGGGCAGTTTCCCAAATCCATAAAGATTAAGCTCTGGATTGGGGGTCCTGCATCTCAAACCCACTTTTTGTCTCCCAGGAATGTTGTGTGCGACTTCAGAGGTCTTGCATTAAATGGGAATGATAATGAATACAGGAGGAACCTTCATCAGCGGGGGTTTGTCTAGAATATGGTTGTCTCTACCTGAGCAGGTCACCAAAGCTCTTGTTGTGGAGAACAGAAATAAAAGTGAGCGACTTGGGGGGGGGTCACATTACCATCAACACAGAAATGCAGGCATTTCTGGGAAGTGATTAATCTTCTAAGGAGGACTTGAGAACGGATCAAGTGAACCTATCCATAAACGCTGGTTTAAAAGTCGGCCCAGTTGATCCGGCATCCCCAAGCTGAGGTCTTTCCCTCGGAGGCATCTGGAGCTATGGCGAGACCAATCCCAACCCCGGAGGCTGTTCTGGCGGAGTTATATTCACAAAACTTGTCTTGGTGTCCTGACTCCAGGGGTTTGCAGAGGGTTTCCGATTTCTAGCAGGGGTTGTGTTCATCCTGACACCTTTGCAGTTGGGGAAGTCACGGAGGAGGGATGTCCATCCTCCCCTTGACCCTCTCTTTTGACTTTAAAAACTTTTCTGGCATTCGCCTTTTCTAGCATCCACTAAAGAGGAGCACAGGACTTCAGGCAAGCCTTTACTCCTGCTCCAGATTTGCTCATTTGTGACTAGGAATGAGTTTTTTCAGGTCGGTTTAAATACAGTTCCGGGCTTGGAAAGGAATCCCTCCTCTGCTCTCAGGGAAATGAAGTCTGGCTAGCAGTGCCTGCTGTGACCCGAACTAGTTAGGGATGGGAAATAGCACAGAACAAATGACCCAGGCAAATAGCAGAATATATATATATGTATATTTTATATGTATATATTCACACACAGACTCATATATATAGGTGCATATATATGTACACATATATAACCCTATATATATATCCACTTATATGCACACAGTTCCCTATGGAAAAGGGAATTTTTCTGCAGACGACTATTTCCACTTCTGTGCATATTTATCTGCCTAACCCTGCTCGTATACACTGATATATACTTATAGACGCACAGCACTCCCTATAGAAGGGAAATTGCTTTCTCTTCCACTTCTCTCGATCTGTAGATCACAAACTGTATGTAAAAAACACAAACTATATATTTTTTTTTCCTATGTCAATCATCAGGGTTTTTTTCATCATGTCTCTGCAGAAAGGAAGAGGAGGTGGACTCTGAGCTGGGGAGAAAAATCCACACGCTCTCCAGAGATGCACAAACAGCAAATTAAAAATAAGTTTAAAAAAAAAAAAGAAGAGAGAGAGAGAGAGAGTGAGACACCTTGACAGAAGCAATGGGCAGCCCAGTGGGAAAAGCAGGAGAAAAAGGTGGATATAGGGAAAAAACAAAAAGCATAGACGGAGAAGCGCATCCCGCTGCCCTCCCCATGTCCCGAGCTGACCCGGCGTACCTCGGAGCGGAGGCGTAGGAAAGGGGCATCCTCCCAAATCTCCCCACTTTTTGCGTCGGGAGGGTGTGAGGAGGGGACAGGGGGGACACGAGCCTGGTGGCCGAGGGCTCCCAGCGGGAAGGAGCCCGCGGCAGTCGCTCCACCGTGCTGTGACGAAGGAAACCGGCCCCAACCCTGGATGTCTCCGACATTTCGGCGCTGCTCGAGCTCCTGCTCCTTCCCAGCCCTTGGTTGCCCCATTTGTCCCCTCTGTCACCCCCTCCCCTCCNCCATCTCACTTACCATTCCTTCCCCTCCCCCATTGCATCTATCCTGGGCACCCAGGGATCTCCTTCCCTCCACCTCCTCCTCCCCAGCCGCGCCGGCTCTGCTCTCCTCCTCCCTGCCAAAGCTCTTTTCCCTGCCCAGAGCCAGGATCGCGTTTCCAGCACCTCCCTCCACCTGTCTCCAAGCCCAGACCTTCTCCACAGGATCTCTGCAGCCCTTTAACCCCCTCCGACGCTCCATCTCTCCTTCCAGAGGAGCAGGGGTCCTCCATCCTGCATCCCTCCTCCAGACCCCTCAATGAATGATTCATCTCCCAGCTCGTATTTGGGGCAGCACCATGCAGAGAAGGGCAGGAACATCACCTGCAGGACATCTCCCACCTACCATGGGTGGCTTGTTTAGGATAAGGAGAGGTTGGGACATCCAAAACAGCAGGGAAGAGGCGGGGGAAAGGGAAAAATCCAACCCTGATATCATTGGGTTTCTTGCGGGACTGGCTTTTGATACCAAACTATCCAGGGGGTTGATCATCCTTTGAAGTTTGGTGCTGTGTTAGGTGAGTCCAAGCCCATTCAGACTCCCATGCCTGGGCTTCCAGGTAGGACACGCGTGAGCAGTCACCATCCTGCACTGGAATTCCCCCTGCTTACCCCCAAATTGGAGCCAGCTACAAGGCTGGGTGGACCCAGGGTCAGTCCCAAGGCTGGAAGGGGCCTCCTGCAAATTTCTCATCCCAGAGACAAGGTGGAAGTTGAACCTGGCTCCGGGAGACGCCCACATCCACAAGGAGGAAGCGCCTACAACCCCAAGCCACACAGGAATCTCTGCAGCCACCAGTTTATCTGCAAAACAAACTCCTTGAGGGGTAATAATCCAAAGGAGCATCCCTTCCCTCTGCTGCCCGGTGCAGCGAACAGGAGTTTTTTTTTTTTTATCCTCATTAAAACATACGATCTGTCATTGAGCTAAATAACGTCTTGCCACACTGAGCTTCCCAGCTACAAACGCATCAGACAAAATAAACTCTCTGTTTTCCCCTCTCCCTTGCGCTGCAATAAGACAGAAAAAAAAAAAAATCCCAAATACCCACTTCCCTGGACTAGACAATGACAACAGCAAAATCTCCGCCTTTACACAATTCCCACGCTTTATGCTCGTGGTTTCTCCTCCCATCATAGACATTTTGCCTTCAAAGATATGGGTGAGGCCAAAAAAAGCAGTCCGTTTATTTTAAAACTGCTTATAATGCATGGCCCTCTCCTCTTCAGGGCCTTTGGGCTACCGGCTACAAGCATCCTGAACTGCTCCACCTTTAGGTTCCATCTGAAGTCAACAGCAGGAGTTCGGTACCTCCGGAAGGACCGTTTCTTGTCTACAACGCATCTATTGACAGATGACTCAACTTCTGTTGACTAGAAAGGGAATTTTGGGTTCGCACGGGTGAAATAAATACCTAATATCTATCAGATACGCATGTCCTTTATGTCTCTCGGCTTCCAGCAGCTCCCTGATGCTCTCCTTCACCACCCTTGGTGCAAAGCTCCCAGCAAAGAAGTTCCCAGCCCTGCACCGTAGGAAAAAAAATAATAAAATAATGGGATGCCACCAGGGGAAAGCACCTTGGCTTGCCCTTGGGTTTTTTAGTAGCAGGATTATGTTCAGGGCCACAAGCTGCTTCCAGACCACCAGGAATGCTGAGTCTGAAGAGCTGTTAACAGGAGCGTCTGCCTGGAGAAGGAAAACACGCACACCAGCCAAACTCAGCTGCCAGTTACGAGCCTGCGGGTTTATTGCTAGAGCTGCCACAAGATCAGGCCAGATGCCCTGCAACCATCCTAATTTAGGGTGATAATCGCTTGAGACTAAACTGGGGACTTGACAGCATTGAAATGGCTGGAACCACACCGCTCCTGCTGCAGGCTAGTCTGTGGGGTCTTCATCCCACTCCTCGTTGCAGAGGTCGGTCTCGCAGCAGGAATACCAGGACGTCAGGCGGGATTCCACGTCGGATGCCCGTTGGCGGCCGCAATTCATCGAGGAGGTGCAGCCTTGCTGGTAATAGAGGGTCACCTTCCCTGCGGAGGTGGTGGGCAGAGAGGCTTAGAAGAAAACGGCACTAAACTAGCAGAAAACCGTGGTGGGCTTTGAAGTGACCAACCCTTTCAATAGCGCACCCAAGGGAAGCCACACTTCGCCTAATTAAGAGAAGGAGCTAAATGAGGCACACGCACACACGGGCAAAACTCACACGGCTTCTTTGAGAGACAGAGTTTCTCCTTTGCCTAAAAACCTCTGGAAATATTCAAAACCCGCCTGGACGCGTTCCTGTCCAACCTGCTCGAGGTGAACCTGCTCTGCCAGGGGGGTTGGACGAGATGATCTCCAGAGGTCCCTTCCAACCCCTGCCATTCTGTGAAAAGGGACCTTTTTTAACCATACACAGGGCAACCTCCACCGAGAGGAGGAATCTGGCCCCTTGCCTTAGCCCTTTCCCACATCGGGTTCATCATCGCATCCTCACTCCTTCTGCAAATCAATTTGCTTCTCCAAAGACAAGGACAACCCCCAGCGAACCAAAGAAAACACATCATTTTGTCACCCACCCACCCCCAGCTGCTTACCCAGGGAGGTTTTAATGATGGCACATTTCTCTCTCCGCTCACAAGTCGTTTCATTCGCTCCCCGGAAACATCCAACGAAGGGGATCTTGTACTTGCAGACCTTGCATTGAAGAGTCTCCACTGCAGCAGATCGAGAAGAAGAAACGAACTTGGGGCTCCCTTCTGCAGAGCCTTCAAACACCCCCTGTGATAAGCTGGAGGTCACCAGGGAAAGGACCAAGTGTCACCTCCACAGCCCTCATCTGTAGGGGAGTGGCAAATGACACCTATGGACGCTTAACCCTTCTTGGTAGAGCTTTGCAAACATGGCTTTAGGTGAACAAACCAAACTACGGACCCACAGAGAATAAACACGGATGTGGGGTGGGGCTCATCCACAGCAAGACCGTGGCAACAGCTCTCTGGGGCAGAGAAGGTGCACATCTAGCTCAGGATCCAGCATCCTATGGCTGAAGGTCCTGGCCCAGGGGAGGTCTCGTTGGGTCTACTGGGAAGCGAGTGGAAGAGTCATTTTCATTCAAGTAACGATGAAAACAGCGGCAGAGATTTCTCTCCGCTGAGGGTTGACTCGGAGCAGATGACACCCAGGTCACGCTGTGACAACACTGCAGACGTCACGAGCTTGGCAAGAGCCCTCCAGCCACCACCAGATACTCCCTTGCCTTTTATCAAATCCCATTTAACCGTGACCCTCCACTTACCGACTCCGATGCAGAAGACAAGGGTCAACCCCACGAAGAGCACCTTCATCTTGGGAAAAGGGACAGATCCTGACCTCCCGGCTGCACCTCAGCCCGGCCCAGGGTTGCCTATGGATGAGAATGGCTCAAGCAGTTAATTAATCCCTGTAACGAGTTCACTCAGTGATCAGCGTTCTGGCAGGGGGGAAAACCAATTGGGCAAAAAACCTCACAGTACAGATGTCTTTGAGGTCCCTTTTGGGGCAAAACGAGTAGAGAAACTTGAAGGACATTATTAGACAATCCTCCAGCAAATTAAAAAGCTGAAATACAGGCAATTCCACCTTGCTGCTCTGTTAATTTTAATAGCCGCGCTTTCAAGGCAGAACTCTCCCAAATGAATAAAATGATCTTATGAATAAAAAAACCCGCACTTTTCTTTATTTCCTGAGGTGCTTCCACCTCTTGCTTAGGCATAGCACCGGCAATTGTCTGTACCCAGAAGTGGGCAGGTTTGGGCAAAGAAACACAAAAATATTCTAAGCGCCCAACGTGGGGCTCGAACCCACGACCCTGAGATTAAGAGTCTCATGCTCTACCGACTGAGCTAGCCGGGCTGCTCAAACAGCCTTATTTCCACTATTTTTCTCCCTGAAAATGTAAATTTGGTGACAATTTAGCAAAGCGCTCGGTTTTATGAGTATAAAACCAGCAGTATTCAAATAAGTGGAAGCTCTTCCCTGGGCGATTCGTGAGGGTGCGTTGGGGTGGTGCCAGCGGACACGAAACGCAGAAAAGTCCCAAAGCAAAGCCCCAAGAGAAGGTCCCTTACCAGGCTCTGCTTCCCCCTCCGAGATCCGAGCATCCGCCGGCCGCGCGTCCCCACCGCCTTTATTCTTCTCCTGCGCTTGGGCTGACCCAGGACCTGAACGACCTTGGAGCCACCGGGGGACATTGTTTGGTGGGAACAATGCTTCTGCTCGCACCTGGGCAAACACGGCTCCTCGCTGAGCCCGGAGAGACCTTCCAGGACGTGGAGTCATCCATTACATGGGCGAGTCTACAGGCTCTCAGGCCCTTTAATCTCCCTGTGTGCAGAGAAACCCCCTCCCAGCTCCCAACTTTGAAGTCAACCCAGGGTTAATTCTGCAAGAAGGACCCAAAGAGGCAGATTTTATAGACCCGTAGCCCTTCTCTGCTTCACAAGTCCCCTTTTGAGACCAGCTCATTTGGGTTTTCCTCCACAAATAGCACCCAAAACAGGGCGAGAAGGATGTGCCTCATCCCATTTGGGGGTCCTGCAAGCCCTCCCTCCTCCCTTCTCTATCCCCCTCCCTGTTCAGCATCACGTTTAGTCACACCAGTTTATCCCACTGGGTGCAGTTTTTCACGGAGAAGAGACTAAGAGAAGACAAGGGCCGGGAAACGTTGATCTGATCCTGGAGCCCGTTTCTCCTAAGCTTGCAAGTAGGACTTTTACAGAAGAGAAAAAGTTTTGGCACTTCTTCTCTCCCCTCTGTGTATTTTTCTTGCTTTGATTTTCTTCTCCAGCCTTTCCCTCAGCTGAACTACTCCCCGCAGGGGACCTGGAATGGCTAAAACATGCTCTTCAACCCTTCAAGCCTACGGACCACGGCTGTTGGCTTCCTTTAAACCACAGATGGGTGGCAGAGCTGCGTGGACCTCTCTGTTACTCCACACGGAGCAAGCAAGCTTGGCCTTGATGGGACACGGGTGGCTGAAAGTCAGTTGACAACCCCCGTGGGGTGGGTGTTTGCTTAACGCAACAAGGTGCGCCCCAAGAACCAAGACAACTCATGGACCACACGTGCTCGAGAAACAGGGCTCATAACAGAGCACGGAGGCTGGTGTCCACAGTCCTTTCTGGATGGCTTAAGCTTCATGGTTATGCCTTGAGTAACGACATGTTTAAGTAGGAAACGATTCCAAGAAACCCGCCTACCTGCTCCAAGTTATTCCCAAATCCTTCGGCTCAAAAAAGCCATGGCTCAAAAGCCTGCATAAAGCTATAATAAATAACGTCGTGTTAGGGCTTGAGACGAGAGCAAGTAGGAATCTGCAGTAGCAGAGGTTGAAGGAGAATTTAAAACAGAAAAACGATGGAAAGGGTGAGAAAGAAGGTGGGTAAGAAGGTGTCTTTCTTCCTTTTGGAGAAAGGGAAGGCCACCCTGATTTCCCCACAGCTCCCTTTCCCGTAACATAAGCTCGTGCTGTGATCTGCCTGCAACAGTCCTAAAATTAATTTTTTTTGCTAGGAGTGTGGGGTAAAAACGCGAAAACTTTAGGCGCCCAACGTGGGGCTCGAACCCACGACCCTGAGATTAAGAGTCTCATGCTCTACCGACTGAGCTAGCCGGGCTGCGCTGCAGAAGGGGATGGTGCAACTTCTCAGCTGCGACCAGATGGTGACAAGGCAATGGGCGAGGGGAGGGAATTTTTGGTGGAATTCCATCTCAGGAGAGAGAATCCAGCAGAAAAAGCTCCAGACGGCAGGTTTGCTCTATTTTTTTTTCTCTTGCCCCGCCCCGTGGCTGCTGAAGTGCCAAGTCCCCTTTTGGTCTCCCTCCAGCCACACTCCGCACCCACGCCCGGGCCGCGGGGGGGGTCGGGATGCTTCGCGTTGTGCAGCTGGTTCCATTAAATTTAAAAGAAGAAAGAAAAAAAAACGTAAAAAAAGCTTTCCTTCCCTGACCGGGAATCGAACCCGGGCCGCGGCGGTGAGAGCGCCGAATCCTAACCACTAGACCACCAGGGAGCTGCGAAGTGGGTTTTTTCTCCTGAATACAGCGCCAGATACGGGGGGGTGTAGAGTATTTGATGTGTCGAGCGTCTCAGTCTATTTTCCTCCTCCTTCCTTTAGCAGATAAATGGTAAAATCCTCCCAAGCCAACACGCTCTTGGGTTTATCTTCTGCTTCCGTCCAGCCATAGGCCCTTCTCGGTGGCTTCTCCGGCACCCAGGAGTCCAGAGTTTACCCCAAAAAGGTCTTGCAGCCACCAAAAGGCTTTTTTTCCCCTTCTACTCTCCCCAAACACACGGGGTTTCTGTCTGCTCCCATCAGAACTGGAAGGTCGTCCCAGTGTTCCGGCTGCTGGATCCACCCCAATGCATTCAACTGCATGGAAACCACCACAGAAGCCACAACTTCCTCCATTTCTTGGGTGTGATATAAGGGTGAAAAAGACCAGATTACTGACACCCCTATTAAAAAAAATACGCAGAGCTGTGGATTGTGCTGTTCCTGCAAGGGGATGAGTCTGATCCTTGGGATTCATGAGAATTCCAGATCATTTACTGATTTATTTTTTTTTCCCCCTGATTTTTAGGCATCTCGCCCACGTTTGAACACGGTTCGGTCATGAGTCATGCCTCTTTCTCCAGCTACTGCGCAATATCTCCCAGTTTTACAGGGAAGTCCCCATTTTCAGAAGAGATTCCCTTCAACCGCTCACATCGTATCGGCGCATTACAGTGGAATTTTGACAGGGGGATGAGGAGGATGAAAACGGCTCAGCAGGAAAAGTGCTCCGGCTTCCCCTTCTGCCCACGTTTCGGGAAGAATGGAAATACAAACAGCCAAGGGCTTTAACAAAAGCTCTGTGGGGATGTAGGTCAGCGGAGATGGGGCGAGGAGGGGAAAGCCCAGATTTAATGACAGCAGGTTGTGCTCCAGAGAGTTAATTGAATGTGGAGCCAGAGATTTTGGCTGCTACTCTAGGTCACGGCCCAAGAACAAGTAATTCCACCCAGAAGCAGGAATGCAGGACTTGCAAAGTCTCCTGCACCACCCAGTCTTGGTTTTTTTCAGCTCATTCGTGGGATGAATGACTGCAAAATGCGTTGGGGGGGAAGGGAACAAACTCCTTGCTTGGTTTTGAGCGTGGCAGGATTGTCTTTTTGGGTGCAAGAGCCAGGAACAGATCTGAGCCATGAGACGAAGGTGGGAAGAAACTCAGCCTGGGCAAGAGAGAGGTTGGATAGAACCAGAGAATGGGTGGGGTTGGAAGGAACCTTCAAGATCATGCAGTTCCAACCCCCCTGCCATGGGCAGGGACACCTCCCACCAGACCAGGTTGCTCCAAGCCCCGTCCAACCTGGCCTTGAACACCTCCAGAGATGGGAGAGTGAAGATGCAAGAGGGAGAACTGAGAAGTATCTGAGTAGTATTTAAGCCAAAGAAATAACAGCATCCCGGGAACAAACCCAACATCATGCAGGGATGGCACCAAGTTGGTCCTCACCACACAGCAGAAAAAACTCTACCCTTTTGAGATACAGCTGCATAATTCCCACCCCGAGCTCTTCACCCAGGGTCTGTCCTGTGGTACCTGAGCGAGGGCAGCAGGGAAGTCCATGGGCAGGAGGCAAGTGGAGTGGAAAAACAGGGTCCATGGCCATCAAATGGTCTAGGTTGAAAGGGACCTTCAAGACCATCCAGTTCCAACCCCCTGCCATGGGAAGGGACACCTTCCACCAGACCAGGTTGACCCAAAGCCTCATCCAACCTGGTCTCAAAACAGCCACACGTGGACAGTCCACCAAGGCAACTTGCAAAATGGCTAAAGGTTCCAGGACTGAGCTTAAATAGAGCCCGTGGACCATGGGCAGGGGGTGGGGGGTCCCAGGTGGGGCCGTTAATGCTCATTAGTGCCCTTCAGTTGGGCAGATGGTCTTTCTGGTCTTTCCACGCGAGGAAGAGGAGCTGAAGGTCCCCGTGAACACAGCACTGTCCCTCGGTGTGAGGTGAGGACGCGATGTGATGGCACAAGATGAGATCCGATGAAGCCGCAGGGTGTAAACGCAAATTACTCTGCTCTGTCCATGTAGAAAGCCAAAAATTTTGGATGTAAAAGCGCTGAGATGGTCATCCCCCACCCCCTCCGCTGGTCTCAGGATCAAAACCACCCCCAAACAACCGCTAAATTACATCTCAAAGAGGACACGGGTGTCGTGTATAAGCACATTGCAGAGAGTGGTGGAAAAAGACAGATGAAGGGAAACTTAAACAAAAAGGGGCTGTTTCTGCCTGGTTTCGAACCAGGGACCTTTCGCGTGTTAGGCGAACGTGATAACCACTACACTACAGAAACCTGGAAACCTGTCTCCCGGGGCTCCTATTTGTGGGAATTCAGAATAAAGGGTTTCTCCTCTCAATTTCCCTCATTCCTAGTGATGCTCCCCGTATCCATTTGGCCTTTCCCCCCCTTTTTCTGCTTCTTTCCCCCCCTTCATCTTCCAAAAGCACCAACCACAAAATCGTACCCCGCCCCCTTGGCCAACGCCCCTCCAGGCCACCCTTCTTCATGATCTCTTGAGGGTGCTCAAAGCAACAGGGGCAACCAAGGAAACCCCAAAACGTACTACTTTTGAACATCCAGAGGGAATTCCCCAGTTAAAACTGGTTTTTAAGGGACGAGACGCAAAACGAAGATGCCTTTCCCCAGAGACGCCCCAGCCATCGCTTTGCAAGGGGCACGGCCAAGGTCCTCTTCTCCCGTCGGCCAAACTAGAGCTAAATGACGCTCCGGTTGTCACCTTCCCCGCACAGAGTGACCCAACACCTTCAATATTAGCAAGATAAGGAGGGGAAATAAATCCATAAAACTACTGTTTCTGCCCGGTTTCGAACCGGGGACCTTTCGCGTGTGAGGCGAACGTGATAACCACTACACTACAGAAACCGGGTGAGAGCCCCGCTTTGCGCCAAATCCCCAGTACGATGAGCCCCATTTCCCCCAGTTGGCGCCTCGAGGCACCCCGAACCCTTCTGGGAATTAGACCCATGTTGCTCCCCCCAACCCAGACCCCAAAACCACTTGGTTTTAGCCCATTTTCTCTGCTCTCCGGCTCCTGGAGCGTCACCCCGATGCCGGCAAGGGGTTTCCATGCTCGGTTGCACGTTGGTCTCATACGCAAAAAAATAAAGGTCCTCGGCTCAAAACCTGCAGAAACAATCTCATATTTTTCCAGAAAACACCAAAAAACCCCTCAAACCACTCATTTCTGCCGCACCATCCATAGATAACGCCTTTATGTTCCAATCAGGCGTTTAATCTAATTTGGGTTTAGGTTGGGTTCCTCGACGGTAAACCCTAAAGGAAAGAAAAAGTCACAATTCTGTTGCTGAATATTAACGTAATTTTTTTGCAAAAATCAAAATATTCGTGCGTATATGATACACGGCCATTTTTGTAGCCACTGCAGGAGGAAGAAGAGTTTTTCTTTGGTACAGGACCCAACACCGACGTGCAGAGAGTCCCTGCGGGCCCCAACAAGGGGAGGCAAAATAATGGTTTTTACAGAAGCGCCCCCATATCAGGGAGGAATTTTCCCTGACCGGGAATCGAACCCGGGCCACGGCGGTGAAAGCGCCGGATCCTAGCCACTAGACCACCAGGGAGAGCTGACTTACAGAACACACATGTTTTTAATTAATTTAACTACTATTTTCAAATTAATTTTGATATTTTTAATTAATTTAGCCTTTTTTCGTTAATTCTGCGGCCGGAGCGAGGCAGCTCCTGCCGGGCTGATGGGAGGCAGCAACTTTAAAGCTGCACATTGTGGAGGAATAACAAGGCAGAGGGGTAAAATTATTAAGAATATCGTGTCCCTGGTGGTCTAGTGGCTAGGATTCGGCGCTTTCACCGCCGCGGCCCGGGTTCGATTCCCGGTCAGGGAAGTAGAACTTCACCTTTTCTGAAACTCGGCTGAATTTCTAAATTCTTTCCCGGTTCTGCTGTATTTCTACCTGCAAATAAGACGCAATTCCAAATCCATGGAAGATTAAGGCAGTCAAGCTGTTTCTGGAAGAATGATATTCCCGGGGCCTGGTGGAACTGAATTTATGAGAGCGTTTTCTCTGCTCCGCTTCCCTATAATGGAGGGCTGTTGGGGGATACAGACGCTTTAACATATTCCTGCATATTCCTACCCAAAAAGGACGTTTATCCCCAGTGATACATGTCCCCAGGCTGCGCTGAACCTGCTGCTGCGCTTGTCACCATGTCCCATGGGAAAATATTAATAAATAAAGTAAATCCTACCCCGAAAATTGTGATATAAATATAGGTGGTTTGTTGGGTTTTTTTTTTTTTTTCTGGTTTTT
>VWZL01005115.1:77889-93649 GCA_013396915.1 Stercorarius parasiticus
AAGTGTGTGAAAAGGAGGAAAAAAAAAAAAAAAGAAAATTTTTCGAGCCTGTTTCTGCCCGGTTTCGAACCGGGGACCTTTCGCGTGTGAGGCGAACGTGATAACCACTACACTACAGAAACGCGCCGCGGCCTCTCTGAGGACGCCCCCGCCCTCCCCTGTACCCTTAACCCTTCTTGGGCTCCAAAACGCGCGGAAAAGCCACCAAAAAAAGAGCTTTTCCACGGAATTCACACGAAATTCCGGCTCCCTGTAATTCACCCGAGGGGGAAAGCGGCTCTTCGCCGGGTTTTTAATTGCAGGAGCGAAAAAATTTGCATAGATTTGCAAAATTCCCACGCAGGGTTTCGGCGAGGAGATTTTTTCAGCATTTCCCCCCCCAAAACAAATCTTTCTGCTGGGGTATTTCGCCCCAATTTTAGTACCAGAAGAGCTGAAACCACCCAGAATCTCGCACTAAGAAGGGGATAGAGACAGCCCAGAACAAGCCCGGCTAGCTCAGTCGGTAGAGCATGAGACTCTTAATCTCAGGGTCGTGGGTTCGAGCCCCACGTTGGGCGCTTCGCTTTTTTTTTTCGTCCTCACGAAAATAACTCCCGCCCTCCTTAAGTGCTCCCCCAAAAAATTACCCAAAAAAAGAAGCGAATCAGCCAAAAGGAAGGAAATCGTCCCAAAAGAAGAAAACCACCCCAAAGAATAAAAGAAGAAAAAGCAAGCAAAAGAAAAACAACAACAGGAAAAAAAATAAGGGGGGGAAAGAATCTTATTTTTGATTATGGCTATATTCCCTTTTCTGTCCAAAAATCGCCACCGTCAGGATGGCCGAGTGGTCTAAGGCGCCAGACTCAAGGTTCTTCCTTCCCCGCGCTTGGGTATTCTGGTCTCCGCGTGGAGGCGTGGGTTCAAATCCCACTCCTGACAGGTCCCTTTTTGGGTTCATTCCTAAAAAAAACCCATTTGCCCCCCTTTATTACATTTTTGCGCCTTCTCCCTCCGGCCGCAGCCACCCCAGCGCCGTGCGCTTACACTTCAAAAAACACCCTGAAGTCGCTGTTTTCCCCCAGCGCGGAGCGGGGAGGGCGCAGAAAGGTTCTTTTCGCTGTTTTTTTTACTGAATTCTGGGGTTTTTTTTCTTTTTTTTTTGCACTCGGTGGTGAAACCAGCTCGTTTGATTGAAATCAGCCGAAAAGTGCCCAAAAATAAGGTGCGTTTTGGAGCGGACCCTTTGCAGGAGCCCGATTCGGACAGGACGGTGCCACCAGCGGCGTTTCTGTAGTGTAGTGGTTATCACGTTCGCCTCACACGCGAAAGGTCCCCGGTTCGAAACCGGGCAGAAACACTCGGTCCGACGTTTTTTCCCCCCCCAATACTTTTTTTTGTTTTTTTCGGGAGGTTTATTCCTTTCTTTTTCCTTTCTTCTTGCAAAAATATTGCCTTTCCAAGTTCTCCCGGTTTTTTTCGCGGTCCGGATGACTACTTCTCGCTGCTCCCCATATTAAATAAAACTTCTAACTGGTAAATAACACCCATTTAAAGAATAAATAATACCCAAAAGAGGTGAAGCTGGGCTGCAGCAAGCTGCCGAGGCAAATGTTCACGGATGGGAAAGTGTCGAAACGAAAAGCGGAAGAAGGGAATGTTTCGTAGGGGGCCGCCTTGTTATAATATAAAAGGCTTTTTTCCCCAAATCAAAGGGAAGGGTTAAAAAGAAGTCTCTTCCCTGACCGGGAATCGAACCCGGGCCACGGCGGTGAGAGCGCCGAATCCTAACCACTAGACCACCAGGGAGGCTGTCCGCACCTCATCGCACGCTGCTGCATCGCAGCCAGGACCGACTATTGCATTTTTTTGATTCGTTTCTCGTTTATTTTCGGTCTTTTTCCCTTGCTTTCAGCCCGTGGTGGGGAAGGGGGGCGGGGATCAGGGGGAGAGTGTGAACTGGCACCCCCTGCCCAGGCAGAGCAGCGGGAGGACTTGCTCCCCAGCAAAGGATGCCGGGGGGTAGGTGAAGATGGGGGCCTCGTTATTGGAATCGAAAAATGCCACTCGCCCCGCTTCGTAGTCCAGGTAAATCCCGATGACTTTTGGGGCAGCGAGCAGGGAGATGGGGACGGTCGGAGAGGTGAGAGCCTGGTACTGGCTCCCACACTGTCCCACCGCCCAGATCCCCACCTTGGGGTTGACGCTGATCCTTCCCTTCCTCCTCACCGACTCCTTGGCCACCCCGACAGCCCAGGCTTCTCCATCGCCCACCTCCACCTCCCAGTAATGCCTCCCCCCCGTGAAGCCCTGGCAGCCCAGGACGCAGCGAGAGGAGTCGAAGCGCTTGGGGTTGTCGGGAAGGGGCTGGCGGGTGTCNGGATCCAGCGTCAGACTCACTGGGGACAGGGAGAAAGACGAGCGTCACGGGCACAGCTCATTCCTCAAGGACATTAGGGTCATGTTTTCCCCATTTTCCCCATCCCACATTTTCCCCTCCCCTGGTTAACCTCGGGACGCTCCAGCTCCCAATCCCTGTTTGCCAGAGCAGAGCGGGAACGGTTTTACGCCCATGAGCAAGACTGGAAGAGTAGAAAATGCAGGTGCATGAAGGGGTCTTGATTTAGACTAAAAGTAAGGCTTTGAAGTGTAGATATTTTTGCTGGGAGTCTCCAGGCCATCAGAAAGAAAACCTCAGATGTCCCATGACTTTCCTTTTTTAAGTTCCCACGTGGAAATATTTGTATTTTTCGCCTTTGGTCCCATTCAGAGAGGTGGTTTCCAAAGGTGACGCTGACCCTCCGTGAGGTCCCACAGCACTCCAACACTTGCCACGCTGCCCGAGCTCTGCCGGGAGGCAAATTCACCCTCTCTCGTGTAATCAGCAAGAATAATTGCTTCTTGCTATGCTAATGTGGCTACAGCTCTGCAGGGCGCGGTGGAAGCATCTCTCCATCTCCACCAGGACTTCTCCTACCTACCTGAGATCTCCTTCCTTAGATCTGCTGCAGACAAACCCACCACGACCTCGAACCCCCTCCTCCCCGCTCTCTCTCTACCTCGATATTTCAGCAGCATCTCCTTGAGGGCAGCATTTTTCGCAGGAAGACCGGTGGGTTTCTCTCCCAGCTCAGGCGACATCTCTGCTGGCTCCTGCACGCCGTCCTTCTCGAGCCTGGGAAGAAGGAAGACCTTTCTAGTAATGCTTCCTTCACTCAGAATTGTCATTGCGCACTGACCGATTCTTAACCAGGATTTCTTATAAAGAAATAAGGACTAGAGCGAAGGCTTGGCCCTATGACAAGTCATTAATGAGCTCACAGAGAAGTGTTTGACGACCCAGCCCAAAAAGAATGGATGGTTGTCCTGGTAAAGGCTGGTGGATGGTCACCATGGGTGGTAAAGGATGGTTCTATCAAAACCAGCGTCAAGTTAAATGCAGGGAAAAAAACCCAAAATATGCTTTTCCTTGCTTGCTTTTGTCTTTCCAGTAACCCACCTTCTCGATCCATGTCCAAAGAGGACATGGAGAGGTCTGTCATGGGGGTGGAAGTTCATACCTCCACCTGGATGGACTCCTTCAGTGTTTAAACATCCAATACTTTTGCTATTTTTGACGAGCTCGCAAAGGCAGGGAGTCAAAGCTCAGACCTCCAGGAATAGTTTTGGACTAATTATTGAGGTGAAGCTGCAGCAGAGCTGGCGGTCCCATCATCCCATCTGATACCTTTCCCTGGTCTTCAGAATCCTACTTGGACCTTTTGCGGTGCCCTGGTTTTCTCCTATATGTCTGTATAGTCCCTATCATAGGGGCATCATAAGTGGCTTTTGGAGTCCATCAGTGTCTCCACCGTAGAGAGAAACATCGCAAGAACGTGTAAAAAGGAGCTGCAAACCTGCTCAAGATGTTTCTGCTGTCCTACAAGGGAAAGAGGAGAGAAGGAGCATTAGCTCAGAGCAAAGCCAGCCTGATAGTGACCAACAAGCAGCTACCACAGGGCTGGGGAGTGACCCGGGGCAACTCAAGGCACCGCGCCATCTAAATTAGGGGTCTGAAATGAGTCATCATAGAATCATAGAATGGTTGAGGTTGGGAAGGGACCTCCAAGATCATCTCATTCCAACCTCCCCGCCGCGGGCAGGGGACACCTCCCACCAGACCACATTGCTCAAACCCCCGTCCAACCCTTAGTAGTCCTTAATAGTCCCTTAATAATCCTTAATAGTCCCTTACTACTGATCCGCCTGCACAGATCTGCTGGGGAGTTAGGTGAGGTCATGGCAACATCACTTAGCGAGCAGCTCGTTGTAATTGTCTGCCATCACCCACCACCTTTCACGTCCCTACTCTTCCAGTACGGGCGTAATTACTGCTGATGCACGCCAGCGGATTTGCATGTTTGAAATCAGGGGTTAAGCTGAGCCCGCAGGGTGGGCTCAGGTGATGGGTTTGGATGACTACCTAGAGATGAAAGGAGCACCTCTTGTTTCTTGACTGCATATGAAGGGCCTTGGACAATTGTTTTGGATGTAGACATGTACAACCAGATGGAACCAGTGGTGTTCAAGGCCAACAGTCTTCATAGAATCATAAGATGGTTCGGGTTGGAAGGGATCTTAAAGATCACCTAGTTCCAAGCCCCCTGCCATGGGCAGGGACACCTCCCACTAGATCCTCACCAGTCGGCGAGGTGAAATGAAGGCAATCATAGACTGGGTTGGGTTGGAAGGGACCATAAAGACCATTCAGTTCCATGAGCGGGGACACCTTCCGCCAGACCAGGTTGCTCCAAGCCCCGTCCAACCTGGCCTTGAACACCTCCAGCATTGTTGGAGCATCCGTAACTTCTCTGGGCAACCTGGGCCAGGGTCTCACCACCCTCACAGGAAAGAATTTCTTCCGAATATCTCATCTAAATCTCCCCTTCGGAGGGGACTGGGTTCTCACCTGCAGGAATTCACACGCTGGCTGCTGACACTTCTCCTCCAGCTCGCGGATCTGCTCGCCGACGGAGGAGATCTCCTCCAACAGCCTGTTGATGTTCTCCTCCTGTCTCCTTGTGATTTCCTGGTCCAGCTTTGCCAGCCGGTCCAAAAGGAGACGTTCCTGCCCCTCCAGGAACTGGTGCAGCTCCTTGACTTGAGACACAACCTTCTGCCTCTCCGTTTCAACCCTTTCCTGCAACGAGAACCGACGCGTGCGAGGGAGAGGCAGGGCTGGGGGCAGAAACGGTGGAGAAAAATTGCAACGGAGATGATTTAAGATGACTTATAACACAGCCATAAATTCCAGCGCCTGTGGCAGAGCAGAGGAATAATTAAGACAACATTTTTTTTTGCCGTTCCTAGGCTGAAGTTGCTGGCAAAGGGCATTTCCCATGGACTGTAATCTTTGTACCCGAAATGCTCCACACCTTTGGACAACAAGGGAAGATACAAAACCAAACCATAAACCGATGAGTCAGCGAAAGAGGTCAGGGAAAGGGGAAACGAGGCAAGAAAGAAGCAATTGCGTGATTCCCGTTTATTTATAGGGGGAATCTGGGAAGGCATCCCACTTGTGAGGAAGAAAAAGGTCAAGAATAACCTGGCAAAATCCACCACGTGCTCCCAGCCTGCTGAGACAAACAAGGAGCAGGAGAGGTGGGGAAAATTGGACTGTTTCTTAATCAGCCCTGGGGAAGGGGTGTCATCGCTGCCCAGACCGATGGAGAGGACATTCCCATGCACGTGCAAGGGATGGTGGAGATGTGATCTTTGGCCGCGGCACGGCTCGTGTCTCCACATCCATCACCAGGGCCAGAGGGACAACCAAAAGGAAAGGGAGAAAGCCTGGGGGAGAAAGCCACCCGGGGACAGGCACTTACAAGGAAGTCCAGGCTTTTCCCTTCCTCAGCCACTTTCAGCCCCAGCAGTTTTTCTCTCCTCTCCTTCAGGATCTGCACGTGAGCCTGGAATTTCTCCTGGGTGGAGAAGAAACGCCTCGTTGGTGCCTTTTCCTCCTCCGGCTGGTCCATCCCACTACCCTCATCCCCCCGTGTTCAGGTTTATCTCCTACAAACCCAGATTCTTCCCTGCTTAATCACACAATTATCTGGCTCCGGGAATTCATAAACTCTGATGTCTTGGAGAGCGGGGCAGCCAGAATGGGTCGCTTTCTCCAACAACATTTCCAAGGGTGAAATTCATGGCATAGGTCGGAAAAGACTCAGGCAAAGGACCAAATTAGCCGACAAGGAGCTTTAAATAACTAGGGAGACCCTGGTGGCATCTGCTCAGGTTCAGCCGGTGCTCAGGGCTGCCCCAAAACTTATAAAGTTCGGGCTGTTTGCTCAGTTTTGCTGCTTTTGGTCGCAACTTCAAAGCCTGGATGGGACATTCAAGCCAGTTTATGCCACAGAGGTGTGGAGATCGTACCCTCCATCACCCTTGTGTGGTGAAACCAGGGGCCAGACCACACGTCTGCGGTGACAGTGAATTTTTCTTCCCACTTTCAGCGGATCGGTTTACGCACACACGTGCGTACACAACGAAACTGGAGCCCCGAGACTGTGGACGTGCTGGAAAACCCAACCCCTGCCTTGCACACCAGCGCTGTAAGACCAGATTCTGCCGGGTACATCTACACGCAGCATCTCCTGCACCCCAAAATGTCCGAGACACCGTAGTTGACCCTGCTCTTCAGCAGGAGGTTGAGTTAGATCACCTCCTGGGCTCCTTCCCGCCGTGATTTATATGAGGACACCGTGATCGTATAGAGATGACAGCTTCAAGACAGTTGGGGTGGTTGGCAACATAAGAAAGGGGGGAAAAGGAGTAGAAATCCAGATATCTCCAAGCTCCCCAACCCGGTTGTCTCCTCCT
Source organism: Stercorarius parasiticus (assembly GCA_013396915.1). NCBI lineage: Eukaryota > Metazoa > Chordata > Aves > Charadriiformes > Stercorariidae > Stercorarius > Stercorarius parasiticus. The sequence goes on from VWZL01005115.1 coordinate 84,733, forward strand.
CCTCCCTCATCCCCACACCACATAGAGACGTCCCACCTTGTGCTCCTCCGCAGCCTCCTCGATGGGGACCACGGCGTGGAGCCGGTGAGCCTGCGACTCTCTGCAAACCAGGCAGATGGGGGTCTGGTCCTCCTCGCAGAAGAGTTTCAGAGCTTCCCGGTGCTTCTCGCACAGCTTTTCCCCTCCGGCCCCTCCTCTGGCCGCCTGCAAGCTCAGCCGCTTGGCGATCTCGATGATTTTTGCCAGCTCCCGGTTGGGTCTCAGGTTTCTCTGCGGGGCCGTCTCTTTGCACCGGGGGCAGGCGAAATTCTCCTGGGCTTCCTCCCAGCAGCGGGTGATGCACGCCCGGCAGAAGTTGTGGCCGCAGTGGATGGAGACGGGGTCTTGGAAGAAGCCCAGGCAGATGGAGCAGGAGGCTTCATCACGGAAGCTTTCGGCGGGGCTCTCTGCTGCTGCCATGGTCTCGGCGGCGAGGATGATGACGGGGCGGCTTTCGTTTTCCGCCCCAGCTGGTCTTGCCCGTTGGCTGCTCCCCTTTTTTTTTTCTTTTTCCTGCAGGTGTTTCGGGGCCCTGAGGGAGGTGAAAGCAAGTTTGGGGGTTTTTGTTTTCTCCCCGTTGCGACCGAGCAAAAACCTCGCGCCGAGGGGTTTGCAGAGGGGAGGGGAGAATTTTCCCCCGGGGAAAAGCGATCGGGTTGAAAAGAGATTAAACAGAAAATAAACATCCTTCGTAATTTCCTAACATGTTAAAGAGCCACCTGCAGCTCCTGTGTCAACCCTCCTCCCCCCACAAAAAATAGAACAAAATACCCAGGCAATTTGAGAGGTAACCCCAAACCTCCCCAGCACCCAGAAACCAGCCTGGTCTCGCTGCTCATTCATCAACACGTGTTTAGTTTATTAATTGAAGGGACCGGCCGTGGGAATAGAGCTTAAGCAAGTCCCCAGCCGTGGGTAAGTCTCCCTTCCCCAAGTCAAAGCACCGAGACACGTTCTTCGCTGCTCGTTACAGCTCTGTATTAATTATCATACCTAACCGCCGCCCTGCCTGGCATCCGCATTTCTGCGCGCGTACGTGCAGCTATAAATACTTTTATTGTTGCTTTCGATTCTCCTTTTAAACGGGAGGCCGTTTCCTTCACGGTTCAGGGGCTGAGCCCCGACTCAAAGAGCAGCCGATCACCACTCACCCTCCTGTCTTTAATTTTCCTTTTCTTCCCAGTTTGCCGGCGGCTGAGGAAGGGAGGGGATTTCCTTCCACCCTGTAAATGAAATAACTCCGCGACCGGCTGTACCCCTCCCTCAATCTGCTCAGAAACCGCTTCTCCTTCACCCAAGATCCCACCGTGCTGCGGAGGAGCTTCCTTCAGCCCTCAGACGCTGTGGTTTTTGCGGGGGGGGGAAGGGGGAAAACAGGTGACTTTTCAGGAATGACCTTCCAGCAGTGGAAATCTCCCCTCCCACGGCTGCTTTTCCCTTCCCAATGTCACTTTGCTCCCGCGGCACCAACCTTGAGCGGTCAGTTGGGCGCCTGCCTGCACAAACGTGCTTTCACCCCATCAGCCTGCCCCTGGCTTTTTTGTGCATCATTTTTTTTTTAAAAGCCTCGGAAACCCTTGTTTTCCCGCAAAGGCCCTCGCCTCCGGCTGCAGCAACGAGCCCCCGGATCCACCAAGACCTCGTAGAATCACGGAACAGAATCGTAGCATCTGGGTTGGAAGGGACCTTGAAGACCATCGAGTCCGACCATCGACCTCACGCTGCCAAAACCACCGCTAAACCGTGTCCCTGGGCAGGGTTTCCCGTTTGTCATCCCAAACTGGGTTTGGCAGCAGCAAAGCAGTAAACGTCCCCCTCTCCATCCCCCTGCGGCTCTCCTGGAGGGACGACAATGTCCTTCTTCTTCCTCTTAGGCAAAAAAAAAAACCCCTAAATAACTCAATCCCATGGACCTGTGGCACGTGGAAGGGCAGCTCCTGGTCTGAAGCCCTCCATGTGTTGAAGCGAAAGGGGCTTATTTGCATTGGGCTGAGGCCGGGTGATGAAGTGACGCATTTTCTGAGAATATCGGTAAATAACACGGCCGCCGTTATTTGTTTGCGAGTGTTTTCAGGAGTGAAGATTTTCCGGTGCAGAGCCCGGCGTCCACGAACACTCAGACCGAAACTTGTGGTACGGTTTCGTACTTGAGGCACCTTTTTTTTGGGTGTTAATCCAGAGTTAAGGGTTGCTTTAGTGGGGAATGAGTGCAGAGAGACTAGTGGTGGGACGGGTACGCCTCAAGGGACTGCTTGACTTTGACTTTTGCATTTGGGACACTGCTTTCTCTCCTGTTCTTCTTCCTCCTGGTGTCCCACGGGTGCTGGTGGCATTGTCCCCTCTGCTCCAGCACCAAAGGCCACTTTTCCTCCCCGATTACCTACGCGAGTCACGTAATCAGAATCATCTCCCAGCGACCGCCTGCAGCAGCTTTACTCCTTGCTGTGATTCTTTTGGGCTTGAAGCATCTCCAAACCCAGCAATTTCTGTTGATTTTGCCAAGTTCTTGGGACACTAATGAGCATTAATGGCCCTAAGAAGCCCCACGTGGGACCCCCTGCCCATGGCCCAAGGGCTCTATTCAAGCCCGCTCCTGGGCTGTGGTCCTTTCACAAGCTGTTTTGGAGGAGCATCTGTTCGTGGCTGAGGACTCTACCGAGCCATCCCTTCACGATTCATTCCTCCGGTGCCCTCGGTAAGAGAATTTTTACCCCCTGGGAAAACTCATTTTTGGTGCTGCCTCTCCCGGGATGGAGAAAATACGTGGAAGCCAAGGGAGAGACTGAGACATCGGCAACGCGTCCCTTCCCGAGTCTAGGTGATGCTGAACTTGATCTTAAGTAGCAACAAGCCATCGAGAAGGCAACTGAAAACCTGATTTGACTTCGTGGATGACCTGGCTCAGCTCCTAAAGGTGGGTTTGCTGCTTTTTTTTTTTTTNTTAAGTAGCAACAAGCCATCGAGAAGGCAACCACGGGGTACTCCAGTGGATCCGTCTCCCTCAATATCAAACCTAAACCTTAAGGCAAAACTCACTGAAAACCTGATTTGACTTCGTGGATGACCTGGCTCAGCTCCTAAAGGTGGGTTTGCTGCTTTTTTTTTTTTTACAATTAAAGCCTCGCATTGCAGCTGTCTATGCAGTGAACTGGGTGGGGCATGGGACGGGTTAAAGATGATGGCTCTCCTCGCCAAATGAGCCCTTAATTAGCTGTGTGTAATCAACAGGGACTGTTACTGAGTGTGGCCTCGAGAGGGGGCTGGAGGCTGTCTTTTGGAAGGCAGGAACGCGTTTGCTCTACGCCTCCGTGCGAGAGGGGAAAAGGAAAATTAGTAATCGAAGGTTTTCTGTGGGATTCTGCTTAATTGCCTCAAGGCACAGATACGGGGCTGGGGACAATGACAATTAACCCTCAGGCACAAAGCACCCTGCCTTAGTTTTCTCCTGGTTTTTGTATTGCATGTTTTTGCTCCTGCCTCCTCCTCCCACAGTTTTGGGGTTAAATCCAAGCATAGACCAGCGGAAGGGGAGCTTTTGCCCTGCAGATCTCGCTCTCATGGGATCGGCCAGGTGAGGGAACTCTTTGGGCTGAAAAATAGGCCTGTTGGGAAAGGAATTATTAGTTTTCAGCCTGGGTTGATGCCTGACCGTGCAGAGGTGGAGGGGGCAGGACGGTGATGGCCAAAGCTGTGAATGGGTTGGTTCAAATGCTAAAGAGGTTCAAAGCCCCCCCCCGGTGCAGACAAGACTTTCCCAGAGGGATGTCGTGACTAAACGATGCTCTTCCCAACGGGGAGCAAGGGGATGGGGTTGCTCCTGGCTGGGGCATCCAGCCCCCTTTGTGCTGGAAATGGGATCCCTGGGGCGCTGGCGTCTACCAGTACCTGGAGAAATACCACGCTAATTAGCCGAGACCTGGGAATTGATCCTGATTTGCAATGCAGAAGGGGGGAGCCCTTTAATGCCCGAAGCCGGAGGGAGGATTTGGCAGAGGTGGGGGGGAGGTGGCTGCAAATTCCCCAGGGTCTGGGAAATTTCCAGGGGTTAGACGGAGTTCCTACCTCCCCCTTCTGCTCTTCCCCGCACCTTGGGCAACGTTTGCCGCACCGATGCTGGCCCCGTGCCTGCCAGCAGCATTGACTTGCCACCGAGAGGAGGGCAAGACCCTCTCCCCATCCTGGGACCCTTCTCCCACTCCATGTGGGTGCCCCTCAGCCCCCGCTTCTGCCTTTGTTCCTCCTCCTTCACCCTCCCTGCGATCCCTCCTCCCCAAGCCTTCTTCAGCCTCACCTTTTCCATGGACGCTCTTCCCCATCTTTTCCATGCCAACCCTGCTCTTCAAATCCTCTTTGCTCCCATGCTCAGCCCCCTTCCAGGATGTGGAGGAGCTTGGTAGGGCTCCCTATCCCCATCCTTCCTCCCTGCCAGGCTGTGGGTACCAGGAAACCCATATAGACGGCGGGTACCAGCCGTTTTGGGAACGGGGACCACCCTGAGGGATGCAACCAGGAGGACTTTGGCCATCATCCCCTCTCTCCCTTCCCACCCAGGCTCAGCTCTGGCTCTGCCCACCCTGGGGGCGGCAGGAAGGGGAAACGCCTTTCCCTTGTTGTGAGGAAAATGAAAGTGGCTGCTGCCGCCGTCTCGCAGCTCATTTCGGAGGTCCCATGGCCACGCCGAGCCCCACCGCAGAGCTCCCCAGCGAAGCCTCCTGCCCCATCTGCCTGGAGTATTTCCGAGACCCCGTCTCCATCCACTGCGGCCACAACTTCTGCCGGGCGTGCATCACCCGCTGCTGGGAGTGGTCCACGGCCAGTTTCTCCTGCCCGCAGTGCCGGGAGACGGCACCGGAGAGGAACCTCCGGCCCAGCCGAGAGCTGGCGCGAGTGCTGGAAGTAGCCAAGCGGTTGAGTTTGCAGGCGGCCAGAGGGGAGATGGTGGAGGAGGAAGGATGCGAGAGGCACCGGGAGCCCCTGCAAGTCTTCTGCAAAGATGACGGAGCCTTCATCTGCGTGATCTGCCGGGAGTCCCGAGCCCACCGGTCTCACACGATGCTTCCCGTGCGGGATGCTGTCCAGGAATACAAGGTAAAGGGGACTTTTTTTCCCATTTCCCACCTAGGCATCCACTAGGAGCCAGACCAGCACCATCAGGGCTTGATGTTCCCCTCGCAGCACGTTACCATCAGGCTGTGAAACATCTTGCCACCCACCCAGGGCTGTAGGCTGGGGGCCAAAGCATTGTCCCCCTCCCATAGTTTGCCTCCACTCTTTCCCCATGGCCAACCGGCCCGTTTCAAAATGACGGTGTAGACCACGCATCAGTGCTTCTGCTGTCTCAGTTCTCATCTAAGAACCTGCGGGGTGAGGTTTTAACGCCCTCTTCCCCGCTGAAAAATTCAAGCTTTTGTCCAGCTCTGATTCTTACTGGATATCATCTGATGCCAAGATGCTCCCTAAACCAACAGGAACATCTGTCAATAAAAAAGGAGATATTTTCTTGCCGCGTCAGTCGGTTAAATCAGCTCAGAGAAAGGATCCAGCGCAGGCAAAGGCTGCTGCAGTACTACGTGGCATTTATTCCCATGCCCAGGTCTTGAGCTCAGGATCCTTCTGGACCAAGAGGGACATGAGGAGAAGCTCTGGAGCTGACCACAGCACGATCTCCTCCCTGGAGTGTTGTGTTTTTTTAGGCTGATTTCATCTCTAGAGTCATGGGGTCTTTATTTTTTTTTCCTTCCCTCAGGGACAAATCCAGGCTCATCTGCAAGCCCTGAAGGAAGACAGAGACAAACTCCTGGGGTTTCGAGAGGCTGAAATGAGGAGAAGTTGGGAGTATTTGGTAAATGTTTTTATGGGGAAGGATATAAAAATTGTATATATAAAGGCTATAGGATACTCAAGACACTGACGCTCTCTAGGAGCGCAGTCACTGGCATGCCTGGGACTTGGCTGCGTCCTTCTCCATCCTCCTCTTTCCTTCCTGTGTCCCCTCCTCGCAGGAGAAGACCGAAGCCGAGCGGCAGAGGGTTTTCTCTAAATTTGAAGGGTTGCGTCTCTTCCTGGAGGACCATGCCCGTCATCTGCTGGCTCAGCTGGGGGACCTGGAGAGGGACATGGAGAAAACGCAGGAAGAAAACATCACTAGCCTGACGAAGGAGATCTCTCGCCTGGATACCTTCATCCAGGAGATGGAGGAGAAGTGCCAGCAACCAGCGAGCAAGTTCCTGGAGGTGAGAGGGAAGGGAATGGAGCCAGGTCATCACGGCCATGGTCCAGGCTATTTTCTGGCTCTGGGCGTTGCCCCGTGGTGCAGCCAAGCCCAGGCTGTGCTCTGCTCCAAAGCCACATCCACGCTGTTGAGGTTTCAGTAGATGTTTTGCTGCCAAGACGCCTTCACTGAGTTTCCTCTTCCCTCTCTTCCCTCCAGGACATCAGAGGCACCTTGAGCAGGTATGGGGCTTCCTGAGCTTCTGCTCTCCCCCCAGGCTGGGAAAAGGGAGGGTTGGACCTTGCGTTTGGCCTCACCCGGAGGCCAGATATTTGGCTTGGTGAACAGTGGCTCTGAGCAAAGGTGTCTCTACCCATCGTTGAGTGTCCAGCAGGTTTATTAAAGCCCGCACCAGCTCCTCTGAGCTATGGGTGCACATGCACATGAAAGACTTCTTGGTCTCTGAGAAGATGTGTCCTCACCTCTTCTTTCTGTCCCCCTTCTCCAGGTTCGAAAAGGAAAATTTCCAGCAGCCCCAGTTGCTTCTCCCAGAGCTGGAAAAGAAAATCGGTCACTTTAGGGAGAAAAACAGTGCTCTAGAGGAGACTCTGAGGAGCTTCCAAGGTATTGAGGGTGAGCTGGGGTGGGGAGATGGAGCAGTACCTGCGCGAGCACAAATTATATTTGTTTACTTAGAGGATAAATTATATTTTATTGGGATTGTATATGTGATCTCAGTGTGGCAGAACCTCTCTGTTTACATGTTCACACCTGCGTGTTGCATCAGATCATGTCTCTTCTCCCCTTCTTAGACATCCTGATGTTCGAGCTGCCTGAAAAGAGTAAGTCCACAACTCCTGGAGGTGAGGGAGTGGGGAGGACCGAGGGAAGGTTGAGCCCAACGTGGGGCTGGGCCCATGAGTTTGGAGGGTCAACTGGGGAAGAAGCAGCCAATGAATGGGAGGTGGGGGGCGAAAACGCCATGAGGAGTGAGGGACTCTTTGCCATAAGATATGTTCCTTCCTTTCGATGGAGCTTCTAAGCTGCGTGAAGACTGGCTCTGCCCCTCACATCACCATGTTCAGGGAATAAATGCCTAGTTTGGCTTTTTTGGCACAAAAAAAGGGGGTAGTGGTCTACTCATCTGCCCTGGGGCTTGTTCTCTTGCTCTGTTGGGAATCTTCTTCTGATGCTTGCCTGGGTCCTGTGGGATGGGGGAAGCAACCCATGTCTGCCCCTGCAGCAAGGGCAAGAGCATCCCAAGCCGTGGGATGGATGGTGCTGTGGGACCTCCCTGCTCACCTGGGGCCATGGGAAATGGTTTGGTCTCTACTCTCTGCCCCTTGCAGTGAAGGTGACCCTGGATCCATCCACGGCTCACCCCCAGCTCATCGTCTCGGAGGACGGGAGGAGTGTGAGGTGGGAAGATGTCCAGCAGGACCCGTCTGCTGAGGCGTTCGGCACCGATCCCTGCGTGCTGGGCTGCGAGGGCATCACCTCGGGGAGATGCTGCTGGGAGGTGGAGGTGACACCCAAAGGCTCCTGGGCCGTGGGGGTGGCCAGGGAGTCCCTGAAGAGGAGGGAAGAGACCACTGGGAGCCCCGAGATGGAGCTCTGGTCTATGGGTCTCTGTGAGGATCAGTTTTGGGCTCTCACCTCCCTTGAACGCATCCCACTGTACCAGATCCAGGTCCCCAGAAGGGTCCGGGTGGCCCTGGACTATGAGAAGGGTCATGTGGCATTTTTTGATGCCGATAAGAGGGCCCTGATATTCACTTTCCCAGCAGCTTCATTTAAGGGGGAGAGGGTTCATCCTTGGTTCCTGGTGTGGAGCGAGGGGTCCCAGATCACATTGTGTCCCTGAAGCTCTCCCTTCTTACCCAAACACAAGGCTTATGTCCCCGAGATCCCTATTTCCAGCACTCTGGAGGAATTCTGTCTATTGAAGTTGGCCTTTCTGGGCTCTCTTTCCGCCCTCGGGGCTGCCAAAAGGTTGAGCGCTTCTGTGGGTCAGTGTCCCACATGGTCGTCCTCAAACCGGGGCATTGGGCTGACAGATGGAGCCACCTCTGCCCACAGCATCCTGCACCAGCGTGACCCACCTCATGGTTTTAGATGAAGTAAAAAAGATTCACGTGCTGTGACGTTCTTCTCTGCCTGGTTATTTTTGCCGCTTCTGTATCTTGGGTTCGAGGGGGAAAGCTGGGGTTTCGGTTAACTAAATCCCATCCCTGGTATCGGCACAAAGCTGGGGAGTTTTGCACGCGTGTGAGTTGGCCCACAAACCCTAGGGCCACCCTTGGAAGCCACGTGCCATGCTGCTCTCCTGGCAGCCCAAGCCACAGAGAAAGACACGGAGGAGAAAATCATGGGCTTTTTTTATTATTATTAACGTTCTACATCACGGAGGTTTCAAATACCACTTTTTGGAGAAGAAAGCAGTTGAGGCTCAGGAGTTTTGCCACGTGGGAACTTTCTGTCAGCAAAGGTTACCACAGTTAAAAAAAAAAAAAAAAGGTAAAGTTTGGATGCCTTGGTTTGGAGGTGACTCTAAGATGGGGACATCCATACTTAATCAGGCAAACCTGGGGGGAGAATGTGCTTTCCCTTCGCTGTCACGCTGGGCTTTTCCCCTTTTCCCACCACTTCCCATGCCCCGGGGTCCTC
>VWZL01005115.1:94479-123253 GCA_013396915.1 Stercorarius parasiticus
GGGGGGCTAAAACCTGAAGGCAAGGCGATGAGTTGGGTCGATCCGTTCCCGTATTTTGTTTCAGGGAAATGGTCGGGTTTGAAGGGCTCTGCCCTGGGGCGGGTTTCCTCCAGCCTTGCGTGGAGGCTCCGGCTGCAGGGCTGAGGAAACTCGTTGGGTTGCCTTGATTTTTTCCTTCGGTGTCTAATTTTGGCGACTTTGGGCTAGGCGCACCTTCATCTAACAGGTGCGGCTGCTCTTACGTTCTCACGCTTGCCAATTTTGGGAAAGGGTAGGCTGGAGGGGGAGCCAAGCTAGAGAGCAGCCATCCCCGAGCATCCTTCAGAAATCAGGGCAGAACAGGTAGAATTAAGGAAGTGATAAACAAGGCATTAAATGGGCATCAAATCGTCGTTTCTTTTGATGAGGAAAAGCCCTTTGGGCACCCTCTCCTCCACCTCAGGGATTCTCTTCACAGTATTTCTGTTCCCAAAATTAATCCAGAGTGAACTAAAGGCAGCTGAGCTTTCCCAGCTCTCCCCAAAATATGGCTAATCTATTTTTTTTTAATCCTCCTCGAGCCCTTCTCAGTACCTTGTAGCTTCTTCAGAGTTTCCTTCAGGGCACTGTTCCTCCATGAGAAGTGACAGACTCTTTCTTCTGACTCCGGAGAAACGTCCGTTGGCAGCTGGAAAGTCCCTTTCCCACACCTGGGGGGGGGGAAAAGAAAAAATAAATCCAAAACAACCCACAGTTTTTTGGAGCGATTGTCATCATTTCAGGAAATCTGATGCCACCAGGAACGAGGTGACGGTATTGCTAGAATGTTAGTTATTTTAATCTCATCCCTCCCCAGCAACCCAAACCTCAAGGAAAGCAAAGGCCAAATTTCCCCGTTGGATTAATCTTTTTTTTTTTTTTAAATTGTGTTTTTTCTGTAGACCATGAGAAAGGTCCAGCTCACGAGGACAGGGCTAGAGGAAAGAGCCAACGCTTTGTAATGAAATTAAAGCCAGGCTTTGCCACGTGGAGGTCGTTTTGGGGTTGAAGCTCCTTTGATCAGCACATCCCCAGAAGTGGTCAAGAGAGGAATCCCTTGGGAAGAGCGGGGACACGCGTGTCGCCGTGGTCCCCAAAATACCCCTCGGGATTCTCGCAGTTTCCCTGGATCACAGGTGTATCCAGCAGCCACTGATGAGTTTTCTCCTCTGTGGTCATCACCCTTTGAAAACCTTCAGAAGAAGCCACAGGAGGCCACGTACCTGCTGATGGTGCCTTTCACATCCTTGGGAAAGAAGAGAGAAAGAGAAAAGGAAGGTCAGCGTGACCTTTTCTCCTTAAATCACGGCAATGCTGAATTGTTGAGGTGGGGATGGACCTCTTGGGTCTCTGCTGATGTCCAGGCAAGGTCTGAATACACGCAGGGATGGAGATGCCCACGTCTAGAGGGACCCGGAACCAGGGAGGCACCACGCTCACAAGGAAAACATTTACTTCCCCCAAATCTGGAGAATTTTTTGTCTTGCTGCAAGTTGCCTCTCATCCTTTTGCTGGACACCTCTATGATGGCTCTGTCTGCTCCGCAACCCCATTAGACCATCGCGGACTACCAGGGCGCCCAGCAGCACTAATAGACACTAATGGCCCTGATTAGCCCCACCTGAGATCCCACCCACCCCCTGCCCACATCCCAGGGGTCTATTTAAGCTCAGCAATTAGTCCTTTTGCAAGATGCCTTGGAGGAAGGTGGCCATGGACGCTGCTGATCCACGCCACCGGCTGCGTTCCCACTTTGCCTTCAACCCATGGACCTACCTCTTGCTCTGGGCCGCTCCCCTCTCTCAGGTGCCACAAAGGTGGGGTGAAAGCTGGTGATGCTCTTGCTCCCTGCATTATCGTGCTTCCCCATCCCACAGGGAACCGCCAGCCCTCACCATTCCCCGCCACAGATGGTGATTTGATCCCTTTTTTTGTTTGGTCTTTTTTTTTTTTTTTTTTCCTATCTTTTCAGGCTGTAAATCTCCCCCTCTTCATCCCCTTGGGGTTTTCAGACCTACGGAGGGAATAGGAGCAAACTGGAACTAGGCAAACCCAACTAATTAAGCCAGTAGCTACCTGGTGGGGAGGACCCTCCCTACAATTTTCCCTTGAAAAGCTGTAAACTGGATGAATTCACTCACCGATCGCTGACTCTCCTCTTCTTTCCCTTGCGCCGGGGCGCCCAGCTGGGAAATCTCCTCTGCGAGTCGGGTGGCATTTTTCGCCTGCCTCTTCTCAATCTCATTTTTCAGGTCTTCCAGCTGTGAAAGCAAGAAGAGCTCGAGTCTTCCTGGGACTGGCAGCGTGCCTGAAATCTGAGCACGGTCTGACGGGTCTCCGCTTCTGTCCTCCCCGTTTAAGATGCAAACGAAGGAGCAGTGGGATGGGAAAGGAAATGCCACGAGGAGTTCACGGAAAGGCACTTCCCACAGGAGATCACCCATGAAATCCAGATCCCTACTAAATTTTCTTGAATTTCTGGAAAAATATGGGGTGGGGAATAAAAATCAAACTTGATGTGAAAAAGCAACGCAGGTTTGGGAGAAAAGATGCTGATAAAAGCCGCAAACACACTTGCGTGAACTTGAGCAGAAAGTCATGATATTCCTGCGCTCACCGGCGCAGCAGTGGCACAAAGCAACCAAAAAGGATTTAAAGAAATGACCCTAAAGTTGGCGTACTGCTGCCCAAGGACTTGAGAGGTCAGGGAGGTTGACACCTACCAGATCCTCCAGTTTTCTGCACTCCAGGGTAGCCGTCCTTCCTCGGAGACCTTCTCTCTCTTCCTTCAGAAAACTTAATATCCGCCTGAATTTCTTCCGAAGTGAACTAAAAAAACCTGTTGTTTTTATCCCTTTGATGGGGCTGGATCTTTCTCTTCCTGTTCCTTCCCAGTCCTGGGTAAAACGGCGGCACGGATGCGTTGATCCTGCGAGTCAGCTTTTCGCGCCATGTCTCCTGGGCAGGAGGTGGTGACACCCTTGGCCTGATGCGCTGGGAGCATCGTGTTTCTCCCTTGTTGATCTTCCAGCTTTTTATCCTGGGGAGCTGTTGAGGGCTGTCACCTCGCTGCTTTTGTCCTTCTCTTTTTAGGGCTGGGCGCTAGGCAAAGCCATCAACCCTCCCACAAAAGTGCTGGAAGCAAAAGATGTTCAGGCTACCAGGAGGGTGAGGAGCTCCTGAGGTTTGGTGGGACCATGGATGGGGAAAGCATAAGAATCATAGAATGGTTTAGGTTGCAAGGGACCTCAAAAGTCATCTAGTTCCAACCCCCCTGCCCTGGGCAGGGACACCTTCCACTGCACCAGGTTGCTCCAAGCCCCGTCCAGCCTGGCCTCGAACCCCTCCAGGGATGGGGCAGCCACAGCTTCTCTGGGCAACCTGGGCCAGGGGCTCACCACCCTCAGAGTGAAAAATTCTAAGAAAACAAGGAGGGAAATGCGCAACCAGAACCTTGTAGGTGCTGGAAGAGGGGCTGCAACTCAATGCGCATAAAGGGGGACAAGTTGGGGTCCTTGGGACCCCTGCCACGAGTGTGCTGCCCGTCACTACGTGCTCTCCAAGAAGCACTGTCCTGGCTCTGGGCTCACGGGGAAATGTTTCCAAGTGATTTAAAACCTGCTGCTCCTTTGTTAAGCTCCACGGCTAAACATATACGTCTTTTTTCATGGCTGGGAGTTTGAGAGACATGGTCACTGTGACCCAGCAGAAGGGCTACCCACTGAGATAACTCTGCCAGCCACGATCACCCGCCCAGGTTGGGAGACGCAAGTCTCATTTCCAAGCAAACTATTCCCATCAGGAAAAGCCGCCGGGGAGTGGCTGGAAGCAAACGCCCTGCAACCACTTCCCAGGGAAGCGTGGCCCGGGGTGAGACGGATGGGATGGAATCTGTCCTGCCAGACGCGGGAGGTGGGTGCAACCAAGGCAATGTTGTCCTCTAATGAGGCACCTCCGCCTGAGCTGGGCTGCTTTGCTCCTCGGCGGAGGAGAGCAGCTCTGCACCGTCGGCAGAACCTCGGGCAAAGCTCCTTTCATCTCAAAATGAGGTGCCTACGGTTGGGCAAATGAGTCGCGCCCTAAAAGTGCGTCTACAGAGCCTGGAAAACCAGCTGGGGTGGAGACATCTGCATTGCAGATCTCTAGAGTCAAGGGATGCCCTGGAAGAGAGCTGGAGCTGGGTGGAGATCAGAGATGTGGAGGGAACCTGTGGCCCTGAAGGAGTCAGAAAAACATCCATCGCTACCGCCAAGCACAGCACCGAATTTTACCGGGATTCGGTGTTTCGTGTCTTGTGTTTTTCAGCCTCTGAGAGGAGCGTGGTGGGACCGTGGTGGCTTGGGGACCTCCAGCAACCCACAAACTTGTCTTTGCAGAACAGCTCAAGAGCTTTTCCCCTGATTCGCTCAAGTTTTCTTCCTTGGTCCTTCCTGCACCGACAGCCTGTCCATTCCTATTACCCTCCGTCTCTCCCAGCTGGGCTTGGATCGGTGTCAGGACATGGGCCCAACACACAAGGGGACACACAGGGCCATACTCCTCCCTGTCGGAGATGTGGCAAAGGGGACGACACGGGAGAAAGAGGAAAAATATTCAAGTCTCTTTTTTTGCTCAAAAGTCTTTCCCAGTAGCCCCGATTGCCCCTTTTTTTTTTTTTTTTTTTTAATAAACCCTCGTGTTTGAGCTCCTGCCGCGATTTTTGGGTTGGCTTTGCAGAAAGTAGGTGTCTACCCTGCGTTTTTCCCAAGCGATGGGTCCAAGTGACAGCAGTGCGCCAGACTGAGGAGTACGGATGGAGGGGAGATGTCACGACCTGACAAACAGCACCAAAATACCGGCCGTAAGTTTGGAGGTAGCGAGATGGGGCTTCGTCACGGGGGGCCCACTCATATCTCGCCTGTTATTCTGAGCCCAACATCGCCCGCTCCCTCCCACTCTTGCTTCTGGTTCCTCTTCTCGGTTCTATAATCAACAACGTGTATTTATTTCGGTGGTGCCTCTTCCTCTTTTGGGTTTCCTCGTAAGAAAATCAGCAGGTTTTGAGGGAATTAATGCAGGTGAGTTAGGTGAAAACGCCAAAACTTGTATTTCACCGCATCCACTCCACCTGCTTTTGTAGTTGAGGAACATCTAACCAGCACAGCCACGAGAGTCCCTCGTACGATTGATCCCATCTTGTCCCTCCTGAACGGCCAACAGGGAGAAACAGGCTTTTCTTGGGAGTTATCCAGGAAGCTGGACGTGTATAACGGTGTGGAAAACTGCGTTCCAGGTGGGTTTGTTTCCCTTCTCTCCCTGCAAAGGGGGCTTGAATGACTGGAGGTCCACCACAAGAAGGTGGAAAGGTAAGGGAGGTCCCCCCATCCTGTGCAACTTTTCTTAATCTCGCTGGCCCAAAAGCTAAGAAACCCAGAGAAATGCATCCACAGCAAGGCAGAAAGTGGAGAGTGCAAAACGAAACGCTCTTTTATTTAAAATAAATATCAGCAACGTAGACAGAGATAGAGACCAGCTCCTCAAACCAAGCCAGCTTGTAGTGAAAGGCCACGTCCCTTGGTAGAACAGACTCTGGATCTGCCTTGCAACTGGTGTCAGAAGGAAGACACTTCAGAAAGAGAGATAAGCAGGGGGATTCAGTCTGTTAAAGGCAAAATAAATTGAGAAAGACCACACGTTTGAAAGTCTCGAGCGCTCTCCATCCTTGATCAACCCCTCAATGTTCCCTTCCTTCTGATGTGCTGACTCTGTCACCTCGTACTGGCTGATCTTTCCTCTTCACTGCTGTCTGCTGGTGGCCCATCTCCCCATCCTTGCCGTACGGGTGCCATCCCAAAGCTCCCAACGGAGGTGGACGCGGGAGAGGAGCAGCAAGTTCCTTCGTCACTACGCTTTGAGCAACCACAGCAAACGGCTGACGTCACACAGGAGATGTCCCTTTCATTGAGGTCTGACTGACAGACATCTCAAGGACAGATCCGCAGGGGAAACCTGAACCCTACCCAGTCCAGAGGGGACATCAGCTGCCCGGTCATGGACTGGTCCTCTGAGGGTGGGCTCTGGGTGATTTCTTGCAAACGAGGCCCCATCCCCATCTTGAACCAAGGGAAGACCCTCTCCCTGTTGAACGAGGCTCTGGTATAAACCAAGATGGGAACGTCATCGTCTGTGCTGAAAAATGCCACCCGCCCCCCTTCATAATCCAAGGAGACCCGTATCCTCCTGGGAAGCGGGTTCAGGCGCAGGTTGGCACGGGGCGATGTGAGGGAGTGATAAGCCTCCAGCGCCCAGACCCCCTCCTTGGGGGTGAAGCTCAGGGGTCCCTTCCTCTTGACTGATGCTCGGGCCACCCCCAGCGCCCAGACGCCCCCCTGCCCCACCTCCACCTCCCAGAAATGCCTCCCCGAGGTGAAGCCCTCGCAACCCAGCACGCAGGGTTCAAAGTCAAATCTCTCCGGGTTGTCCGGGAGGTCCTTCGGTCTCAGCTGGCCCCTGGCTTGTTTTCGGTCCTCAGAGAGGTGAAGGTTGGGGTGAGCCGTAGACGGGTCCAGGGTCACGTTGGCTGCAGGACAAGGGAGAACCAGAGCACTGGAGGCAGGGCTTGGCCCCAGGAGATACTGGAGAGGTTTCTTTTCCTCCCAACATCTGGGACCAGCCCTGCTCTCCTGCTTCTCCCAGTTCTGGATGCTTCATGGGCAGGTCTGGGGCTGGTACCAGCCTTGGGGTCCCCCAGCGGAGATGCCCCTGGGGGTGGAAGGAGAAGGGGGAGAGGACAAAGCATGGGGAGCAGATGGTTGGAAAGTCATGGGGAGGGAAGGGGAAGCACAAATGCTCTTCTCAGGTGTTCCACTGGGTCCCAGAGGGGCGTTTGGCTTTATGAGAACCATATCTCAGCCCCTGGATACACCAGGAGCATCAACATCGGGATGCTGTCGCCCTTCCCTTCCTCTCCCTGGGGGGGACTGCGTTGTTTCTTTTTTTTTATGGGAATCTTTCCCACAAGCCAAAACCCCATTTTCCCGCCACCGTCGACTTACTTGGCTCTTGCAATTTAAACATCAGGCTGTCTAAAGAGGAGAGAGATGTTGGGGTGTCAGGTTCACGTCTCAGGCAAAGTGGCTGCAGCTTCGCGCAGGCTGGGGAGGCGGAACAGCTAAAGGGAGACTCGGGAGGGGGAATATTGAGGGTGTGGGGGCTTGGCCGGGGGCAAAGGCTCTGGGGTGACCTGCCCTGGTGCAGCTATTGATGCTGTCTCCCAAAGCCGGGGGAGATGGACCTCCTGGCCAAGCTAAACTCATCTCCAAGAGACGCTGCATCGGATTTCTCCCCCGCATTGTAGCATCCCCTCCCTGGCTTTGTACCCAGGGGAACTTTAATCTTCCCACCAGCTCCCAAGCGATGGGGACAACCGCACTGGCAGCTCTGAATCTGCTTTTCGCGTGAGAGGAGGCTCCTTTTGCTGAACTCGTTTTTTCTCTCCTCGCCACTTCCCGACTCTTTTTTTGCCCCAGGAAAAACTGTCAGTGTCCTTCTCCGGTTAAAAGTTTCAGCTGCGTTTATTTGCAGCAGCTTCTGGGTGGGTTTTACGTTAGCAGCCAGCACACAAGAACCAGGCTTTTCCCGGATATCAGGCCCACAAGGCAACGTGCCTTCTCCTAACCCCCTTTGGTACCTTGGCATTTCCTCAGCGTGCCTCTCACGAGGACGTTCCTCTGAACAAAGTCCTCGAGTCTTCTTTCCAGATCGGAGGAAATCTCCACCGGAGGGTCGAACTTCATCATCTCACAACTGCAAAGAGAGTAGAAGAGGAGGCGGGGGGGAAAACGCATGTGTGCTATATTTGATTGCTCATTTTGTTCTCATTAGATAATCCGGGAGAAGCTGTGGGACGGGCTGAGGGTACTTATCCAGGAGCAAATAAAATCTCCCCCCGCTTTTTCCCTGCCCTTTTTCTTTGCAGTTTGTTTCCCCCCGGGCAGCCGCTGAACAGACATTTTTTTGAACACAAAGCACCGTCGTGGGAGGCTGAGCTATCAACCGCGTCCATCTGGTCTGAAACCCCCACCTCAGGATTCACCCGGGCGGCATCCAGACCTCTCCAAGCATCAGCGTGGGGGACGGAGCCACGTTACCTATTCAAGAGTCTTCTGATGTCCTAAAGGTGGGAAGAGAGAGGAGAGAGAATTGGGGAAGAGGAACAACAGGTGCTGTGTCTTCTAGGCCAGGTTGGACAGGGCTTGGAGCAACCTAGTCTAGTGGGAGGTGTCCCTGGCCATGGCAGGGGGGTGGCACTGGATGGTCTTTAAGGTCCCTTCCAACCCCAACCATTCCGTGATTCTAACACGTTACATATTTTTATGGAATTGCAGTAGCAAAGGAGGACCCTACGCATGGGATGATCCCACCTGCAGCAATGCTAGAAGACACCAGGGAGCTCCCGTGGGGCCGAACTTGGGTTCCCGGGCCTCAGGCTTCGCTCCATCCCTCCTTTCCCCGCCAGCCCTGAGGCATCAGGCTCTCACCTGCAGGAACTGGCTGGCCGGCTGCTGGAACTTCCCCTCCATCTCCCAGATCAGGGTGTCGAGGTGGGACATCTCCTCTGAGACCTTTGCCACTGCTTCCTCCTGGACCCTGGTGATGGCCCTGTCCAGGTCTGCCAGCTGGGTCAGGAGGAGGCGCTCTTGGTCCTTCAAAAACTGATGCAGTTGCTCAAATTCACACACTATCTTCTTCCCTTCGTTTTTGGTTTTCTCCTGCCAGGATCGGAGATGAAGGCAATGAAAGAGGGGCAGGAGACCTCCCTGCGCAGCAGAAGGCATCCCGCAGCCATTTCTACGCCTCCAGCACCTGAAACACTGGCAAAAACTTCCCTCGTGGATTATTTTTACATCATTCTAGTTTCTGTTAGTGCCACGTCTCTGGGGCTGATGGAGTCTGTGGGGCCACAACGACCTTTGCAGAAGGAATCGGAGTAGCCTCAGGTGAAGCTCCGTGAGATGGGCAGGAGATGATGGGGGGGCTACCGAAAAAAAAATCTCACTGCACTCAAGAAAAAGAGATCAGTGCTCCAAGGCCACCGGGTTGGCCTCGGGGTACCATGTCCTTTGTGATATTCGGTCAATAAAAAGGTGAATTTAACACCAAGCCGTCTTGCTGGGGGTGGAGGTGGTAGCAAGGACTATTCGGGAGGAAGCAAAACCGAGAGGTGCAACCTCAACGGGGCTGTTTATGGATTTATAGAGTTTAGAGGGGAAAAAAACCACCCCTTCCAGCCCATTTCTCTATACCAGGCTGGGGACTGTCTGTTCCCCCCAGCTCCCTCGCGGGGGAGCTGAAGTTTTATCTCCCCGGTGCAGGCTCCAGCTGATGTGGAACCCCAGCAGATAAACGCCGCCTTGGCCGGGAGCAAATGGCACAACGCTCCGCCAACCAAATATGCAAGATCCGGCCTCAAAACGCAGCGGCAACGCTGGGCTTGGGTGGAGAGATCAACCCTCCCCCAGGCTCCTGCTGGGGGGCACCTACCAGGCACGAGCTCTTCCTTACTCTGGTTTTTCTGCTCTCCAGGAATTTTTCTCTCTCCTCCTTCAAAGCCTGTAGGCGAGCCTGGATTTCTTCCTGAGGAAAAAGGAAAAGACGTTCTTGGAGGAGCGGAGAAAAATCCCTTTTCCCACTACGATTCGTCCTAGATGGGAGAGGCTTTGCCAAAACCCTGGCTCCTCCGCAAGGAGCGGAGCTGGGGGAGGAGGAGGAAGGTCCACGGCGACGTTCTGAAGATCCGGGCAAAGAAAATAACAAACCTGCAAGCGCCGGGGGGGGGGAAATTCTGCAGAAAAGCAAAACACGAACAATAATAACAAGCCCACGTCCAGGGAAGCGTGCAAGAGCAAGATAAGCGCGTAGTGAGATTTCCCTCAAAAACACGCGCAGCCTCCAGAAATTGGTGGCTCTGGGATAAATATCTCTGTATTTAACAACCCTCGGTGGATTTATTTACTGGGCCTTTATATAAGTGTTCGTTTGGGGGTTTTTTCGAACCCTTCAGCATCGACATCTTGCAGCGAGGAGTTCCCGCCGTTAACGCGGCGTGGTGTTGGGCTGTGCTTGCAATTCTCAGGGTTTTTTTGGGGAAAAAAAGATGATGAGAACAGGTTTGGGTGAGCAGGAAAACAGAGAAGGAGCAGAGAAAGGGGAAGAGACGGACGGGGGGAAAAAAAGGTTATTTCTCTGTATTTGAAACTAAAGAAACAGCGAATAGGGGAACGAATATGCACAATTGCCCTTAGTAACTGATGTGGAAAAAAAAGAAAGAGGAATTCCTGGGTGTTTTTTACATGTTTTGAATAGTCATCATTTTCAGTATTTCAGTAGAGTCAAGCCGATGGCAGAGTTCAAGGAGGAAAAGGGCAAACAAGGTCGGGTTTTTTTTTATTTCTCCCGGGCTGTTGGCAACGATGAACAAATTTAAGCGGGAAGGGTGGGAAATCCCAATAGGATCACTGCAAAAAAAAACCCCAAAAACAAAACAAAACCCCAACCATCCATGCAACAACTGGAAGCACACGGGTAAATGACACCCGAAAAATCCCCGTTTTGCAGCAGATGCAGCCAAATGCCTTGGGAAAGGGATTTTCCGCGGGGTGCGAGCACATCCCTGGGCTTTACCTTATATTCCTGGGCGGCTTCTTCGACCGGGACCACGGCGTGGAAGCGGTGAGCCTGGGACCTGTCGCAGACCACGCAGATGGGCTGCTGGTCCTCCTTGCAGAAGAGCTTCAGAACCTCCTGGTGCTGCCTACACACGTTCTCCCTTCCTCCTCCTCCTCCTCCTCCTCCTCCCTGGCTGAGCTGCCTGGCGATTTCGGCAATTTTTGCCAGCTCTCTGCTGGGACGGAAACTCTTCTGCAAAGCCGTTTGCCGGCACTGGGGGCAGGAGAAATGTGCCTCCAGCCCTTCCCAGCAGTGGGCAATGCACGGCTGGCAGAAGTTGTGGCTGCAGTGGACGGAAACAGGGTCTTGGAAATAACCCAGGCAGATGGAGCAGGAGTTTCGCTCTGCAAGCTTTCCGTGGGGCTCCACGTAGCCATGGGTCTTCCCAACCCGCCTCCAGGATGGGATCAAAGGAGCTCTGTTTTGCGGGCAAGAAGAGGGGGACCTTCCTCCTGCTGGTTGCAAACGGGGGCAAATCAACTCCCAGCCCTCCAGCCGTGAAACGGAGAAGAGTGAGAAGGAGGCAGGCGCGCGCGATGGTTCCTCCTCGCCTCCTGCCGGCCTCCCACCGCTTTCGGTTCCGTTGACTTTCTGAGCCAGCTGTGAGTTAGCAGATAGGAGGCTGGAGGAGGGCAGGGCGGCTCTTCAGCGGGACCAGGACGGGCTGGAGGAGTGGCTGGGGAAGAAATCTCATAGAACTCGGGGTGAGATACCCTCCTGCACTGGGACCAGCCATGGAAGAGGACTTTGGGGTCTTGGGGGGGGTGGGGGGGGGGCAAGTTGTCCATGAGTCAGCGGTGGGACCATACACCAAAGTGTTGTGTCTTCTAGGCCAGGTTGGACGGGGCTTTGAGCAACCTGGTCTAGTGGAAGGTGTCCCTGCCCATGGAACTGGATGGTCTTTAAGGTCCCTTCCAGCCCAAACCATTCTGTGACATCAACCCCATACGGGGCTGCGTTTGCAAGAGCAGAGAGGGGAGGGACTGCCCCCCTCCATCAGCACATGTGAGGCCATATCTGGGTACAGGGACCAGTTTGGGGCTTCCCAGTACGAGGTGGACAGGGTCAGGCCGCCAAACTGAAGGCCAGGATGGACGGGGAGAGACTGGGATTATCCGTCCTGGAAAGGAGAAGGATCAAATCGCTGCAACTGCCCAACGGGGTTAGAGAGAGGGCAGAACCCAATACCAAATCCCTCCATGCCTCTCATTATCCCCTTTTAATTGTTTAATTACCCATTTAGGCTGGACAACAGAGCTCCTGGGCCCACAGGCATCCTTGCCCTGCTTTCCTAGGCGTAGGCTTTTCGGGATAAGACGAGGACTGGATGGACTTTCATCTGAACCCTTTTGTCTCGTGTGCTTTCTCAAGGAAAAAGTCCAATCCCTTGCTTGACTAAAGCCCAGTGCACCAGGGATCGCATCGCGCCAGCACCAAAAGGGCCGTTTCTATGTGTTTATTCCCAATTCTGACACACACCCACCCCCCGTTTACACATGGAGTCGGGATGGGACCGAGCTGCAAATGGCTCCAGCTCCTGGCTTGCTGCTGACTTTTCACCACCTTTATTTCCACGGACTTGCTGTGTTTGACGGGGCAGAAAACTCAGGTTTATGGTCTCCCCGTGCAGTGGGTTTTAGGGAGGAATGAGGATGACTTTTTCCTTCCTCTGGCTATTTTAAGCAACTTCCAAAGAAAACCCACGGGGGGGAGGGGAGCAAAGAAAAAGAAAACACGCAAGACAGAAATTACTTAGAATTGCACATTTACTTTTAACTCCCCAGCAGTGTAAGTTTGCAGGCAGCCAGTAACAGTCATTTAACGATTAAAAGATCAAAATATAGTTTAAGGCATGGAAATGCTCCCCTTTTGCACTAAAGGAAAGGAACCCAACCACCGTTACCTTTTCACATCCACGTGGTGGAATTGGGACAGAACTCAGCCCCCAGTTTCTTTCCCAAGGGCAAGTTGGTGGCTTTGGGTTTTTTTTCCCCTGTGCCTCAGGGAAGAAGTTTGAGGTGAGCATCCTCCATCACCATGAACCACGGGCAGACCTTCTCCCCTTTGAAAGAAGCCTGCAGAAAAGCAAAGATCCGTGCCTTGCTCACGGCATCAAAAAACATCACCCTCCCTTCCTGACAGTCCAAGCAGACTCGTATCCGCTGGGGAACATCGCGTAGAGTCAAGGGGGTGACATCAGGAGAGGTCAGAGCCTTGTACCCATCTTGGTTATGACACAGAGCCCATACCCCTGCTTTGGGCTCCAAGGGCAACCAACGCTCCCTTGGCACTGACTCCTTGGCCACCCCGATGGCCCACATGCCCGCGCCACAGATCTCCACGTCCCAGCGGTGCCAACCCGACGTGAAGCCCCTTGAGCCCATCACACAGGGATCGACTTTGAACCTTTCCGGGTTGGAGGGCAGGTCCTGATCGCAGCTTCCCCACCATATGCCCCTGTGGCCCTCCAAGAGGTAAAGCCTGGCGTTGGCCGTCTTTGGGTCCAACGTCATCTGTGCTGGAGATGGAGAGAGAGTCAGGCTCATCGCAGCAGATCTGGGGGGCGCGGGGCTCTTTCTCTCCCTTCCCGTCCCTCTGATCCAGTTGAGACCCCTCCAGGCATTGCCTGGTGGTGGGACCAGGATGGGAGAAGGGGGAAAGGAGGAGCAGAGCAGTTTCGGTTGATCTTTGGGGGCAGCAGAGCTTGTTTTACCATATTTTTTTGGTTTAATATGATGGTTTGGTTGGGCACGCGTTCGGTTCACTTACTTGTGAATGGAAGTTCAAAATCCAGTATGTCTAGAGGAGAAAGAAAGAGAAAAACGTGAGGGGCAGAAAGATCAATTGGTCTAATTCTGGATTTCTGCAGAAATCCAGAGAGTCTGGAACAAGCTTGGGGGGGAATGCAGAGAAACTTGTGGAGGCAGAGGAGAAAAACAGGACGATGCGTATGAAATTCCCCCACGTGCAGAGGGGGAAAGAAAATTAATACAACGAGGCACTGGAGCAATGAGGAGCACGGGAGAGCAGCAAGGAACCGTCTCCACGTAGTTAATGGGAAATATGTGGGACTCCATGCAACTGGCAACACCAGCAGCAGGCAGGTAATATCAGACCAACGCTTGTTGGCAACCTCATTATTGGATCTTGGAAAAAAACAAAAAATACCCCTCATTCAACAACCAGGATGCGTTTCTTTCGCATGGCTTCACTCCATCCCTCCCCACCAAGAAGCACGACGGCGTTTTCCTTTCCGGACCTGCGCATGGTACCTTGAAATTTCTCCATAGCCTCCTTGATGGCTGCGGTTTTCTCTGTGAAATCACTGGATTTCTCTTCCAGCTCAGGGGAAACATCGAGTTCCTGCGAGGACATTTCGCTCTCGCACCTGGAAGGGAAGAGGGGATGGATTTACGCCTGGTTGTAGTTCATTACCCCGTGTTTTATCAGCAGTCAGTGGGGAGAATTAGTGGAGGGAAGATGATGGGTCTGCACCATCTCGCACGCCTTAGACAGCAAACTGCACACACGATCACACGTCCCCCTTGTAGATGTTCATTGATTTCCTTCAGCTGTGAAAGGATGAGGTGGTCGTGTCAGGGTCCTAATGGGAATTAACAGCCCTGAGCAGACCCACCTGGGACCCATGGTCCAGGGGCTCTATTTAAGCTCAGCCCTGGAGCATCCAGCCCTTTTGCAAGCTGCCTTGGAGGAGCATCCATGCATGGCCACGGACTCTGTGGATCCACCCCATGGGCTGCCTTCTTGACTTGCCCCCAGCCCTGCCTCCTGCCCACGGACCTCCATGATGCTCTGGGCTTCCCCCAGCTGCTCTTCCCAGCCCTGCTTGGCTCTCCTCCTCGCTCAGGTACGTGGAATGGGGCTATGGCTGGTGATGTCTCCGTTCCCTGTGCGGTTGGGCGCAGCTCCACAGGGAGCCACCAGCCCTTGCTGCACCTTGACAACGTGTTCCAGGTTGATGCTCGTGGAGCATCAGTAAGTAGAGAGAGGGAGAGCCCTCCTTCCAAGCCCCAGTGTCCTCAGTCAAGTCCAAAGGCTATATTGCGGAAGAGCCAACCTCTCCCTACATGGTTTCTCCTGGTGTCCTGCCACAAAGCTGCTCTATTGTGGTGAAATGTTGATAGGAGAAGGACCGCATACCTGCTCAAGGTGGTTTTGATGCCCTAGATGAGAGAGAAAAAGAGACTTAATGACATGGAATGCCTCCCCTTGGAGTACTGGGGCCCCACTCTAATGAAGTCCCTCTTTTATCATGTTGGGGTAGAAAAACAAAGAGATGGAGACCAAGCTCAAGCCGGGCCTTCACAGCGAGTTTGGAAAGCCTGGGGTCTCACCTTCAGGAGTTCGCAGTCTGGCTGCTGGCATGTCCTCTCCATCTCCCCAATCAGCATGCCTAGGCTCGTCGTCTTCTCCAAAAGCCCGTTGAGGATTTCTTCATGCGCGTTCATTATCTCTGTGTGCACCTGCTCCAGCTGGGCCAGAAAAAAGGACTCCTGCTTCTCCAAGAACTTGTGCAACTTCTTATATTCCATCGCAACCTCCTGCTTTGCAGCTTCTGTCCTCTTCTGCCAAGGGCAAGCCGAAGTGGGTAAAGGAAAGCAGAGAGCAGGACAAGAGCATCAAGAGTCAACGGTGGGCCATGCATTAGTGGGACCCACCAAAAAGCGGCATTTGGGGAAGATACAAACCCACTCTCCCTTCCCCACACCCCTTGAGCATCACCCACCCATGGCGGAGAGGAAGAGGAGATGTTCCTCCTTTCTTCCCCCACCTCCTGCCAAGGAAAACAGATGGGCACCTACAGTGTAGTCCTTGATTCTGTCTTGTCTGTTCTTCACGGAATATTGAATCAGTTCTTGCTTTGATTTCAGAAGATACAGTTGGCTCTGAATTTCTTTCTGAGAGGAAAGAAAGAAGTCCTTTGTTGAACGGCATCGTGGTCTGGCATGCTCAGCAGAAACAATGGGGAACTCTTGACTGCTCTTGAAGGAAGCGTTCACAAAGTTTTGTGACACTCGTGACCATTTCAAGGCTATTAACCTCCCCCACCCCCTTTTTTTTTTTGCTTTTTTGACCAAGGTCAAGGAGATTTCAGGGAGCTGTGGGGTAGGAGAAAGACAGAAGGAGATCCTCAGCCTGTTTCCTACAGTTCTTCAGCAGAACTGACCTTGATAAGGGACCCGCATCCCGGAGGAGAGAACCATTTACAGCTGCCGGATAAACAAACCCTCGTGAGGCTCAGTAAACCCCTGGCATTGCAAATCGTGAGGTTAAAAAGTCGCGGAGGGATTGTGGTGGTGAGAAATCCTACGCCTCTGTTTCTTACCCTTGCCTAAGCCTCTGCTCGTGGCTGAACCCTGGGGGAGAGGACCCCTTGATCCCCAAGAGCACGGTGCTCCTACGTCCACCTCTTCCTCAGGGCAGGTAATGCCACCTCAAGAGTTGGTATCATGAGATAAGGATGGGTGAGGCCACAGGTGGTTTACCCCGCAGGCCAAAGGCTATACAGGTAACTAAACCCATCAAGAGCAGCAACACCAGGAGCTTCTGGCCCTTTGTGCCTCAACATGCCCATCTCACCTTGTACTCCCGGGCGGCCTCATCCACGGGAACCACAGAGTGGTCACGGTGCACCTTGGACCTGTCACACACCAGGCAGATGAGCGTTTTCTCCTCTTCACAGAAGAGCTTCAGGGCTTCCTGGTGTTTCTCACACAAGTTCTCCTTTCCTTCCACCTCTCTGACCGGTTGCAGGTTCAAGCCCTTGGCTTCAGTGATGTTGGCCAACCTGTCGTTGGGGCAGAGTCTCTTCTGGGACACCCTCTCCCCACACTGGGGGCAGGGGAAGTTGGGGTTCAGTCCTTCCCCGCTCCGAGTGACGCACCCCTGGCAAAAGCTGTGCCCACAGTGGATGGACACGATGTCCTGGAAAATTTCCAGGCAGATGGAGCAGCAGGCTTCATCCTTGGGCCTTTCTGCATGGTCTGTCATGATGAGCGACCTTCGCAGTTGCACTCTCCGAGTTTGTTTCACTTTCGAAGCAACAGGAAGGAGAGGGATTTCTCTTCCTGATTCTACGCCATTGGTTAAACTGAGATCCAGCCCCTTTCCGGCGGGGCTCTGTGTAATGCATTTATTTACATCGCTCTGGGAAACACCAGTTTGACAGCTGAGGAGGAAGAGAACTGGAGATGCCCAGCTCATTTTTACCCTACCCTGAAGGCACCTGGATTTTTCAGTCTCCAAAGCCGCTTCGCATCAGTGGAGACAGGTGGATTTGGTGACTCAACAGCAGCTAGAGCAGGAGTTTCGTGCCCTGGTAGCACCTCAGAGGGGTTGTGGTGCAGCTGGGGTGGGAGGCAACCACTGGTTGAAAATCCTGCTTGAGATATCAGGAGTGACAGGACCTGGCCAGGGCTTGGGAAGGACCTCAGCACCCTTCAGGACAGCCTCTGTAGGGTTGTTTGGGTGGGCTCTAACATCTCCCGGGTGACCCTAAGGGTTCAAAAGTACAATTCACAGCATGGCAGGGCCCTCCTGGCTGTCAGAAGAAATTTCTGCTGCTCCTGCCCTCTGGGACATCAGCTTGGCCCTTGGGGTAAGGTGGGACATCAGACTAACACCCTGCAGAGACTGCTATGGATCAAAGATGCTCACGTGTCCCTGGAGACTGCTAGTGCCTCCAAGACCCTGAAAGGTCCCAGCAGGTTTCTCTGATCCACGGTGACAGAGCTGAGGGTCTGGACTGATGCTTTTTCCTTCCTTTTCCAGCTTTTTAAATGCCTTTACTTTCAAAAATGGTCGTTGTCGTTTCCAGCGTCATTGCCTTTCAACTGGTTTCCAGTCCGGCTGTTTTTCCAGCACACACGCGGGAAAAGGGATCGCTATTCCCTCCCATCACAGCTGAGACGAAGCAAGAAAAGCTTCGTTAAGCGCTTTCATTTGAGCTTTACCAGAAGCAGGTCAAGAGAGGGCAGCAAAGCCGCCAGGGTTTGCCACGCTGGTGGGGGCGCAGCACCGTTTTCCCAGTTTCTCTCTGACCAGAAAGAGAAAACAGCTCCTGAAATATAGAAAGACACTTCAATACAGTCATTTGGCATATAAAAAATTATATAAAACTGCTTACTAAGCTTCCTGACCCAAACGTGTATATATATGAACTGCAGAAAGGCAGAGTTCCAGCTCTTTCTGTTCATCTTTACTTCCTCTGACCCCTGATTTCTCCCACCCCACAACTCTGCGAAAGGCAGCTGAAAACCACGGGGTTCAACACCGAAGCCCTCAAATGTGTATGCTCTTGCCAATACTGTGGGGGGTTTGGCTCATAAGAGGTCTTGGTGGGAAAATAGCAGATATTACACTTAATTCAGTGGTATCTTCTTTTCCTTTCTAGTAACCGAACCGGGAACCAAAGTTCTGGCTTCTTCAGCCCTGCAGGAACGTCATTGTTGAATGTCAAGAGTCAACATGGTTGAGTGTCAAGGTAAGGAGAAATTGGAAAGGGTGGGAGAAGAGAAGAAGGGATTAAAGCTGTGAAACCGGTGCCCCAGGGGCTGTTGCACAAATCCTAGGCTTGGAAATCTTGGAGAGTACTCCAATGTTCAAAAAATCCAGAGGTCTGCCCAAGATGATCCCTTCCACTCTTGAAAACCCCATGAAAATGAGATTCAAAGTGGATACCGGGACTCGTTTGCTCCGCTTTATTCGTTACCATCCATAGAATCCCGAAATATAGTGTGGTTTCCTGGATCAAACCAAAGGCTTGTCCAGAGCATGCAATGTCCATCTCACTGTCTCAGGGAGCCAGCTGGATCCTGGACTCCCAAACCCAGAAGAAAGGCAGGATTTTCTCTCCGTTGAAAGAAGTTGGAGGAAAAGCAAAAGCCAAGGTCTCGTTATCGGCATCGAAGAAAGCCACGTGTCCCTTCTCGTAATCCAGAGAGACACGGATAGTCCTTGGCCTCCCATTCAGAGGTTGAACTGTTTCGAAGGAGGTGAACGCTTGAAACCTGTCCCCACAGATGCCGATGGCCCAAATCCCCTGGGAAGGGTCGAGGTTAATCCAACCCTTTCTCCACGCCGAGTCTCTGGCCACCCCAACAGCCCAAAATCCCCGGCTCCCCAGTTGCACTTCCCAGTAGTGCCTCCCCACGGTGAAGCCTTCGCAACCCAACACAGAGCAGTAGGTGTCAAATCTCTGGGGGTTGTTGGGCAAATTCTGGGGCGTTTCATCCCATCTCACGCTCCTCCGGTCCTCGGAGAGGATGAGGTGGGGGTTTGCTGTGTCTGGATCCAGGGTCACGTTTGCTGGTGGGAAGGAAAGCACGAGAGAAAGAAAAACAAGACGTCAGAGGGAAGGCGATGGACGTTTCTCTCCATCTACACCCTCCTGGGTTTTTCCCAGGGATGAAATCTTGGCCTGACCGAAGCTTTGATAAATGCTTTCTCCATGAAGATCTATTTAAAGGCTCTGTTTTTAATTGCGATGGAAGGGGAATAGGAATTCACCTTGCCAACCCACCAGGGAAGTGCGAATTCCCTGGTTTTGCTGTCTTTTTCTCGCTTGGGTCCCCCTTTTTCACCCCGGTATACCTCCAGTCTCCTGCGACTTAGAATCATAGAATAGAATCATAGAATCATAGGGTTGGGAGGCACCTCTGGAGATCATCTGGTCCAACCCCCTGCCAGAGGAGGTTCACCTAGAGCAGGTTGCACAGGAACGCGTCCAGGCGGGTCTTGAATGTCTCCAGAGACGGAGACTCCCCCACCTCTCTGGGCAGCCTGTGCCAGGGCTCTGCCACCCTCAAAGTCAAGAAGTTCCTCCTCATGTTTAGGTGGAACTTCCCATGCTCAAGTTTGTGCCCATTACCTCTTGTCCTGTCGCTGAGCACCACTGAAAAGAGCCTGGCCCCATCCTCCTGACACCCCCCCTTGAAGTATTTATAAGCGTTGACTTACCCCACTGCACGTCCAGTTCAACTGGGAGACTCTCTGGAAGGAGAGAGAAACAGGTAAATAGGAGGAGGTGCGCTCTTCCCCTTGCAAAACAAGTGAAATCACCAGGTGAACAAATCCAGCTCACGGATAAGGTGGACCCTCAAACCCAAGGTGACCAGCTTTGTGAGGATATCTCTTTAACCCCGAGGTGACTGCGCCAATTGCTAACTGCAGATCAGAGGAGGGAACGGGAGGGTTATTTGAACGTGGAGAATGGTCTCAAAATAGCTCGTCCAGGGTTATCTATGTAAACACCGCCGTCCGCTTGCAATATGTTGACCTTTCACGCCGACTCCCTCGCGGACGGCTAGGCGTTACCTACCGCCTGTTTGGTTGAAAGAGGACCGGAATCGAGAATTTGATTCGCGTCCTTCGCATGGCCAAAGGGAGGGACTCGCTACGCTCCTTCGCGTTACTCGAGCGTTCAGACGCCTGTGCAAATACGCCTGGGAACAGAGTCACCCTCCCTCTTCCAGCTCCAGCCCCAGATAGGAGGGTTATTAACTCATCGTTAGCATTCCTCAGCCAGGGCTTTATGCTGGTGGTTGGCCGGTGGCCACTCCTCTCCAGCTGCAGAAGCGTGTTTAGGTTTTCCCCTTCCTTCGTACCTTTGAATTTCCTCAGGGCCTCCTTCAGCACGATGTTTTTCTGAGATAAATCCTTGAGTCTCTTTTCCACTTGGGGAAACTTCTCCGTCGGTTGCTGGAAAGTCCTTGCTTCACACCTGGAAGGAGAAGACTTTTGAATTCCTTCCTTGCTGAACAAGCTAAGCAGAAACCCTGCTCAGAAAAGCTGCTGGGTGAGCTTATTCCTCCCCAAACATCAGGTTGAGTCAGTTGAGACGCTGCGGACATCTCAGTGGCCCCAGGGTCCCTGTGGAGGACATGCTTGCTCTGGATCTCCTCAGAGGTGGGTATTGGCTTCCTCCAGGTGAATGGAGAAGGTGTTGGGGACGTGGTCTCGCGCCAGGGCCACCTCCTCCCTAGATTCTTCCTCACCCTGAGCACTGGGGACCCTGGTAGGGAGGACAACCCCTCCTGCTCCCCCATTCCTGTCCACTTTGTGACATTGTGCTTGGGGACAAGCATCCCCTCCGGAAAGGGAGAGCCACGTACCTGGTTACGGCACTCCTGGCATCCTAAAGGAGAGAGAAGATGGGAATTAAACTTTGAGCGATCTTCAGGCCCGTTTATATCTCTTATCTCCCTCAGCTGCTGTTGGCAGGCACGCTTTGCTTGGTTTAGATTTTCTCGTGCCACCACAGAGGAAGATCAGGGACCTCTTGTGCTCATCCAGTGGCCCATTTGGTCCCTTCAACCCGGTCCCCAGCGAGAAGAAACGCTCAAAGGCAGCAGGTGGAATATTGTATCCACTTCCAAACACTGCTTCTGCTTGTGTCCTGCCCGGCGTGGTCTCCTGGGGAGGGAAAGTGTGGTCCTGTGCTGGGGTAACCCCACCCTGGACTTAATTAATTTTTTAGCTCTTGCCAGAGTCGTGCACGATGTGCATCGATCTCACAGAATGGTTTGGGTCGCAAGGGACTTTCAGGATCATCTAGTTCCAACCCCCTGCCATGGGCAGGGACACCTCCCACCAGACCAGGTTGCTCAAAGCCCCGTCCAACCTGGCCTTAAGGATCTCCAGGGATGGGGCATCTCCCTTGCTTTGCCTGGGGTTGGGAGGGAAAGAGTTGGGTGGACACTTCCAAGATGCTGAAGGACTAATTCTGGGGTCCTCCTCTTCGCGGGTCGGATATAATATCACGTAGCTCATTGATGTTCATGTACCATGTATGATAAGGCTCGTTCATGAAATGAGCATCTAAAAGAGCCTCTCAAAACGACAAGGCAAAGAGATTGGGAAGAGGGGGAAGAGACGACCACCTCAACGGCACGTTCAAAGGGTTGCAAACTCCATGGCCCAGCTCCTCGCTCTCACCTGCAGGGATTTATTCTCCGGCTGAGGGCTCATCCCTTCCAGCTCCTGGATGAGGTTGCCCAGGTGGGAGATCTCCGCGGAGATCTTCCCGTCGTTCTCTGCCTGGGTCTGCACTATCTGCTTCTCCACGTCCTCCAGCCACATCAGGAGGAGACGTTCCTGCTCGTCCTGGAACTGGTGCAGCTCCTCAAACACCAACATGATCTTCCACTTCTCGGCTCTCATCTGCTGCTGCGAGGAGGGATGAGAACAGAAGAAATCAGAGACCTCCAAAACCTCGTTAAATAAAACCAGCAGCAAGGACCGGTCTTTGGCCCTGTGGCCAGTCTGAGCCCATAGCCCGTGGCTCTGGGTCCCCTTTGAGCTTTATATCATGCCCTGTGGAGTCATAAAATACTTTTGGACTTTTTTTGGGGGGTTGTTTCTGTTTTTCAGCTCGAGAAACATGCGGGCAGTGTTTCCTCATGGTTTTTCCCCACAGCCCGGAGAAGACCAAGCGTTGCACGCTGGCATCTGTGAGCGTTTGATGGGACAAACCCTGCCGGGAAAGCGGGAGAGGAGGATTCAGATGCGGTGAGATCCTGCGGAGGCTGTTGGAAAGGGTCCCTGGCATGTGCAAATTCCCCAAAACTCCCACATTTTGG
Source organism: Stercorarius parasiticus (assembly GCA_013396915.1). Taxonomy (NCBI): domain Eukaryota; kingdom Metazoa; phylum Chordata; class Aves; order Charadriiformes; family Stercorariidae; genus Stercorarius; species Stercorarius parasiticus. The sequence goes on from VWZL01005115.1 coordinate 116,805, forward strand.
CACTGAGGGCGGCAGCTAGATGGGACAGGACGGAATCCAGGACCGCAGCACGAGCAACCAGCAGCACGTTCATGGCGTTTTCCTCCCATCCCCACTTTATTTAGCAGGAAAGTCATCGCCCTTCTCTGCTCACCTTCAGCCTGGCAGCCTTCCCCCTTCTCATGAGGCTGCGATGAAACGTCTGTCATGCTTTCTGCTTCTGCTTTTGAGGAAATCGCCATCTTTCACTTCCTTAGAGCTACGGATCCGCCACCCCCCACCCTCTGGTAGCCCAAAACAGGGCTGGGAGGTGGTGGAAACATCTGGCACGGCGCACCGAGACGCGTCTGCAGCTGGATGCGCAGATGCCACGAGAGCCACCACCTTCACCGGGACCCAGACATCTACAGAGCAGTGGAGAAGCTCCATCAGGGTCCAAGTTGGACACGAGCACCCCCATGGACCTCCTGCTTGGTGTGGCTGAGATGGAGAAGTCTTGGAGCACCATCCCTTCGGAGCTCCGTCCCACAAATCTCCCCAGGAGGACCCACATCGCCATCTCCTCCGTCCGAAACGTGGCTGAGCTGAGCTGCAAGCGCCTCCCTTCAGCCCTTCGGAAACCACCTCGCTCTCCACTAGCATTTTTGTGGCTGCAGATGTTTCCCCCCTTCGAGAAACATCTGCGTTTCATTCGCGGGCACCTCCCCAGGACGGAGCACGTGAGACATGGGCCCGTCTCGGAGCGTTTCCTCCCCACTGCAAATTTTTTTGACCATCTTTTGACCTAGAGAAGACCCCTCCAGCGAGTACCTACCAGATACTTCTGGCTTGTCTTCTCCTCGGTCAGTTTTAACCCTCGGAGCCTTTCTCTTTCACCCTTGAGGCTCTTCAGTTTGCTTTGGATTTGCTCCTGGGCATAAGAAAAAATAATAATAATAATAATAATATTAATCCGCAAGTTGTTGGGGAGAGGGATGCATGGCGTCAACGTTACCCTCGCTAATTCCTGCTGTGTTTGAGCAGGAGACCACCAGAACTTGGAAATAATATTCAAATATTCTTTATTTTATTGCCCCTCTTCACCCCGAACTTTTTCCATGAAGCCTCTTGTGAATGAAGAGCCAAAAAAAAAATGTTAATGTCGCAGCCTCGTTTACAGCCCTGTTCTGCTCCTCGCCGGTTCCGTCTCCCAGAGAATTTGTGGCCGGTTGTTTTCTGTGTTCGCTGCAATTTTTTCTGCCTGGGTTGGCTCGTTTTACCCCCTTGTGAACGCAGGATGTTTTGGGGTTTTCTTTTGGTTTGGGTTTTTTTTTTTTTTTTTTACCCTTGATCAGGTCCCCCAAATTGCTGCAACTCCCCATCATCGGCAGAATCGGCGTTTCTGCCCAAACTTGGCACCTCCAGCTCCTCCTGTGGAATAACGTCCCGAGTTTGGGGTTTTTTTTACGGAGGAGGTGAATTATACCTTAGAAATACCTGTGCCGTTTTTTCTAACAACTCCCCATGCGACAAGTGCCGATGGGCGTTGGCAGCGCACGCGTCTCGCCCCGACCCCCTCTTATTTATTCTTTTTCTTTTAATCAGCTTATTTCCTCCCTCGTTTCTTCTTGTTTCGTGCTGACGGCGCGAGTAATGTCACCTTTCACCTCCCCGTTCCCAGTCATTTCTTCCCCTGTGGGCAGGATGAAATGGCACCGAGCTTCCTCCACACCAGCTCCTCTTCCTCCTCCTCCTCCCGACCCCGTCCTTCCCTCAAGGGAATTAAAAACGCCTCCCGGCATCGCCACGGTTATCCCGAGGCCGTTGCTCAGAAAGAAGATTCCTTCAGGGGAAAGGACAAACTCATCTGGGATTTCCCATCCAGTTCTTGCACAAAAATAAGCGGCAAGAGCCCTGCCGGTGCTCAGATCAGGGAAGGCGGGGGTCCAACTCTGCTAATTCGGGCATTTTCTACAAGTTCCCATCCTCGGCTGCCTTCGTGGTCCCCGGAGAAGGTGACCGCAAATAAACCGGTGGCTTTTTGTGAAGGGATCCGAGCTGAGGAGGTGACCCTGAGAAGCTGAAACTGAAATCCCGCTTTGGAGGTTGTGGTGAAAATCAGGCTTTGGCCAAGTCGCGGTGTCGGGGTGGGGGGTGGGGGGTGACCCGAAGAGTGGATTTTTCTGGGCTGGAACCAAGGCAGCGCGACGCAAAGCAACCCCAGCGAGATGCTCTACCAGCTCAGCCCAACCTCCTCCACCCCAAAGCTCGGGAAATCCTATGGGACATCCTTCCCTTTGGGAATCACAGACTGGTTTGGGTTGGAAGGGACCTTAAAGACCATCCGGTTCCACCCTGTTGCCATGGGCAGGGACATCTTCAACTAGACCAGGTTGCTCCAAGCCCCGTCCAACCTGGCCTTGAACCTTTCCAGGGATGGGGCAGCCACAGCTTCTCGGGGCAACCTGGGCCAGGGGCTCACTGCCCTGGAAGGTGGAGAAGCCCCTGGAAGGTGGAGAAGCCCCTGGAAGGTGGACCTCAGCCTCCAATGGGCCAAAAAAAAAAAAAACAACCCAAAAAACATTCTAATGAAGGACTGTGATTTCTTACTTTGTACTCCTGGGCGGCTTCTTCGATGGGGGAGACGGTGTGAGCGCGATGAGCCTGGGAGCGGTCGCAGACCACGCAGATGGCCGTCCCGTCCTCCTGGCAGAAGAGCTTGAGGGGTTCCTGATGCTTCGGGCAGAGACTTCCCGCTCCGGCCGCGTTCCCCGCCCTCGAGCTCAGCTTCTTGGCGATCTCCGCCAGGTTCCTCAACTCACGGTTTGGTCTGAATTTTCTTTTCTGGGCGATTCCGCGGCACTGGGGGCAGGTGAACCTGCGGTCCGATTTTCCCGAGCATCGCGTGATGCAGTCCCGGCAGAAGCTGTGGCCGCAGTTGATGGACACGGGGTCGCTGAAATAATCCAGGCAGATGGAGCAAGAGGCTTCCTTCTGCAGACTCTCCAGCGGGTCGCACTCGGCCATGGCCGAAGGGGAATGACGCGATTACTTTCGCTTCATTGAATTTTTATTTTTTTTCCAATTTTCTTTTTTTTTTTTTTTTTAATCTTTCGGCAGCAGCCAGGAGTGTCCTTCTCGATGAGCCTCCGCTATCTGAACCGGGAGGTCCCGTTTGACACGCGCAGCCCTGCAAAGGACGTAAAAAGGGAGGAGGGGCGGAGAAAGGGGAATTTCAGGCAGTTTTCTGCCCGAAAGGCGGTTTTGCAACACCCCTCTGAAACCTGAGTCACGCCAAAAGGCATTTCAAGGTCTCCAAGAGTTTGCTGCAGAAGAGAGAAGAGGGAAAAAGAAGTTCCTCGTCCTGACCCGTGTAACCCCTGAGTCCCAGACAATCGGTGGGGAGCGTTTGGCAGCGCTCTGGATTCCACCGCTCCCTCCCTGCCCTTTGCCGGCGTCTCCGTGCAGCCAAAACGCAAAATTACAGGGGGAAAAAAAAAAAACAACAAAACCCACCCTTTTTCCCCTTCTTTTTCCCAGGTGTTTTCTGTCGGTCAGCAATACCCGAGCTCAGCATCCTCACTGCTCCTTTCGGAGGCGATCCCAGCCTGCCCGAGGGCAGGATGCTCCCATTCAGCCAGCGGGACCGGGAATAAACCCCATCCCAGGGATCTCCGTGTGAAAAATCCTGCCCAGGCGGGATATATTTTAATTTTCAGGCAAATCGGGTTACAGCCCTGCGTCACCTTTGTGCATCGTCGCGTACGCGCTCAGGCCAAGGAGCCGCCGATTTAATTGCAAATGAGTTAATCGCAGTTTCACTTTCTTCTTGGCCACCGCGGCAGCGCCGGACGAGCAGCTCCTCCGGGGCCCGAAGTGACTCAAGGGAGGAAATGAATCACGCAGCGGCGAGAGGAAAAAAAAAAAGAAAGAAAAAGAAATATTAAAAAAAAAAAAAAACAAACCAAAAAGAGAAGTGCTTCAGCCATCCTCGGTGAGATAAGTCAGGGCGTTGCCGGGCAGGGGGTTCGCCACCGGCGTTCCCTGCCCCGAGGTCAGGCACCAGGATCGGACCCATCCCGAAAGGCTTTTGGTGGAGATCATGGAATCGTAGAAACCCGTTGGGTCAGAAGGGACCTTCAAGGTCGTCTTTGAGGTCCCTTCCAGCCCAAACCATTCCGTGAGTCTATGAAGATCATCTCGTTCCCCCCCTGCCCTGGGCAGGGACACCTCCCACCAGCCCAGGTTGCTCCAAGCCCCGTCCAACCCGGCCTTGAACCCCTCCAGGGATGGGGCAGCCACAGCTTCTCGGGGCAACCTGGGCCAGGGGCTCACCCCCCTCGCAGCCAAGGATTTCTGCGCTCTCCCCCAGCGACTCTTCACCTTTGAAAAAAAGATTCTTCAAAACTCTTTTCCCGTGCCCCAAAATCCCCCCTCCTACGTCTTCGGCCGAGGGCAGGAGATGGATGGTCACCTTCCACCCTCCCACCGCCGCTCCCAACCTTCAGCATCCTCCCCTGACGAAAAAGCATCGCCCTCTTGCTCCTCGCCGCGAGGGACGGATCTCGATGCCCCGCGAAGCCGCGCCGGTTCGTTTTTGAGGTGATTAACGCCGTAGCTGTTTGTTTCTTCCAGCGCCGCAGGAAACCAAGCCCCGCGTTGACCCGTCTCAAAACTCGCCGCCGTCTCCCTCCTTCCCCCTTTTTTGTAAGACGAGCAAATTCGACTTCTTTTTCCCCCGGCGGAAAAGGGCTACGATTAAAACTTACCGGAAGGGAAAATGAGGGGGAAAGGGCTACGCTTAAAACTCGTATAAAGGGAAAAGGATGGAAAAAGGGCTGTGATTAAAAAATACAAAGGGAAAACTGGGGGGAAAGGGGCACGACTGAAACATGGAAAGGGAAAACGAGGGGAAAAGGGCTACAATTAAAACATATAAAGAGCAAATGATGGAAAAAGGGCTGTGATTAAAAAATATAAAGGGAAATGAGGGGAAAAGGGCCTTGATTAAAACTTATATAAAGGGAAAAGGATGGAAAAAGGACTGTGATTAAAGCACGTAAAGGGAAAATGAGGGGAAAAGGGCTACGGTTACGAATTATAAAGGGAAAATGATGAAAGAAAAGCTGTGATTAAATAATATAAAGGGAAATGAGGGGAAAAGGGCTACGATTAAAACTTCTATAAGGGGAAAATGAGGGGAGAAGGGCTGTGGTTCTCAGCACAGACTCGGGATCTTTTCTTTCCCGTCCTTCCACAAAAATCCTACCCTTTCCTTTTCATTAAAAAAAAATAAAAATGAAGTCTTGGGGTCCAGCCACTTCTACGAGCGGGGTTTTGGCGCGGGGGGGGGAGGGATGTCGGTTTGTGCCCCACGGAGAAGAAAAAATAATTTAAGGGTGGAGGGAAAGGGTGAAAAGAGGAAGCGCCCAACGTGGGGCTCGAACCCACGACCCTGAGATTAAGAGTCTCATGCTCTACCGACTGAGCTAGCCGGGCTCATGTTTGTGCAGCTCCCCTTGAGTAAAACGGCTTCTGCGCCCCCGGGAATGGCGAAAAGCTCCGTAACGATCGTGAGCGTTAACGGCACCGGGGGCCGGAACCGGGAGCCCGCAGGGACCCNGATTAAAAAATACAAAGGGAAAACTGGGGGGAAAGGGGCACGACTGAAACATGGAAAGGGAAAACGAGGGGAAAAGGGCTACAATTAAAACATATAAAGAGCAAATGATGGAAAAAGGGCTGTGATTAAAAAATATAAAGGGAAATGAGGGGAAAAGGGCCTTGATTAAAACTTATATAAAGGGAAAAGGATGGAAAAAGGACTGTGATTAAAGCACGTAAAGGGAAAATGAGGGGAAAAGGGCTACGGTTACGAATTATAAAGGGAAAATGATGAAAGAAAAGCTGTGATTAAATAATATAAAGGGAAATGAGGGGAAAAGGGCTACGATTAAAACTTCTATAAGGGGAAAATGAGGGGAGAAGGGCTGTGGTTCTCAGCACAGACTCGGGATCTTTTCTTTCCCGTCCTTCCACAAAAATCCTACCCTTTCCTTTTCATTAAAAAAAAATAAAAATGAAGTCTTGGGGTCCAGCCACTTCTACGAGCGGGGTTTTGGCGCGGGGGGGGGAGGGATGTCGGTTTGTGCCCCACGGAGAAGAAAAAATAATTTAAGGGTGGAGGGAAAGGGTGAAAAGAGGAAGCGCCCAACGTGGGGCTCGAACCCACGACCCTGAGATTAAGAGTCTCATGCTCTACCGACTGAGCTAGCCGGGCTCATGTTTGTGCAGCTCCCCTTGAGTAAAACGGCTTCTGCGCCCCCGGGAATGGCGAAAAGCTCCGTAACGATCGTGAGCGTTNGATTACAAATTTAGTTGCCCAAGGCGGGGCTCGAACCCTGAACCTACGATTAGGAATCTTATAGTCCACCGACTGAGCTAGTCCGCCCCCTCTCTAGGCCCCGCCCACCCCATCTAGACCCCGCCCC
>VWZL01005116.1:9333-20522 GCA_013396915.1 Stercorarius parasiticus
GGGGGGGGGACGGGGACAGCGAGGGGCTCCCCGGCCCCGCGGGTGGCCGCGGTGCTCCCGGCTGGCAGCGCGGGGATGCGGGGGGGGAGACTTGGTGCATCTGAAGCCCCCCCGGGAGCCCCATCTTCCCCCCCGCCCCTTCTGCTGCAGCTGCTTTTAAGCTGCTAAATTCCAGCTAAATTCCAGTGTGTGTGTGTGTGTCCCTTCTCACCCACCCCCTGGAAACGTGCAGCTGGAACAGTGCAGGGTGGTGCTCCCATGGCCGGGGATCCCAAGGGAGATGCTTCCCCCAGCCCAGGGGTCAGCATCCCGAGGGCTCTCCGGCCGGTGGCGAAGCATCGTGGCTGACGTCGCAGACCTGCCGGAGGTTTTCATTGACGTCAGAGTGGGGAGCTGCTGGGGTGCGCGTTCGTTCCCCGCCGCCTTTGATGGAGCACGATGCCCTCCCTTAGATGTGAGCAAATTTGGCTTTGCAAAAAGCTCTTGTGGCCACTGGGTTCCTGCCTGCTCTCCCCTTCGCTGCGAGCAGTGCCCGGGCTGGCTGCCCTCAGGTGACCTCCCAGAGTGATGTTTTGGAGGAACAAAAACAACAGTGGGGGTTTTTGCATGGGAGAGCGCTCCTGGGGCCCTGTGCACGCAGAGGGAAGGCATTGCTGGTGATGCCACCACCTCCTGAGGGCTCCTCCAGCTGCCCCAGCTTGTGGGCATCAGCGGAGCCTCCTTGAGGGTCCAGAAATGGTTTTCTGCTGGCTGCTGGGACTTTGCAGAGCACTCCTACCCCACAGCTGCCTTCCCCGGGGTGGCAGCTCATGTTCTCCAGGTGGGGTGAGCTCTGGGTGGTGGCTCTGTGGATGTGGGTGCTGTCACCCGTGCGTCGGTGGGGGGACCTGCGGGGGGTGAGGCGGAGGATGGCTGTGCTGCACAGTCAGGTGCACAGCCAGTGTTGAGACCGCATCTCCTGGTGTCTGTCACTGCCTGATGAAAATGGACCTCCAGCTGCTGGGGGATGGAGTGGAGAAGGATGGGAAGGAGCCAAGGGAGACGGATAAAAGGACACGTTTCCCCTGAGCACTCTTCCCTCCCTGTTCCCTGCGGGATCGAGGTGTGCCTTGAGGCATGGCGAGAGTCGTGGTGGAGGGGTTCGGCGGAGGTCTGCGTGTGGGGCTTGGAGCCCAGGGGCTGGGGCCACCCTGAGCAGCAGCTCTGCAGCCCAGGGCCGGGAGCTGTGTGAAGTTCAAGGCAGGAAGTGAGAAATAAAAAGAACATAATAAAAAAAAAAAAATAACCGCGACTGGTAGAAACTGCCTGGGGAGATTTAGGGAAGCGGCACGGCTGTGCTGTGGAGCTCAGAAGAAGCGTGCGTCCTCGTCTGAGGAGGAGCTGCCCGTGCTGGGGACCGCAGACCCACCTCTCCTCTCCTGGCTCTGTCTCCTCTGGAAGCCCCAGGGAACAATTGCATACAGAGTGCTTCGTTTCAGAGCCGCCACAGTCATTTCAGAGACCTTTTAGGCAGGAAAAGTGCTCTGTAGCGTGTAATTTGAAGGCTCTGCTCTGAACCTTCACTGTCGCTCTGCTAAATGATCCTCTGCTCTTCCAAACCTTTGCTGCCTGGAAACCAGCAGCGGTGACCTGGTTCCTGGCCTCGCTCAGTCCCCGCTCTGTCCCCGCTCTCCCTTCGGCCCCGTGCGAAGGTGAGGGGAGTCGCGGGTTGCAGGGAGCAGCCCGGGGTGGTTCTCTGTCTTGCACGGGGCCTCTCAGACATCAGAGTCCTGTGAGATTTCAGCCAGTCTTAATCATCTCTCGCCTCTGCCTGAGCTGCAGAGGTTGTCACAGCTCACTAAGGATTTTCCAGCCTGGAGGGTTGAGTCTTGTGAGGGCTCTGCAGGGAAATCTAAGCACCCAGACTGTTTTCCCCCAAAATGGGGGACCTGCAGAATCATTTTCTGTAGCATCCCTCAGCCTTGGCAGCTCGCGGCGGGGAAGGACGGTTTGTTCTGCCATCAGAGGAAACGGCGCAACTTTGGTTTAACTGATGGAGTCACGCCGCAGCCTTGCCGGGAGCACGGTGAGCTGAGCCCGGAGGTGACAGGCCATCAGGGACCGTGATATTGCCGGGGATTTCCTCACCCTCGTCTCTCCTCTCCTGCCCATCCCAGCGCGAGTTGCCCTAAAACTTTTTGTCGGTTGGAGGCACACCTGCAGGAACAGAGCGAGCTGCGGGTTTCCTCTTGCCGCGGGCGCTGCCTGCCCTGCCAGATGCAGGCAGGGTTTGAGTTCCCAGCAGCCGGGGTGCGCAGGCAGCGTCGCCATGGGGCACAGGTGAAGGGAAAAGGATGGGGAGAAGGAGAAACATTTGCACGTGAAGGGTTCGGCTGTCATCCCTCAGCCCGATCCCAAATGGTCCAGTCCCGTGCTGTGGCACAGGGCTGAGCGCCGGGCTAGCGCGGCTAGTGCTAGCACGTCTCCTCTTGCCTCGCGCGGCTTTGCTCTGCTTTGGATTCTCTCCTGGTTTCCGCTGAGGCAGTCCTGGTGGCGGCGGATTTATGCACGTCACCGAATCAGACACGCGGCCAGGGCAGGAGGAAACTGTCTCGAGTCTGTCCTCAGGCCGTGCCTGGCGGATACCTGGGTCTAACACGCTCTTAGAAACCGCGGGTGCTGGGGAACCCACCCAGTCCCTGGGCAATGGCTGCCACTCACTAATGACAGACTTCCAGCAATGCAACTTGGCTTCCGCTCGCATCCTATCCCCTGCAGCAGGGCACGAGGCAGAGGAAAGGCAGCTTCCCTTTCCCTTCTTCACCTCTCAGAGGAATGCTCCGCAGCTACAGCCCTTCCGAAGGCTGGGCAGGATGCATCCTAGCTGGGATGGAGCAGGCAGACCCATGCCAGCGTCCTGTCCCACCGCCCACTTGGAAATGCGCTCAAAATCCACCTGCTCAGTATGGTGTGGATTTGGGATTTCCCCCAGGAGGGCTTGTACAGCTGCTCGAGGCCGGCAGCAGCGAGGCTTTCACCCCGATGAGGAAGAGGAGGAGGAGGAGGAGGGAGGCAGGTGCAGGCTCTGGGGAACCGGCATCTTGGCCAAGTGCAAAGAGGTGGCTCCGAGCAGCAGTCGCCACCTGCACTCACCATCACCCAGCCGGTAAAAACTACACGTCCCAGCAAGCCGAGGGCCACTGTCAGCTGGGCAAGATGGCGAGTGGCTTCCTAGGGCTGGCAGTCACCCCTGGCGGGAGGGTGGGCATCACTGCGGGGAGGCTGCTTTGGTGGGGGAAGGCGGCCGCTTGGTTTTTGCTTCAGTTGCACGGCCTAGTTTCGAGAGCTGGAATATGCTCAAAGATGGGCTTTCTGAGTTGCTTTTTTTGGTTTTGTTTTGTTTTAAATGACAGCATTTCCCCTTTAAATTTACATCTCTAGCTGGGGAACACAGAGCCTGGTGAGAGAGGGAGTGTGAGACTTTTATAAAAAGAACGAGTCGGGTTTTATTATCCCTTTGAGACGAGCAGGGAAAATCTATACTGAAGGCATGAAATAGCAATAAAAATGGACTTTTTGCCAAAGCGAAATTAATTGAGTGAATCTCAGTCCTCAAGCCTGAGCTCTGAGAGGCTTATGAGTTGGATATGAACCACGCTGCCCCCTTCCAGGCTCTCATCCCCCCCAGGAGGGGAGGCAAAACCTCACGCCGGTCCTCAGCACCGAACAACGAAGCGCGATGTGATCAGTGCGCAGGAGCAAAGGACTCGTGGTTGGGACACAGGCATCCCCACTGCTTGCGAGGCTGGGGTTGCCTCCAGCCCTGGTGGTCCCTGGAGCAAGGACCTTCTCCAGGTCCATTGGCCTGGGGACCCTCTCTGATGGCGTGAATACGATGCTGACGATCGTTCGGTGGTCGCTGCTCCAGTGTTTCCGCTCTTCACCATCATCACCAGTCATGGCGTCCCACCTGGATTGCGGATTTGGGGGAGCCCAACAAGAGAAAGGAAGAAGGTTGGACACAGGTTCCTTGAACCCGCTCTGGAAGCCAGGAGAAGAACCTCCTGTGTTGTTCTGGCTCTTATTAACCATTTTCCTCCTCCATTTTTGCTTCCTGCTCCTGCCCCATGCTGGGTCTGGCTCTCCAAGATGCTTTCTGGGCAAAACCTGCACAGAAAAGGAGAACCCCCTCCTGGTTTTTGTTCATCTGGATGTACGCGTGTGGTGGCACCAGCTTCGCTCTCCCCTTTTTCTTGGGGGGAGGATGGCAGGAGGAGCTGCTGGACAGAGCGGTGAGGGGACAGCTGGATTCTTTTCAGCAGATGGTGCAAAGAGGACGAAGCTGCGTAAACCTCCTGAGTCCACCAGAGAGACAGAGATTAAATAGCGAGAGGGCTGAGAGGCAGCTCCAGGCGGGAGAAGGAAGGAGAAAAAAGGAAAATGGGGGTGGAAATAGGATTGGAGAGTGGAACTGGGGAGAGGAGTGTTGGTTTGAACAGGAATCTCCTCCCACTTGATGTCTCCCCTCCAATTCGGAGGGCCTAGATTCCGTGCCATAAAAATATAGCCCTTTTCAATCCCTTATCTTGCAGGAGCAGAAACAATTGGCCTGCAAAGAAGGAGAAAACAATCTGTTTGACTGACAAACAAAAACACATTTCTGCACAAAAGGAGGAGGAGGAAGAGGCAGCTGTCTGGCTGCTGCTTCGGCTTTTTTTCCTTTCCCCTCCCTCTCCTGTCCCCTCGCTGATGGTGTCGGAGCAGAGCTGCTACCCTTGCCAGCAAAACACCCGCCGTTCTGACTGGCTGGGTTCAATGTCAGGCTCCTGCAGCAAATGTCATTGTCCTCCCCGCTGCCACCAGCCGCGGCGGAGATGCACAAGCCCTGCCATGATGCCCTCCTGGGGATGGTGCGGGGAAAGGTGGTACCCTGAGCATCAGCGGGGCAGAGCCCGGCTGCCGGGAGAGGCGCCTGTTGGGTGCCAGAGACAGAAATTGATGCTCAAGAGAGAGGGACCAAGGCTGGTGGCTTGCGGTGGATGAGCTGGGGACAGAGGGGATGCAGGACATCCCTCGTCAGAGGACCTTGGGGAAGTTCAGCTGTGTTGTGGGTGATAGGCTGATATCGCAGCACATGGGTAGCATCGTTGGAGCACCCGAGTGCTGCGACTGGAGATAATGCTGGAGCCTGGGCCATCTCCAGAGTCAGCTCTGTGCCTCGGTTTCCCCGCCTGCGAAGTCAGCAAGATGCTGTAAGAGAGCTGGGGCATAGAAGTACCCTGTGCACCTTAAGTCATTATCCCAGCAAGTTGTTATCCCAACAAATCGTTATCCCTAAAAAATCATTACGGCAACCACAGTACTAGCCAAATTGGTGCTGTGGGGAATCCGCTGGGCAGGCAGGAGCAGAGCCTGTGGGATCTCGGCAGTTCTCCATCTTTCCAGAACAAACTCCTCACTTGGAGGCTTTTATAAAAGAAAGAGCAACTGATTTTTCTCCATGCGATTCCCTGACCAGGAGCAGCAGCAGCAGTTTCCTGCTTGGAATGGCCTTCTGAGGGGACTCTGCTCTACGGGGACACGCGAAGCAAACACCCGTGCTCCGAAAACAGCCAAATGCAATACCCAGCGCCTGCCTGAACCTGGAAAAGCAGGAGGCTGGAGCAGGGCGATCTCTGCAGGGGCTGGTTAGTGCTGCTGCAGAGGGAATTTATGGTAAATAAAGGGGCACAAGAAGAAAAACCCTGCAGCCACTAGGACGGTTTTGATTGCTTTTGATCCAGGTTGCTGGTGACCTGCTGGAGTCCACTGGAAAGACCATCCTGCACTGGTGGATGGTTCATTTTTTCCTTTTTTTTTTTTTATTTTTTTTATTTTCTTAAGGAGCTGTTTCACTCGGCAGCCAAGTAGCAAAATAACATGTAAGAAATCACAGATTCCAGGTGAGTTAATAACAAATAATGACTCTCAGTTCCTGAGTGGTTCTCTCGATGCCTCGGTCCAGGCGTATAATAGCCAGCCTTTCCTGTGCATACGCAGCCAGGCTTGTTGAAATGCTGGTACAAATTGATAGAAGCATCCTGAATTCAAGTGAATTCAAGAGATCCAGCCGTTGCTTTCTTCGAGTACCACAACAGAAGCTTTCGGGAATATTTGACCTGAAACATTAGAAGAACTTGATTTCTTTTTTTTTTTTTTTTTTAATTCTTCCACCTAAAATGCAGAATCTTCTGCATTTTCCTTTCCTCTTTCATTACAAAGGAAGGTGAGAGGAACGATCTCTCCGCATGCCAAAAACTGCAGGCAGAAGAAGATACGAAAGACGACTGGACTCCTTTTACAACTTTGGCGTTTGACTTTCCTCCCCAGAAGGGGAAGATGCATTGTCAGCCTGTCTTGTGATCGGGCTGTAACCTTTTGTTACCCTGATAAACGTCAGCTGACCAGGCTGGGATGTAAAAAAGCTTCATCTCTACCAGACCGTTGCTGCGCTGCCTCGCACAGGGCAGGAAGAGGCCCAGCGGCTCCCCGCCTGAGCGGTGCTTGCAGACTTTGCCCGGCGCAGGGGCAGCTGCGTGCTCTGCAGGGAAAAGCGCAGGCACCGACTGGGAGAGTGGGTTTTGCCCGTGCTGAAACCGGTGGCAGCACCCTTCAGGGACGGCGGTTCCCAGCGTGCGGTGATTCAGCCTGGGACAAAGGGGTCTTCGCTGGGACGGGTTGGTCTGCAGAGAGTCTGTGCATCAGAGAGGAAAAAAACCAGCGTTACTGAAACGGCATGGCCGGACCTGACCGTCAGTGCTGCTTGGGGGCACATGTTCCCTTCTATTTCAGTAGTGTCATGATAGTGCCGCACCCTCTGCAGCCACCTGCCCAGCTTCTCCATGCTGGCATCTTCTCCCAGCTCCTCCATGCCCTGCTGTGGCCCCTCAAGGTCCCCCAGCACCCTCTCTCCTTTACTTACTCCTGCCCCCCAAAGTCTCCCTGCCCTCTCCCTTCAGCTCCTCCCTCTCAGCTGAACCCCGTTGGCAGAAAAGCAAATTTGGTGAGGGTTTGGCCTCCATGCTCAGTGTCGGTAGATGTAATGCAAGGCTAATGCTGCAAAGTAAATCTAACAAAGATGTGGAGTTTGGCTACTGGGCAAGACAGACCGTTCAGGTCTTAGCAGACGCCTGCTTCTCTGGTTTTGCATGCTCTGAGCATCAAAGGTGGCCATGGGAGCAGCTCTCTGGGTGAAGTCAGAGTTTTGCTCAGCCCAGGGCTTGAGGAGAGGTGGCTGAGACGGAGCAGGATCTGGTGAAGCCCCAGCTCTCAGCTTCGGACCCTGCAGATGTCTGGATGTCCGCAGTCTCTGGCTGGCGGGACGGCGTTTCCGATTGCAGAGCCAGCATTTGGTGAAGCAGCATCCACCCGTCTTTCATCCAGACCTACCTGGAGCCTCTCCTTTCCCTGCTGCTGCCCTACTTGCCGGCCATGCGCACAGGAAGGGAGCAGGCATCTCCCGCCGCTTCTGCCAGTCGCAATCACACAGTCCAGAAGCTCGTCCTCGACGTTACTCTGCACTAGCGCCTCTTGGGATTTGGCCAGCGTGTGTCCAGGCTATGAGCCTCTTCCTCTACAGCTGCTCTCCGCTTGGCTGCGTCACCCAGAGCATCCCTTCCTCCCGCCCGGGGTTGCTTTGTACATCCCATTTCCCGAGTTATTTCGCCCTGATTTATACTGGGTCACGGGCGTGTGGGTCCCTTACTTGGCGGTGGTAGCACAGCCTCTTCGATTAGGTGTATTTCCAAGCATGACTTCCATCTGTCCGTCAGTCGCTATAGCTAATTTCTGCAGCATTTACAGCCATACAGGGGCATCGTTCGAATATAATAATCGGTGGTGGTGGTAGGACAGTGATAAATGATCTGTTCCACGCATTTCACCTCTTTTCTCTTCACAAATTATTCGTGATTTTTTGTAGTTGCATTAAGTATTCAAACTGACTGCGATTTTCCCCATCGTATTCATTATTCAAAATTGTTCTCCAGATAATTTCTGCAAATAATTCGCGGTCTTTGCTCTTTTGTGAATACTCAGTCTCAAGAATGAGAGTTGTTTTAATTGGGATCTTACATCACGTGATGGATTTTGGCTTCCCGATTGGGTAGGCTTAATTTTTAGACTTGAGGTTTGGGGAGGGAACTGTTGCAATTAAGAATTTGAAATTCACTTTCTTCCAATATCTTCAGTTGCCGCTTAAAATTAACAGTCTGTCTTGTCTTTTTTTTTTTTTCTCCCCCCTTCCTGGCCAAAAATCCCTGCCGGTAACTTGTTGGCAAGAAACACTTGGAGAATATAAACAAAAAGGTGGCACCAAAACAGCTAAATTTAACATATCTAAAAACTGGAGTGATGATTCACGGTGGTTTGTTTTGTATTATTCACCTCGCTCTGGTAAAAATAATGATCAAAATAATTTAGAAACATACAAAGTCACATAGCGAGGGGACATTTATAGCACTGGGTTTCATAAAATCTTCCATCGATGGCTCTCGGCGTGCCTGAGAAACATCCTGTGGGCTGGCCGGCGTGCGGCGGTGAGGTGGTACCCTGGCCCTGCTCGGCGCTCCGAGGCTGCTGCTGGCTCGGTGGAGGCGGAGGGAAGGGACTTGGAACCAGCCTGGCTCCATGGCCAGCCTTGATCCGCACCCGCAGCAGACAAGACTCTGGTTGTCTCGCGCAGAGCTCGACTCCAGGCAGAGGGTGACCATAAGTGACTTGCCCAAGGTCGCACTCCCAGCTCCCTGGTTCAGCTGGAAATAGCTCCAAGGGCTCCTGATTCCCCCCGCTGCCCCCCAGCAGTCCCCTCCCGCCGCGAGGCGAGACGGAAAGGTGCACAGTTCAGCTGTTTTCTCTAACCCGCAGCCTGGCTCCTGACACCTCTCGTAAAACCTCCTTGGCTGTTTTCTGCCCCCTGCCATGGGGCTGAGTCAATGGGGCCCCACCCGTGTCCCCCCCCGACTTTATAGCACTGGCTCCCGTGGCATATTTATGCCTCCGAAGTGGAGCGTTGCGCCGGCGTTCCTGTTCGTGCGGCACCCGCACACCCCGGCTGCTTGCTTCCACCAGCTGCTGCTGCCGATTTCCCTTAAAAATAAAACCCCTCTAAAGGTACAGCAGGGACACCTTAAATGCAGAGCTGTGGCGTGCAGTTAATCATATCCTCTTAACGGGTTTATTCGCTCATTAAATATTTAAGACTCGTTTCTCTTTATCAATAGTGTGGAGGCGTGCAGGCCCCGGTGCAAAGATTTATGCACACAATAGGATCGGTGCGTTTAGATTTGTTTGAAGGGATCCGAGAGCCATTTAAAACTCGACCGAGGGGGACGGTTTCTGCTGCTGCTGTTTTCCTCCGGTGAGGTTTCTGCCTCCTGACTGCGGTTGGGAGGCGGCGGGAGGGGAGGTTGCGGGGCGCGGGCTGACGGCTGCCTCCCATACCCCCCTGGTTGCTTTTGAAATAGCTGTGCCCCTTTTTTCAGGGATGCAGAGGTCTCGGAGAGGGTCTGCTTGTGCCTGGCCTGAGGGTCCTGCAGTGATGAGGATAGTCCGTGGGAAACGCGGCGCGTGGAGGCAGGACCCGGTGCTGGGAGCACGGTTGGGGAAGCGGTGTTTTGATCCCCGCTTCCCACTGCTGTCTGTGGGAAGAGCTTTGCCGTTGTGGCTCAGATGTGAATTCCAGCTCATCTGGTGCAGTTCGGGAGCTGTCATGCAGGTGTAACATCTGTTGTTCTCCTGTTATTACCTGGGGTCTGCTCTTCACGCAGGTGTAAGAGCGGTGGTGGCCTTTTTGGTTCATAGGATGGGCCGTGGGGGGGAACCAAACCCACACCATCACCTTCATCCTGCCTCCCCATCCTTCCCATCGTCTACGCCCCTGCCCACCGCAGCTCACCAGCCCAGACCACCATCCGGAGCATCCAGCCTTCATCCAGTACCCACCATTTCCCACCCTGCCCCATGCCTGGTCCCCAGTCCCTACACAGGGGCTCTGTGGCTGCCAGCTGCTGCCAGATGTGCAGCTCACCCTCGGCGTAGGGAGGCAATTTCTTGCAGTCCTGCCGGTGTGCACCCCTCTAGCACGTATGAACGCCTATTCCCCAGGCTCCGAAGGGTGCAGGTTGCAACCTTGTGATGGAGCGATGGGGAACCAGGGCTGAGATGGGGCTGGGAGCCTGACTGCGCATCCGATGCAGTTGCACAATGTGACCTGTACCCATCCTTCCATCGAGCGCCTTGCCGGAGCTTGCAGGGACAGCAGGTCCCAGCATGCAGGACTCTATCACCATCTCAGCGGCCTCTGCTTAGATCAGGAGGGAACATCTCATGCCAAGACCTGTCCTCCCCAGGCTGCAGCTTGGAGTCGGCGATGGCAGCAGCTGACGCCCAGGTTTTTTGGCCCCCCGTGGCACCCCGGCAGGTTCTTCTTGCAGCCTCGTGTGCAGCCAGACATGTCTGTCCCAAAAACTCCTCCCCGAGAGGTGCTGGGGTGGATGGGGCGGGTGAGGGGGTGCAGTGGCCATAGGCAGAGCTGGCAGCTCCCTCCTGGGGGTGTGAGAAATACCCTGGCTGGCTTATTGACAGCCCAGAGCATGGCAAGAGCGTGCATGCGTCAGATATTTACCCAAACCTCTCCTGCTTCGCAATGTGCCCACTGAAAAAAAAGGATCTGACAGCAATAAAACTGTCGGGCGGCTGCTGCGGCTGCTGCTTTTTTTTTTTAGAGTTCTATGATAGCTTCTCCCCCCCTTTTTTTTAATAGCTAATGCATCTGTCACTACTTTCCTAATGAGCTTTCCGAAAGGGCCTTGGGGACCTCCACCTATCCATGTGGGTTTGGATAGGAGCTTACTCCGGGGAGGCAGAGAGAATTCAGCTCCCTCTTTCACCCCCATCTTCTCCCCACCGCCCTCCCAAACTCCTCTCCGAGGGCAGGTTGTCCAGAGGGAGGGGAAGACAGCAATATCTCGGCACTCGGCGAGCTGGCGTGCACCCCCTGCAATCACAGCCAATAATGACAAAAAGACGGGGCTGCTGCCAGAGATAGAGAGCTGAGCTCCAAGCGTTACAGCAATGTCACAGCCTTGGGACTGCTGCTGGCTGCTACTGGAAAGAAATTTCCTCACAACAGGCAGAGTTATAGGAAGGAGCCATTGATTGCATTAAAAAAC
>VWZL01005116.1:20578-43037 GCA_013396915.1 Stercorarius parasiticus
CCCACTACTAATTGTAATCACAAAAGGCAAATGGGAAGGGACTGGGGGAGCAAGGCTGTGGTTCACTGGGGTCATGGTCTCCATCAGTCATTCTCCCAGCCTGTTGCTGGGTAAAAGCCCGGCTTCTTGGTTTATCAAAACGACTGCGCAGTAAAAGTCTCTTCACCCAAAAAAAAAAAAAAAGGAAAAAAAAAAAAGCTGTTTCAACTGACTCAAAAAGCATGAACTTCCCATTGCTGTCCATGGGAGACTTTCCATTGGCTTCTCTAGGCGCAGAAGGGAAAACAGAGAGTTTAGTGACTCAGGCACAAACCTGGGATCTCTTCTTCTCTCTGACGCTGTTGGCAAATCGTTTCGGGCCCGATTCAGCAAGGGGCCGAACGCTGCCACCCCTGCGCCATTCGATAGGGCATGAGAGGATGCTCCGCTTGGCAGGACTGAATCTCTGCCTGTGCTGTGCCCGAGTTCCCCTCAGCCGTGAAATATAATGGTGCTAACCCTACGTTGCACGACGGTGGAGAGCTAATAACTATTAATGCCAGGGAGATGCTTCCAGATCTCTAGATAAAAGGTGCTCAAGGAGGGAAAATTATTATCAACGTGGTCCAAATAGCTACAGGGGATTCGAAATCTGTTTGTATTTGTAGGATGTAACCACTAAGGAGGGAGAGACTGGGACAATGGAGCATGCACAGCACTAATGGAATGAGCGTAGGAAAGAGGATATCTCTGGAGACCCTTAGAAACCATTTCCCAGTGGTAAGATCTGCTTGGGTTGTTTGTTCTTCTTCCCAGATGAGAGCTGCAGCCGTGGACGCTTTTATCACTTAGGAGCTGGACTAGACGGAGGGCCAGAGAGCGTACTGTAGGGATGAGCCTGCATGGCTCTCCGGTGGGTGGGTCTATGGATTTAACGGGTCTCAGCTTCCATTTCTATCTTTCAGAGCTGCCCTTTATAACAGAGGAATCTGGCCTGGATGTTTCAGACCTGTTTTTCAAGTTTATGGGATGCAGGTTTCGCCTCCGGTAGAGATGCGAGGGCATGACTCGGGCATCTTGAGGCTGCAGCTGCAGCAGAAGGGTTGTTCAGGGTGGGCATATGCCCATCCCATTCCGGGATGGAGCCTTGGGATACGGTTTGGGCAGAGGTGTGGATTTGGAACAGCCCCATGGTAGCACGTAAGCGTGGTGGTTCCTTGAAGCCATTTCACTCAGAGATTCACTTTTTCCAGCTGATTCATGTTCCCGGTGCAAGCCCATTTCTTGCCGTGCTGACAGTAAAGCTCACTGAGGCTCTGCATCCGAACGCACGGTGGTCCACGCCGGAGTCTCCTCACGGGCTCTGAGCCCGGTGGTGCCAGGAGCTGTAC
The DNA here is from genome assembly GCA_013396915.1 of Stercorarius parasiticus. Classification (NCBI taxonomy): domain Eukaryota; kingdom Metazoa; phylum Chordata; class Aves; order Charadriiformes; family Stercorariidae; genus Stercorarius; species Stercorarius parasiticus. The sequence goes on from VWZL01005116.1 coordinate 21,949, forward strand.
AAACACAGGTTGTTCCCTTGAGATTAAAACCAAGTTAGACAAGCTGGTTGTTGTCTATGGTCTGGCAATGCTGAGAGACCTGTGCATTGCTGTGCAAAGCGTTGGGCAAGCACGTAAGAGATGGGCAGCGTCCGTCCCGGCTCCCCGGGAGCCTCCATCCTTGCTTACCCACAGCGCCTCGCTCGCGGTGGCATGCACTGCTCCAAAATTGCAACGTCGCCTTTCCTTTGCGCCCTGAGACAGCCCCATTTTGTGTTACAGGGAGCTGCAGCCTTTCTCACTGAAGACCTGCAGCACACCATGCTCTTTTTTTTTTTTCTTTTTTTTTTTTTCCCCCTTCTCTCCTGGACACTTTACTTAGGTTCTTTCTTCCCTCTCATTTTCTCTACCATCAAATGAAAGCCATTCAGACCAAAACGGTTCAGTCTGCTCTTTGTGTCTGGAAAACAGAACACCAAAGACAGCTGGACCTACCCGAGATGGCCACGGCCGTGGCAACAGTGGCTCTTTGTTAGCGCTGTTGTCTCTGCCCCTATCTCCAGTGTCTGGGGCCCTGTCTCTTTAAAGCTTTAGTGTGCTGTGTCAAAGCCAACAGAGAGTTCAGCTTATTAATGGATTCGCTAGGTTAATATCCCAACAGTTTGGGTTGGTTTTTTTTTTCCTCTTTTTTTTTTTTTTTTTCCACCAGCATAATTTAGAAAAGGGGGCGGGGGGGAAGGGGGAGAGAAAGATAACCCAGTCCCATTTCTGGGGAGGAGGGCACGGCATGGCTCATTGCTTTGGAGAAATGGAGCTGGAATGGTTGGTCGGGGCCAGGAGGAGGTGGTGGCCCAGCCCTTCGCCTTCCTGTCTGGATGTACATCTCTCTCTATCTCCTTCTCCTGCGGGGTTCCCTGCATCAAAGCTTCTTCCAGTTCTTATGCTAATGAGGTGCATTAATGCTTAATGACTGTGAACAGGCTTGTTTAATTGCACCTATCTGAGCAGGAGGCACGTTGCTGTATAAGAGGGAACGACCATGTAAGCAGCTGCATGCCCTCCTGGACAGTCTTAATTACATGTAAAACTGATGTGATCTAAACCACCAGGCTGGTGATTAGTTTAGTGAGGCAGGTGGTACTTTGCAATTCAGTGCCTCAGAAACTCTAGAGCAAGTGAGATCAGATTCTTTCGTAGGCTATGGAGGATAAGGCAAGCCCTGATCATCCTTGAATTTGATGTTGGGTGGGGACAAGCACGGCATAGTAGATTAATTTAATTAATTTATTGCAGTTGGTTTGCAAAGACATTATCCGCGAGCGGCTGTGCAGAATACTGAGCAGTCCCATTAATGCAATGCTATTTTGCCTGTAAATCCTCTCCCCCCGCCCCTTACAGGAGGAATGAGCTGCGATGGTCTCAGCTTTCTGCAGTGTTATCTCGCGCTGTTTGAGTACGACGGATTGTCTGAACTACAAAGGGGCCCGGCGCTAATGCAAAGCCATCCCTATTGGCACCAGACCTAGATTAATGACTCTGCATGCATCGCCTTGGCTCTAAACTGGATTTCCCTAAAGCAGCTCAGGGCGCTGCTGTCTGCGCGCCCGTATCCGTGCCTCTCGCCGGGCTGCGACTGTTGGGCTGGTGAGAGCCCCCATCCCAACCGGGAGCCCCTTGGAGCGCGCAGGCTGTTAACTAGGGGTGCACAGGTATGAAGGTACCTGTCATCGCCAGCCATCTGCTGCTAATTACCCAGCCTCGCTTCTTGCCATTATTTGTTTTGCTTTCATTCACCGGAGGGGGGATTTTTTTTTTTTTTNAATCACTCAGGGGAGTGAACTGAATCCAGCAGCATTTTGGGGCTGGTTGTGCTCCCAGGACAGGCGTCTCCCAGCTCACCGCTGCCCGGGGGCTCTCCATGTAAGCAGCTACGTGCCCCCCTGGACGGTCTTAATTACACGTACAACTGATGTGATCTAAACCGCTTCACTACGCCGGACCCTTCCCCTCAGCCTCCTCTCCCTCGAGCGCTTCCTCCCCGTCCCGTCATCTCTCCCATCTTCCCCTCTCCCTGCCCGCCCGGGCCCCAGCGGAGGCTCTTCCTGACGTTACTCCCACAACAACCACTTCCTTCCCGTCCCGGCAGCCCCCGGCTCCGCAACCGTCCCCGGCCAGCACCGGCCCCTCGCTATCTCCCCGCGACCCCTCTTCTGCTCCTCCACTTCCAGCCAACGCTGTTTGTTTTGTAAAAGGGCTTATCTGCAACGTGGAGGCTCTTTCTGTGTGGGGTGGGAGGTGACTCATGGCTCCACTCCTGCCATCAAAACCCTCTCCTGGTGTCCGTGACACCCATGGGGTTTTGGGGTTAGAAAACCACCATGTGGGACATGTTTTAGCCAAGCCGCATCCCCCCAACCCTGCCGCGCTTCAGGCTTGTTAGCAGGGAGGGAGGGCCCGGCCATGGCAGCCGCCTGCTTGTGGCAGGAAGGCGGCAGGGCAGGAGGTGGGGAAGAAGCAGGCTAGGTATGTGGCAGGGGGATGAGTGCTGCGGCATCTTCCTTGGCGTCTTCCTCAGTGTCTTCTTCCCAGTCAGCGTGTTTCGCGCGGCCACGGCAGGGGCAGCAGCTGAGGAGAGGGGATGGCAGAGGGGAGGCGCAAGATGGTGGCTACCCTGACGGGAGAACGGTACCCTGCCTGGTTTGGGGTGGGAGTTCTCCTTCCATGAGAGTGAGCCCCACTCTGAGGGCGCGCGGCTGCCTGCCTCCCCACGGGGGAAGATGGAGGCACCACCGCCATCTGCCTTCTCCTCGCACACCCCGTCATGGCTGTTCTGCCCCTTGTCCCACCAAGGTGCGTCTTGCTGCGCCAGCCCTTGGCCTTGCAATGGCCCCAAGGCAAACTTTGGGTGGAAAAGAAGACTTTTCCTCTCAGAAAACCCATCCTAAGCACAACCCCGTGGTGGCAGCACCAAGGCAGCCCCTGAGCGTTGTGGTGTTGCCGCTCCCAGGGGCCCTGCTGTGGTGTAACACCACCACACCAGGCATGGCCGCCCGCAGTGCCGTCCCCTCCAGTGGGCCCAGCACCCCCAAGACCCGCCATCACTGTGAAAACAGAGTGTTTAGCAGAGAGACATGGCGATGGGGTACGTCTGCCCGGGGTGGGGGTGCTCAGCCCTGTCTCCTCTATGGGCAAAACACCCTGGCGCCGAACCCGAGCCCGAGCGAAACCTTTTTTTAGCACTCCCCTATTTGCCAAGCGTACTTCCTTTCTTTTGATTCTTACCACCTACATACAGTCTGACTGCAACGGCAAAAAAAAAAAAAAAGAATTGCAACATTCAGTAGAAGGCTTTTCTGTCTAATGACGTTAAATTTATTAACCAAAACTCCAGCTGCACCAGGCTGGGATCTAATAATATTCAGGCTATGGAGACATCAAGTAGAAAGAAGCTTAAAGCCCTTTTTATTTCACAGTAAAACTGTCAGTAAATAACTGGATTGTCTTGAGACTGAGAAAATGGGGATTTATCTTCCTGAACATGAAAAGTGTGCTTATTTTTTTTTACCAGCTTCAAAAAGCCCCAGCAACCTTGATTTTCCTTCCACACCGTTCTCAGCAGCTCTGCCAAGCCCCAAAACCACACAAATCAAGAGACAGGCTCTAAAGATATTTTTAATTAAATTAATTCCTTTTCCTTCCTTCCCCATTTCTCCCTTGTCCCCTCCTCCATCCTCTCTTTCTCTCTCCCTGTGTCCCCAGCTAATGACTTCTAAGCACTGTGACATTTCAGCACTGGCTGTCACTAACACCACACCTCCGTGCTGGTTATAAATTGGGCACAGAGACATAAAATTCCCCGCAGAAGGTCCCCGTTTGATGATATTCTCCGAGGTAAATCTCCAATAGCTCCCTGTTTTCTTTAATAACGCTAATAGGCATAGATTAATTAAACTGTTATATTACTTCCTTCTTTCTACCAGCACCAGTTAGAAATCTTATTACCTGCTCCTCTCCGCTTGCCTTTTCCCCAAGGTGGTTATATTCCAACCAGTTACCAAGGTTTCTCAGAGGCTGTAGCACAAGGTGAAATGGCAGACATTGTCTCCGCGAGGCTGGATCCTGCCCCCAAGCCCTCGGCTCCGAAACCCCACCGACCTCGGCAGAGTCCGGGCGGGCGTAAAGCGGGGTCAGGATGAAGCCCCGTTTGTCTGAAGAGGTTCTGTCTTGAAAGCAACAGCGGGGCTATTGTTGAGTCTGGATGCCCCCTCTAAAAGGGACCACAGCTGTAGGAAAGGGAATTGTATACATCCATCAACTCCTCCAGGGCCCCAGGATGTATTAGTTAAGATTGCGGGATAGCATGTCTCGGCTCCACTGAAGGGGTCCTTTGAATGACATGTTGGATATACTGTTGCACATCTGGCCGCTGTATTATTGAATTGCTCTACGGTTGCATTTTCCAGACCGCGGGAATGTGTTGGTCCTTGGCGGGGACGGGGGGAATGAAGGGGATGACATGTGGGAAAATTAGAGGGACGCATCCCGCGGGGTGGGGTGGGTTTGGATGGAGGCTCGTGGTGGAGGCGGGGAGGGAAGGGGGAAGCGAGGCAATGCTTTCACACAAAATGCCGTGTTGCCATTTGAAATCCACTCCAGAGCTTCCTGCTCTAATTAAATTTGTCACCATCGTTACTATAATGCCTGCCATTCCTCTGATGCTTTTTATTCTCAGGGATCCCAAAACACGACAGAGGCGAGGGCAGAATCTCCAGGTCCTCCGTGTTTTCCTCTGTGGGAGTTTTTTCTGAGCAAAACCGGGAAAATGGAGTTGCAGGAGCTGCTTTAGGGCAGGAGTGCGGCCACTTTTTGTCTGGGAACACTGGAGCAAGGGACACGGAGGCCGGGAGATCTGGGCAGCTCTTGCATTCCCACATAAGGTGTCTCCTGGCACCGCTAATTTGGAGAAGCTTCGGTGAGCGCCCTGGGGAAACCCATTGCGGCCCTTCTTGGGCTGTCCCTTGGGTCATCCCGCTCTCGGCCCCTCCGGACCCACGCGGGAGCCCAGCGTCCCTGTGGCCACCGCTGCCCCTCCGCTCTTGGCACCGCGTACAGCTGGCCAGCCACCGCCAGCCTGCCACGAGGTGCCGTGTACGGCTGCTGCGCTGGGCCGTGCTGGGGCGGGAGGAATTCACTAATTACTCGCGGCTCTTAATATGGCCCCTGAACGCTGCCAGGGTGGCGTGAAGGGCTCAGAGCAGGAGACACAACCTGCTCCATCGTGTCTTCTGTGTCAGCTCGCAGCGAACTGAATGCAAAAAGGCTGTCTGAGCCGCAAACAGCAGAGCCCTTGGAAATTTAAAGGTGCAGAGCACAGAAAACAAAGGCGAGGCGATCGCGCTGCTGAATATTCATCCCGGCGTCTGATCCTGCCAGGAGCAAAGCCTGCACAGCTCCCGTGAAAGCTGATGGGAGGGAACCTTGGTCTGAACCTCATCTTGGGCTCCAGCCCAAATCTGAGGGGGGAGGGCAAATTAGTCCTTAATGCACATATATCTTAGACTAAAACCTGATAAGGGAACTCTCCTATGTTAATTTACCTGAGTTATTTACTATACTGATTGCTGAAGGTACTCTGATTAGCGCATGAAATATTTCTATACCTTCGGTCTGATTAACCCATATCTGCAAAATAAATATTTGTCTCATTATAGTTATGCGATCGTGCAATCAAAGACCCTATCATAATGGGAAAGGGAGAGAGTATCCATGTGGAAAAGGCAGGGAATGGCGACACGGAAGGACCGGGTTTGAGAGCAGGGAGACGTAAAGCAGGGGCATAACTGGAGGGGGAGGCTTCGTGGTCACAGCCTCCGGCTGAAGGGGTTGAAATGCCGGGGAGGGCACGTTTCTCCTCCCATTTCACCAGTGCTAATTGGGACTAATTCCATTTGACTCAGCAGCCTTGCGCTGGTCCCAGCGAGAGGAGGGTCAGACCTTGGGAATCACAGGGGTGAGTCCCAGCAGGCTCCCAGCCTCCAGCTTTTTTGAAACAGAAGCAGGGAGTTCCCGGCAGCGCGGTGCGTGTGCCAGTCTCCCAGACGAGCTCTTAAAATAGCCCAGCGCACCAGGCTGTGCCACCGGGGGAGAGCGCAGAGGATGAAGTGTTCAGTCTTTCTGGCCCAGATCCGGGGAGAAGGGGGGGTTGGCAGCTCCCTCCCCAAGGCGAAGGTGTCTTAAAGCGCGGTCTGGGGACAAGGGCAGGTGGCACCCCATAACCGGTTGGCAGGGAGCAGAGGAGGTGGCAGCCGGCGACGCCGGCATCGCCATGCGTGCTGGACATCCTCCCTTGGCGAGGGGAGCTGTAAGTCATCTGGAGGAGTGGATCCCTCCCCTTCCTCTCTCGTTACAGGGCTGTTTTGCATATGGTCCGTTAGGAAAAGAGAGGAGTTTTATTGTGGCTGTACAGAAGAGCTAAGTCAAGAGCTTGCTTTATGGCTCGCGGGTCCCGGCATAGAGAGGAAAGCGTCCCAGATGCAGCATATAGTAAAGGCTGGCAGTGTCGTACGGCACTGCTGCATCGCGGAGCGGCTGCAAGCACTGCTCTGCAAAAGAGCTGGAGTCATTTTTCTTCTAAGGGCAGGGGGTAGTGGGGAGGAAATATGAAGGCAGCCCTGTTGCTAAGGAAATCTGCTCTTTGTATGGTCGTACATTTAGGTAATGCTAATGAAAGGCCATATAGTAGCGAGGTGCAGATGTCAGCACTGTGCACTCCTGGATATTTGATTAGCATTTCTTTGACTTTGCCTCCTCTAACAGAAATACCTGAGTACATGGATATTAGGAAAATAAAATCCCCCTTCTCCTCTGCCAACAGCCCATCAGCACGCGTTAGGCAGAGAAAGGAAAAGCCTTACCAAAATAAGACACTCCATAATGAATGTGTGTGTTTTTTTCCCCCCCACACACACCCTGGAGAGGATGAGAGCAAACATGTGATGAGAACAGAAATAGTCACATCACTTAATGCATTGCTGGACGGTACCCAGCCGGCACAGTGATGAACCTGGCGTAAGACCCGATAGCAGCAAACCAGCATAGCATCCTATTTAATGGCTGGTGGCCCACAGATGTTTTAAACCTCGAGACTGCATCTCTCAGAGGTTTCCCTTTTGACTCGAGCATCAGCGAGCTGCTTTTGGAAGCAAAGGCTGCGGATGCTCTACCCAGGGACCCAGCGCATCCGCGGATTAGCTGGTGCCTGCGTACGTGCGTGGCGTCTGAGCCCGGATCCGGTGATCTGGCTTATGAAGTGGGAGAGGACCCTGCGCTGCTGCTACAGAGCGCCGTGTCCTGCTCTCGAGCGTCGCTGGAAGAATGAGTCAGCCGTTTTCCTCCGCGCGGGGGGTCGAGTGGATGCCCCTGTCTGAGTGTCACTAATAAAAGCACCCAGAAATGTAACCGCTCTGTGCTTGCATGTCGTGCTTGCGACTGTCTTAAAGACCAGCTGCTCTGCGTGAGACTTCCAGAGAGTGAGAGTGCTTGAATGAAGCCCTTATATCTCTCTCTTTTGCTTTTGCTTTTGCTTTTTTTTTTTTTTTTTTTTTTTTTTTTTTTTTGCCACACAGCGCGACGTGGGCTCTGTTCCTCCTTGCCTTTTGCTCTCGCTCCCTGGGGCAGCCCGCTGTGTCTCAGAGGCAGGAGGAGTGAATGCTCCTGGGAGTCCTCCAGCTCCTGTGAGGAATGGCCCCTCGGGGGGCTAAATCCGTCCGCCGGGCCCCGAGATGGCAGAGACGTCCGTGCGTCTCTCCTCGATGACAGCAGCGCCCGGGACGGAGGTTTGCACGCCTTGCGGTGCGGCAACCGGGGACGCCTGCCTCCCTGCCAGCACCTGCCCCTCCCTCTCGCCGTTGTGCAACATCCCAAGGGCAATTACAGCAGTGCTTACGTGGAGGAGTGATATTGGGAAAGTATTTAGTCATTTTTAACTGTTGTGCTGGCAGTTCCCCTCCCTTAAGGTGGTTCCTATTTCTTCTTCTCCCTCTCCCAGTGTATCGCGGCAGGTCCTTGCAGCAGCCCCTGCCCCAGTGACCCATCTTGGTGCATCTTTGGGTACCAAGGGCTCCTCTTGGCGAGGGGGAGCCCGCGCTCCCGCGGAAGAGCCACATTCCCAGCGGGCGACTCTTTTCCTTTCCTTTCCCCATCCTTCCCGTGCTTACTACAGTGATTTCAAAGCTTCTGCGCCGTGACGGTGATGGGGGGGGGGATGGTTTTGAAAGCAAAAGTAAGAGGCAGGAGGATGCAGAGCTTCTCTTGCTCTCGGAGGCTTCTGGACGCTTCTCTGTCTCCATCCCCAGAGTGATTTTCCGTGGGCCCAGTGTAAACAAGGCAATCCGTTACGGCAGTTTGAGCGTTACTCCACAAACACGCCGTCGGCCCCTGCCCCCACCGCAGGCTCTCTCCGCTCCTTCTCTTCCTGCCGCCGTGCCGCGCGGCGAGTGTTGGCGTGGGGCAGGGGTTATCCGGCACCCATCCGCACGCAGGAGCGGCCTCCCAGCGTCGGCAGGCGAGGAAGGCTCCAGCGGGAACTGGAGTTGAGTCGGCAATGGCCCCGTCGCTGTGCTGCCCGGCTCACCCCCGTTCGGAGGGGCGATTGCAAAATTGAGGAGCGTTCAGGGAAGTTTAGGGACGCTGATGGGCTCCCAAGGAAGGACGTGGAAGAGTCCGGGTATTGTTTACCCTGGAAAGACAGCGAAAAGAAGAGGCCACGGTAAAAGAAGATAAGCTCACGTGCGCACAAAAACAACACTAAAAAATACATGATTAGGGTTACAAAGTCAGGCACTGAACGCGTAAGAAATCCCCGTATTAAAGACACCTGAGCGGCTTACATCCGGCGGAGTGGTGTGCATTCATTAGGGCGCAGTCTTAATTCTGTGGTCATAAGCTATTTCTTCCGCAGGGGCTCTGCCTCAGGGAATGTGTGGGATGGACGGAGCTCGGTTAAAAGCAGCTCGGTGTCCCGTATGTGGCTGTTCCGCTGCTATTCCGTGTGCAGCCATCACGCACATCCTGCTTGGAAGACACTATTGTCTCTTCCTCCTGGACCATCCTACAGTGCGAAACGCTAAGTCTGCTCTCGCCTCTTGCTTTTCCTTCCTTCCCTCTGTCCCTTCCACCTCCATGCTGCTCGGTGGGTGACAGAGGGGGTTAGCGGGACCCCCCCAGTGATAACCCTTTTGGGGAGGGCTGGCTTTGCCCTGGGACCCTGGCCAGGAGGGAATACACTCTGCAGCTCAAGGAGGGCTGATGCAAGTGCAGCCCACATGCTTCGCACTGCCAGCATTTGATTTTTCCATCTGTTTTTTGTTTTGGTTCAGTTAAAAGCAGAGAGGAGAGGTGGATTTTGGTGTGAACCTCCTGCCTGTCTGCGTGCGCCGTGCAGGACAAAGGCGGCTTAGCATGGAAAGCCCCAGGAGCACTCAGGAGCGGGCAGGGGGACTTAGCAGACATCGTTTCTTCGGAAGCTGCGGGAGAAGCATACATTTAGGAGGAGCAGCCTTGCAGCCTGCTGTATGTATTCACCGTCTGAGAGGCAAGCCAGCCAGAGCCTGGAGGGGACAGATGGAGGAATTAAGGACATCTCAGCTGGTCAGTAGGACCAAGGGATGCGTGGCGGGGAGCTGGCTCCCATACCTGAACCACTTTAGAGACAGGGCTGGGAGTTATCACAGCTTTTCTTAGCAAGAGAGCCCTCCACCGGAATAATGTGTTGTGGACATAAAAGGAGATCTGGAGAGGGAATATTTTCACCCTGGAAGCTGCTAAGGAACTTGCATTTAGCTGCTAGCAAGCTGTTTCAAACTGGGTTTCTCTCCCAGGAAAGAGAGAGCAGAGCAATCTCGCTGCCCTGACCAACTGTAAATTCTTTCCTGGCTTTGCTGGGAAAAAACAATGCGCTTTCAGTGAAAACCTCCCAGAAATCCAGGACATGGGCATTTTATATGTCAGCCCTTTACCACTTCGGAGAGAGCAGCTAAGGAGACCGGTCAAGTAGATCCCCTGACTTTTATTTACTGACAAGTCAGTGGAGTGTCCGGTGAAGGACGGCGATGCTGCCTCCCTCCCTGAGCCGGGCAGGTCACGGTGACACACGCGTGACCGTGGGAGAGAGGCCAAGAAACCGTTTCTCAGAGAAGAGATCTGAGAGGGATGTGTGTAGCAGAGCACAAAACGCAAAAGCCATGTTGAAACTTTGCATTTAGATGCCTGCAGCAGCAAACCGGGGAGCTTTCCACGAGGACCGATAGATTTCCCGCCTCACAGCATTTGCTTAAAAAGTATTCATAAATATACCCACCACTACTAACCATCCTTTTCTGCTGGGAATTGCCATTAGCAGCTAAATTCAGCGTTTTACATATAAAAAGCACTGAGACTTAATTCTGTGCGATGCTTTCTTCAAAGTCCTTGTCGAAGAGACAACTCCAAGCTGGATTTCAGCTAAGAGTTACGGCGACGTGTTGGGAAGCGGGGACTGTAACGCTGCTCAACGTATGATCGCAGCACCCAGGAGGTGCGCGTGGTGCGGTCAAGACGAGATGCCACGCAGGATGGGGTGCGCTCCCCGAAAACGGAGCCCTCAGCCCCGTGAGTTGCTGCAAAGGGAGGTAGCCTCCATTGAGCATGCATGAGCAGCGCTCCCTCGGAGGCCAAAAATGGCCACGTATTCCTGGATGCAGCAAGAAGCGCATCCCTGACGCTAATTACCCCGTCGCGTTGCAAATCCCTGCTGCAGCATGGAGGGCTGTGCAAGTCGTTCAACCTCTTGAACGTGGAGGCCGCTTTCTCAGAAGCACCTGGGCTTTCCCAGCTGAGGCTGTACCCGTGAAATGAGCCCGGAGCAAAGGTCCCTGTGGAGTTGCTGTTTTGGAAGGGAGATGCAGTCTCATGCTCTGGTCTGCGGAGGAGTTTCCAAACACGGGGAATTAGGATGGGATTTCAGTGGAAGCAGATTATCCCGTTCCTCCCTTCTCTGAGCACATTTTTTCCTCTGAAGCAGCACATGACAGGCAGGGCGGCAGCCGCGGTGGCCGCTCCCATGTGTGTCAGAGGGGACCAAGCCAAGAGCTCCGGAGGGTTCCCTGTGATCCCAGGGCGGCTGGAGCGGGAGCAGGGATGGCAGGAGCGGGATGGAAGGGGAGCAGACGGCGGGCACGGAGCTGCGGCGCTGAATGGGCGGCACAAAGCGCTGTCAGAACAGCAGGGGCTCGCGCTGGCAACGGCTGCAAATGGAGATGGAAAGGGCTGGAGAGGAAAGGACGCGACACAGCTGGTCCCCTTCGGCTTTGATCTCAAAAGCAGAGGGGTGTTGGCCACGGAGCAGGAGGGGGGAAGAAGGGGAGTGACTCATAAAAATATTGGTGTTTCCATGAAGATGCAGTTACCTGAGGACAGGAAGGAGGAGGGAACTTCCCTGCAAACGTTGGGGGGAGCTGGAAGAAAAAGTCCCACTTGTGTAGAAATTGCCGGCCTGCTTAGGAACAGACAGCTGTTTGCTTTGGAGCCAGCGGGTTGGTTATTTGCTGTGAGTTGCTGGTTATGTGCAGAGCAGAAGGTGGTTTGTGTGCTTGTTGCTTCAGGGCAGAAAAAAAAGAGAGGGAAAAAAAAAGGAAGAGATGATTTTCTTGGAGGCCTGTGCAGCGGAGATGTCTTTGGAAGAGAAAAGAGAGATCTCTTTCCTGCTGCTGGGTGAGGGAGCGGGTCAAAGGGGATAATCCAACCCCGGGTAGTTGAGGAGAAGTCAAGCGCACCCCAGGATCTCCGTTCGGAGGCTCTGGCCACAGGAAGGCTGAGGTTTCGCCTTCCTGACCACCATGAGGTTTGTGCTGGGGAGAGAGTTGTGGTTTTACTCACAGGCACGTAGATTTGCTTTGCGTACCCATCCCTTCCCCTGGCGAGCCGAGAGAGGTGCCCTGTCCTGCACGGGAGGACGCGAGAAGCACAGGAGGGTGCGAGAAGGACGGGTGGACACAGCTGATGCCTGCCCTGCACCAAAGCAAGCTCAAACTTTCTCTTGCTGCTCCCTCCGTGAGCCCTTGGGGGATTCCAGCTCGCAGAGCCTTATAAGCAGCGTAGGACCAGCTCTAATTTTCATCCTGGAGGCAAAAAATCACTGGAAATAATGCTTCATCACTCTGAAGGTCCTGACACCACCCTTAACCACCACATCACGAACCTCCTGTCGCAATTGTGATCTGCGTATGTGTCAAATCTTGCCTCGCAGATAAAAGCTGCTCCGCAGGCACCTTTTGTACTAAAATACGGAGCCTTTAAAATGTGAAAGAAACAACAAAATGTAGGACGCCACACAAAGCTGACCCACTGGGGACTGGGGGGGGGGAAAAACCGCAAGAAGGAGGGCTTGACACACAAAAATTGTTTTGTTAACAAAGCATCATTGTTCCACTCTGAATCGGTTTGACTGGAGTGGTAGAAACACCCCATCTGGAGACAGATGGAGAGTTTTCTGGCTAAAGAGACGGCGGGAGGAGGGACGGCTGACAACCCAGCAGATAGCATTGTCTGCTGCTACCTTGGCAATGGAGAGGAGAAAGGGCGGGTGGCAGATCAGGCGTCCCCTTTGCAACCCTCCCGACACGCCGGCTCCTTCTGCGCCCTGGGCCCCGCGCCCGGAGGGAGGTGTGCGCCCAGGTTGGCAGCTCGCACCCCGGGATAATCCTCCCTCGATTCTTGCGGGGCTGGTTACGTGCTCGTGGGGACCGGCGAGGTGTCTGGGGAGGCTACCAGCAGGCGGGTCCCCCCTCCAAGGTGCTTTCGGTGCACGCCATGCCGGCAGAGCCCAGCACGGTGAGATGGTACCGTACCGCTTGTGTGCTGTGCCAGGGCTTTGTGTGGTGTGGTTTCAGCAGAACTGGGGGACCAAAGTGGAAACAGCTTCCCGAAGCCAGCACACAAGGTTTGCCGCTGTGGATTGTTTTTGCCACTCGCTTCCAGGAGAGCAGGATTTGGGCTGCTGGGAGGATGCTGAGCAGAAACCAGCACGGTCAGAGCTGCAGGGACTAAAACTGGTGACAGCAGCTAGAGTTAACGCAACGCTGAGACACCCAGGGACAGGACATGCATGGGGGTGCTTGGGTGACCCGGCAGGTCTGCAGGACGCCTGGGGACCAGCACTTGGAATTGCCCTCACCACCTTGCTGAGGTTGGGAATGAGCAAGGGAAAATCTATGCTTGAACGCCTGGGGCCTCTTAGCTACAGCACACGCTAAACGCAAAATGGTTTATGGCAGCAGGCTCCGCTGGCACCGTGTCTGCTCTGCTCGACGAGAGCTCACCAACAGCCCCTGCTCCCTCTGCTGCCTTCCATGCCTGATGGGAAACTCCGGGGTGGGTTTTGCTCCTGCCAGAGCTTTGAGGGATCGTATCCTGCCCACCCTATCTGAATTCCTGATTACTTGCTAATTGCTTGACACACTCTACTTGCAATGCAAGAGACAGGCTCACGTCATCCTCTGTGGTTTGCCAGGGGAGAGTGTGAACCTCTTTTTGACTTGCCTTGAAATAGATGAAAAAGAATAGAGCTCGATATGATTAATGTGAAAACTTCAGCTTGCTTTCCTGCCTTGGCATCTGGGCCTCAGTCGTCTTAGCGTCGCCGTGCCTTGTTTTTGGAGGGTTGGGCATCTGAGAGCTGATGGTGCGGGCTGCGGTGGCCTGGGCGCTCCTCTGCAAGGTCTGTCCGTAATCCCCAGCCGCTGGAGACATTTCAGGTTTGTGCAGCAGTCACGGAAGGATTCAGGTGGTTGCCTCGAGGCACTGCTGAGATAATACCTCAAGGGCTCCTATTCAAACCCACTGGGGCCTTTACATTTGCATGGTGGAAATCTATTCAGATGCACCATGGCTTTTCACTGAGCCCAGATGAGCAGGCCAGCTCGCCCCTCTCTGCTGCGGGCAGGCGGTCACCCATGCAGAGGGGATCAGGGGACCAGCACGGCTTAGATACCTCTCTGCGAGAAAAATGACAGTAATAAAGTAAAAGGTGGATCTGGTTTTGAGCCTCAGGGGTGCAGATGCAGCAGCACAGCGGTGGTGAAGGGTGTTGTGCTGATGCCTTGGTGTCCCCAGACCCATCCAGCCTGTGCCTGTGAGCTTGCGGAGGTGGCGGCAATATTGGCTTCCCCGCCTGGCTCACCAGGTTTACCTCCTGCATCACCTGCTCTGGGACGGATCCTGCCTGGTCTGAGCAGGGACGTGGCACGGGGAGGAGCGTGAGGGCGATGGGACGGTCTGCGTCACATTGTGCCATTCAGCGTACAAGGTCCCAGAGCGAAGTCCCAGAGCATTTGCATCCATTGTGGCACCGCAGGTGCCTTTGGGGTGAAGCATGGCCCCAGAGAGAAGTGAAGGGGGTCGCTGAATGCAGCTGAACGCACAGCATGGAGTAAACCAGGTCGGATGTATTTACCTGAGCTCTTCTGCAAGGTGCTGTGGTTGTCCCAGAGGGAAGGGACCTGGACTTCGGAGAAGCAGGATGCTTGGACAGCCAGCCCGTCCTTTTGCAGCCGTTTGCCTGCCCTGGGCTGTGGGGAACACCGTCCCCACAACCTGCCCTGAAACAACATCATTCTGCAGTCTCCAATTGCAGGCCTGCTGCGGGCAGGGACGGCTGGACGGGCGCGATCACCGCGCTGGCAGGAGAGAGGAGGTGGTGCAGGGCGGGCAGGTTCGGCTCATGCCAACTGCTGTCTCGGCGTAGCGCCCATGACGTGGCTTTTGATGCCAGGAAGCCAGCCAGGGCGCAGACCCCACTGCCGGGCACCGGCTGCCCTGAAAGGAGGAGATGTGGCCCAGATCGCTGGGGATGCAGCAAAGCATCCACGAGCGAGGACTCCGACACATGCACGGCGGCAGGGTGCCGTTTGCTTTGCCCTGACACTTGGAAAGCAAAGTACTTCCCTGGGGACCCATGTGCCACCCATCCCACCTCCTGCACCGCTGCATGCATGCCGTCCCCATCCCGGCTATCCCGGCATCTCGCTGCGCGGCTCTGAGCACGTGGCGTGAAATCTTTCACCTTGCTTTCCCCTGTGCAGAAAGGGGAGAAAAATCAGCGTGTGAGCTCTCACCGGGGTCCGGGGGGACAAATTCACCTTGCTGAGAGGCGAGGGAGTCGCTGGGTAGGAGGTGCTGGAATAAGCGCAGAGTGGATTAATCTGCAGCGACTTCGTGGTCGCTAATCAGCGGTGTGAAAGCGCCCGGGGAGGTCGGGTGCTTTGGGGTGGCGTTGCACAGAGGCAGCGCTGCCCGTGCAGGCAGCAGCAGACGGGTCGCTCCTCTCTCTGCCTCCCAAACGCCTCCCGCGCCTGGCTCTGTGAATCAGCATTTCTGCAGTCGAAACGAGACAGCGAGGAAAGGCTGGAAGCTGTCGGGGCGCGGGGAGCCTGGCGGGGAGGAGGATGGGGGGGGGAACCTCGTTAAAAAGGGGCAGCCTGTGAGTTGGGGGTGGTCTCATGCCGCGGATCTGCAATCTGCTCCCTCTCGCATTTTTGCACGTTAGCGCCGTACACCCCTCGTGCGCAGCGGCGAGGTAAACAAGCGCTGTGAGCAATGCCTCCCCTTCTCGCTCGTCCCCTCCCCGCCGTCGGCGACAGGGGAATGTGACAAGCTGGCACCGGGAGAAAGCTTGAAAGAGATGTGATCCGCCGCGGCTCCCGAGCCGAGAACCTGGGGAGATCCAGTTACAGCGACGGGGTTAGAACAAAAGAGATTTGCCTCCGGGATCAATTCCTCTCCATTTTCCGGGCTGTGCACGTGCGTGTGCGTGCACGCGCGTAACAGCCTCCGTCTCTGGCGGTTAGTGCCGCCGGCTCTGCAGCACGAGCAGCCCAGGGCCCGGCCAAGCACCAGCTCCAACGGGCTCCGACGCTCCGAAATGCTTCTTTTTCCCAAAACGGGGAGAGCAGGGTGATCCCCTGGGACGGGCCTAGGAATAGCAAGGCCAGGCCAGGCTCTGCAATGCTTAAAAACCAGGAGCAAAGCTGGGCAGTTGGCAGATGCCGGAGCTCCAGCCTTTCCTCTGCCGAGGGCCGACCCGATGTGGGGCTGAGCTCCGCATCTGGGGCCGAGAGCGCTCATGGTCCCCACGGATCACTGTCAGCTCCCCAGGTGTTTTGAGGTGACACCTCCTTTCCTCCATCACCAGGCTGGCCAGCGAGCAAAGCCCAAACCCCTAAAAAGCCTTTTCTGTGACATAACGGCTTTGCCAACACTGCGTTAACCGAGATGCCTTTAACCCGCAGCCGTGGCCGGGCTGGGGGCACAGCCAGCGTTTCACACGTGCCGCAGCACCAGCTCGAGGAATTAGCGGGGTCCCCCACCCTGGGATGCTTGTCGCTCGTTTTGGGGAGGATTGGGCTTATTTGGGATTGGGGTTTTTTTGGCGTATTGCCTTCTCCCAAATGCCACTGGGGATGAGCGGTGGAGAGCACAGATGTGCATCCCGAGCATACCGCAATGAGGTTCCTGATTTAAGGACTGTGATTAACCTCTTTACGACAGTTGCTAACCAGGTGCAGAATCATAACGGGAAGAGGAGGAAGCTCAGTGAAAACAGCCAGCTTTTCCTCCGTCACCTGGAAATGCACACGGATGCCATTTTCTGCCTGGAAATCGGGCAGGTTTTAGGATTTTTAAAGGGCTCAGGGACACCCTGTTTCTATCAGCGCTGCCCTGTAGCTGCTCTCCGGAGCCCGTCTCCTCCTTCCCAGCTTGGGATCCTGCAAACACGGCATCGACGCAGCGTGAATCCAGCGTGAGACGTGCCGGTGTGCGGGATGACGGGCTGCGGAGCATGCCCCGCTTGGGGCTGTGCGTGGAGGGGCGCTGACGAGAAACGAGGCAGAAAATCACCCTGGATTTCCTGCCCTTCGTCTCGTGAGTCTGAGCTGGAAGAGCACCATCCCTTGGGAAGAAAAAGCTGTGGCCTCTCCCAGGTGTTCCTGCGTGGGATAGGTGGGGGAGCCGTGACCTGCACGCGTGGCCGTGCACGTGGATTTGGCCAATCCACGTTTCCATGGAACCTTGCTCTTTGGAAAGCCGGGCATCAGGAGGAGAAAAGTGGTTTTCCATGATTAGGCATGAAAAGGAGCCATTGTAGCTTGTGTTTTGCCATCAAGGGTTAAACCAGGAGCTGCCAAATTGGCGCATTTTCAGGAGATCTGGCATCTGTGGGACTCAGGGCTCCTCTGCCCAGGAGTGTCACCAGCCTCCCAGGTCTGGGTTTCGTGGGTGACACTCACAAGTGCCGTATCTCACCCGTCCCCCCAAATACCGCTCTGGCGTCACGGTCAGTTTTAGATCGACTTCGAAGCTGCCCGCCGTCCGACCAGGCGCTGCGGTGTGTGGCGGGCATGGGCATCTGCACCTCGCCTTCTGGAGGTGCAAAGGGGCCGGACTCTTTATTCCCACTGGCGCGATGGTTTTAGGACCCCCCCTGTTGTACCTCCTCCCCTTTCCAGCTCCCCATCTCTTAACCACGGCCAAATTCCTGTATTTTTCTCCCAAAGGGGAGGCTGCAGGCTGTATTTCACACTGGGGTGTCCCCAGGCAGAGAGCGGCGGTCATTGCGCCCCAAACGCTTCTCAGAGTCAGGAGCTGTCGTGTCCCTTGGGAAAAAGGCAGGGATAGAGCGGGATGGGGACCGGGAAAGAGGGGAACCCCCAAAGCAGGCGAGTAGATGGGCTTGGGAAATGTGAAGAGACAGAAAAATTTATTAAAAACAACTAATAGCTGCTAGAACCAAGGATTTAAACTGAAACCAAAGCCTTAGGGAGGGAGGAAATGAAGTGGCTTGTGATTGTTATTTTATTGCTTAATTTTTTTTTTTTAAATATGATATGCTAAATGCAAATAAGCATTCTTACTGAGCAGGAGAGGGAGGGGATGGAAGACATGCCGGGAAATGTGAGGGGGATCTAGGTTTTGCATCGTTCGCTGAATTACTGGCAGGTCTTTTGTAACATCTGTTAAAAATAAAACAAACATTCATTTCCATTTCTCGCTGCCTGAGATGGCTTCTGCAAAAAAATTTCAACCTGTCCAGGAATTTGTCTTGAAAGTTGCCCTCCCTCTCCTCACGCCTCCTCTTCTCCAGGGGAGATTTCCTTCCTGGACTTCCCAGGGGCTCCATTAGCCCCACATTAAAGCCTTTTTACTTTCCTCTAAAACTCTCCATCGAAGTAAAAGGAATTCTAATAAACCGCTGGGAAGACTCTGCTATTCACTCTTTCCATGGAAACACAGCGCTGCCTCAGAGCAGAGCTCCTCTCGATGGAGCCTGGGTCACGGCAGGAGGAGACCAAGGAGGGATGGAGAGATGGTTTCTGTTATAACAGACCTTTTGAGAGAAATAATCGCTGCTCTCCCACCAAGGAAAGCCTTCGAGATGACGGGGGCCTCGGCACAACGCGGGAGCGGGGACGGCCTCGGAGGGGGTGGTGGCGTGAAGCGGTGATGTGACGGGTGCTGAGAAACTCATTAAAACATCTGATTAGTGGAAACGAAGGCACCCACCGGGGACCGATACCTCTCTCGATGGGAGGGACGAGTCCAGGAGGGTGGATGGACCCGGTGCTGTGGGCAGACGGGGGGCTCGGGGCTGGGGACGTGGGGTGCGGCAAGGGGACAGGGTCGCAGGAGGACATCAGTGGCTCCTCGCCCAGTGCTGGCCAAACATCACACCGGGCAAATACGTTTTTGAAGGACCCAAAAAAGCCTGTTGGCTCTGGGAGGGGGTTTCTGACTGTCCCCCAGGCCCCAGGCGGGAGCCGGTCCGAGGAGGTCAGTGCGATGGCCACCCTACCTAAAGTGACCGCGATATAATTAATTTTGAGCCTCCTCGCAGGCACAATCATCCCGCTCTGACACCGCGCTGCAGGATGAAGGATGATTTTTATTTTTTTTTTTCGTTTTCCTAAGCACAAGGAAGCTCGTTAGAAATAGCCCGAAGGGCAAAGTTAGGAAATGAAAATCCATCGGATCCGCTCGGAGCCGGTGCACGGAGCTCGATGAGAGTTGGGGCAGAGCTGCCTCCTCCCTGCCTGCAGGAAGCCGCGAGCACGGGGAGAGGTGTCACCCGGGCCAAAGGACGAGAGCAATCCATTGGGATCATTGGGAGCGGGGCTGGGGGAAACTCAGCCAGCAAGAGGGCTGAGAGGAAGAGGAATAAGGAAGAGCCGGCTCAGAGCATCCCGTGTTGGCACCGGGGAGTTCCTGGGGACCCTGGGTCAGCGGAGCACGGCAGGGCCGGGCGGAAGGGGAGGCTGGTGGGAAAAAGCTCATTTTCCTCAGCACGGAGGAGGAAGCCTTATCTTTGTAGGTCGCGAGACACTGACGGAGCCGGAGCGCCTTTGTTTTAGCAGCTCCAGAAATGATATTGCAATGAGTCGTTATTTTTTAGCCCCCCGGAGACAGGAGGTTGGGTGGGCGGTTACTTCCAGGGAAGCCTCTGAATTTGATGGGCAAGGTGAGCTCTGCCCTCGCGGCGGGGAAGATGGGAAGAGGCTTTTCGATGCCGGTCATGCTGGGTTTGTGGTACCTCAGGGTGAGATCTGCTCTGCGGAGGCAGCCAGGGCCATGTCCACCCCTGTGGCGAGGGGCTGGGTACCACACACGGGGATGCTCTGGAGCCGGATTTCACCAAGAAACTTTCCCATCCCCACAACTATGCAGCACCATCCTCTGTGAGCTCAGAGGCTTTAATGAGTAAAGTTAATTGGTGCGATAGATGATGGTCTCCCACCCAGCCGGTGGTTGGGCTGAGACAGACATGGCCGTGTCACGCAAATGGAGGTGACGTGGGGTGCCGGCACCTCAGAAGTGCTGAGAAGTCATGAAATCAGCCTTTGTGAACCTGTAAATCGCAGAACTATGAAGCTGCCGGAAAAATCACAGCATTTAATAAACAAAGTGTTTGGTGGTGATTTGATTTGCATATGGGGCTCTCGGGGGCTTGTGGTTTCAACCTTTCTCCTCACCGTGGTGAGGGCAGGGTTTAAGGAGAGCAGGGCTGAGATTCTCCTGAAATCACAGGACTCCCGGAGATGGGGATTTCATAGGAGAGCCAGGAAACAACCCAGATGGACCAGATTGCTGAATTTATGGGATAGTGGTATAAAAATAACAAATCCTTTAGTCTTCTCTCAGTCCCAGAGGAGAAGCTTGGGGGTGATGTCCGCTGGGCGATGTCCTACCTTGACTTTACTAGGGTGGCAGTCGCAGCCTGTGGTGCCAAACGGTGGAGGAGCTCTTCCCTGTGAAGGACAGGGTGGGATCAGTGGTTAGGGGGAATAAATACTGAGTCCCGGGAGAGCCGTGACGTCCCGGCTTGGTTTACCATCCTGTAGAGAGGAGGCACGTGTGAAGCCAGAGGTGGCCGGGGGCGTGCTGTAGTGTATTAGCTATAAACAGCCAGGCTGGGGCTGGGATGGGGACGGGGAGAAAGGGGACGAGGGAGATGAGAGCAAGCGGTCTGCTTTGGCAGATGCTGGGTCCCTTGCAAGGTTTGGTCTGTTTTGCAGCTTGATGCCTGCTATCTCGAGTAATTAACAGGGAAAAGAGAGGGCCTGGTTATCCATCCTTCAAGAGCAAGGGGTTGAATTGAAAGGCAGCACCTTGGAAGTGGATCAAATAGCTCTCCAGCCCCCCGCGTACGGCTCGGAAACTTGCTGCCGTGCTGCGTTATCAAGGTGAACAGCTTTAGTTCAATTAAAGAGAGGCTCAGAGCGGAGTCGTGGGAGGAGGCAGGGCTGGGCATTCGCACCCTTCGGGCAGGAGCCAGCGCGCACGGAGCTGCACGGCAGCGACCCTGGCCAACCCAGGTGGGCACCACACCGCTGGTGGCAGGACGCGGGCGTCCCGGTGTGCCAGGGCCACCAAAGCCCTGCCTGGCGAGCAGCACTGTGCGAGGGGACCAGCTCCCCCTCCTCACCTCTGCGCCGGATTTTATTTAGCCCTTGGAAAAAGCGGTGTGCGGGGAAGGATTGCTCTTTGTTACTGTCTCCCTTTCCCCCCCTTCTCCTAAAATACCC
>VWZL01005116.1:48324-62415 GCA_013396915.1 Stercorarius parasiticus
TGCGGCTCAAACCCCCCCGAGAGCCGGGGCGGGGGGGTGACAGGCTGCAGTCTGGCTTGGGGTGGCTCTCGTCCTCGCAGGACCCCTGGGTTGCGGGACGGATCCTGCCCGGCGTGACACACGGGGATGGCTGGCGGTGAGGGTGCAAAGCAGGGCTTGTGCCTCCTGCCTGGGCTCGCTGCAGGGTGCCGCGGGGTGCTGTGGGCTGCCATGAGCCCACATGGTGCAGAGGGCACAATGCAGCCCCACCGCCACGGCCCTTGTGTCCCATGGGGGTTCAGGGTGGCTCTCTGCAGCCAGAGTGTCACCTGGAGGGGACAGGCGTTGTGCTAAAGCCATGTGGACCCTCTGCCCACCTTGGGTACAGAGCAGGACATGACAGCCGAGCTGACAGGACCTGTGCTGGGCAGGAGAGATGAATTTCCCCCCTCTCCTGCCTTTGCCGTTGCCCAGCAATTTGGGACAGGGACGGGCAGGGGTCCGGCAGATGGGGCTCCCCCCCAGGGGGGTCTCGTCACCCCCACTCCCTCTCCCAGGCCCCTTTGTGTGGCAAGTGTCTCTGTGACCACGGGGAGGTGGGGCTGTCCCCAAGCCCTGTGTCCCCATGTGGTCCCACAGCGATGCTGTGCATGGCAGTGGGCTGCTTTGGTGCAGCCGAAAGCTGCTGGGGAGCAGGTCCCTATTGCCCCCATGTCCCTCTCCCAGCCCTGGACACCTTTTGGAGCTACACTTGAGCTCTACATGGATGAAAACAAGAACCACAAGCCCTGGGGATGCTCTCGGTGGCATTTGGTGGCTATGGGGCTGAGTCTGGCTGGGGAAGAGGATATGTGAGCAGGACAGGGCTCCACCAGCCCATCGGCTTAGCGCAGAGGGAAAGCAGTTAACCTGGACATCAGATCTCCCCAAGAATTGTGTATTGACCCTGACGGCGATGCATCAGGAGCGAGACTCTCCATCATCGATCCCTCTCCTCCCATCACCAGGTGTCGACACTAACGGTCATGGAGCCGGCTTTAATTTCAGGCCTCTGGCTCCAAAGCATAACACTTAGCCGTGGTCCCAAGGTGCTGCCAGGCTTTGCAAACGCCTCCGCGGGCAGGTTGCCATCCTTATTTTGTGGCAGGTATGGGACTTGCCGGGGGTGGCCAGCTGAGCCAGGGATGGGGCTCATGGAGGACCCACGAGCCCTGGGCTCCCCAGCGCCATCGGGCAGGGTGGCCTCCCGAGGTGGCCCTTGGTGGAGGACCCAGGGGGGCACCTGGAGCTCCTGTTTTGCCAGTCTTTGCTAGGAAAACCGTCTGGTCTGGTCCCCCTGTGCTGTTGGTGCTGAGCAGCAGAGGATGCACCGGGGCTGGGGAGTCCCAGTCCTCCTGCAGCCTTTGCCGGGTGACCTCATCTGACCAGGGTGCCTCTTGCCCTCCCCGCCTCCGAAATGGCCACGACCAAATCCGATGGGACACCTGTGTGTGCGCCACCCCATGGAGACCCGGTGGGGAGGGTGGTGTTTTTCTTGGGCGCCTTGATTTTGGGCAGGACGAAGCTGCCGGCGGGGGCCGGCTGGCACGCCGCCTCTCCTCCTTCCCAGCATCTTGAGATTTCTGAGACGCACACAACGAGGCTGAGGCTGAAAAAGCTGCTTGTGGTTCAAGAGCATCTCCTCGACGGAGGAGAGAGGGAGGCTTTTCGTTCCTCCCTTTCTTTTGGAGCTAGCTGAGCTCCCCTCGCCGGTGCAGGGGCTCTTCCTGCTTCCCCCTGCAAGGGAACGTTAAAAGCCAGGGGCAGCGGATATCTTGACACCCCGTCAATCCGAGCCTTTTACAGCAGCAGTCTCTGAAGGCTGGCACTCTGCTGCACAGAAGAAAACAAGTGAGAAGAGGGGGGGAGGCGAGAGCAAGCCTTTGCAGCTGGCAATCGATAATTGTAGTGTCAGTCACTGCCTAGGAAGTTCCCACATCCCCACTGTCGCTGGCGGGGGGGAGGGAGAAGGGGAGGGCGAGAGCTCGGCTCGGCCCCGCGCAGCATCGGGCACGGGGCAGGGAGCGATCATGGAGGGCGAGAGCCCGGCCCTGAGCAGGAGCCTCCCGCTGCATTACTCACCACTTGATGTAGCTTGAACCTTTCAACTCCCTCCCCTTGGGGATGGAGCGGGCTGGGCAGAAGGTGTCGATGGAAAACGCTCTGCTTTCCGAGGTTTGAGGGTTGGTTGGTTTTTTTCCCCCTTTCCTTCTTTTTTTTTTTTCCCTTCCCCACCCCGCTCTGCGTGCATTTGGGGCTCTAATATTCTCCAAAAAAATATAAAAGGAACCCCAAAAAAATACCCAACCCGGCTCCCCCTCGTGTGTGTCTCCGTCTTAGCAAAAGCCAAGGCAAAAGATCAAGGAATTCTTCCTTTTGTGCGGCTTTCAAGACCAAAGATGCGCCGGTGAAAAGGGGAGGCTCAGAGTACCAGGCACACACAAGTGTTAAAGGAGAGGCTTCCCTTTTGTCTCCAAGGCGATCAGCCGGCGAAGGGATCCACAAATTAATTAAAAATTGCTCTGTCTTGATTGAGTTATTCCTGCTCGCATCCCACCTGCCTATCAAAAGACTGGGAATGGCAGGAGGAAATTCCTAGTTCTTTCCCAAACAGCTCAGACACGTACTACGGACCGTCTCGCTTGCTTTTTATCCCAGGCAGCAAAGGCAATAAAAAAAGGAAGGGCTGGTGCGGTATCCAAAGAGATCTCTCCCGGAGGATGCGTCCCTCTCCTGCACTAACAAATGCTGCGGTATTTGGACGATTCGGAAGAAAAATGAACAGATTTACATGTCACGCATGGGCCAAATTGTGGTTGTAACTCCATGAAGTTGATGGAGATCCATCGGAGATTAATTTGGCCCTAGGTCTGGCGCTTGCTCCGCGGGGAATAGGCTGGATCTCTGCCTTGGTTGAAACAAGAGGTATTCAAATGGGTTTGTTGTGGCTGCACTATGCCCAAGTGGCAGAGCCGAGCAAAAATTCCGACTGGTTGTGTCCCTTGTGCCAAAGCGCCATAAATACGCCTCGATCTGTCAAGTCGTGCACGATCTCTACCGCGTTTACCACTGAGAACGTTTTAAGGGGGTAGATTTATACGCAGGGGCTGTACAGAAGTCTCCCTGTGTGCTTTGCTAAGAGGCTTGAACTCCGTCCCAGCATCCCGATGTGGGGAATCCTTTCTCCCCTCCCATTTATTGGATTTCCACCCAAACCGAGCCTGTGCCAGGACCAAGCTCAACCCGAGCCCAGTTGAGCCCGGCTCCCGGTCCCAGGGCTCGGGCTCTGTTCTGGTTTGGGGGAGCATCATCAGTCAGCGCCTCCAAGCTGGATTCGGGGGGTTGGTTTGCTGCTTTGCAGTCAGACCTTGCTGCCTCCGCTTTATTGTCATCTCCGCTCTTAGTCACCGCTCGATGCCTCACCAGGGGACACCGCTCCTGCTGCATTTATGGCAGCCACTAAAATTGGCACTCGGTGCTTGTGCTCCAGTGGGGAGGGACACTGAGCATCAGGGAGGCTCTGCCCAGCTCGGTTACGGTCCTCGACGTTGCGTGGGGCATGCAGAGGAGCTGCAGGGCAGGTCGGTCACCAGATGGGTCCCCTGTGCCAGGGACAGCCCTCCGGCTCCCCTAGATCCCATCCGGCTCATGCCAGGAGGGGATATCGGAGCAGTGCCGGAAAGGAGCAGCACCGGCCACATTCTCAGGTGGGGATGGCCAGCGCGTAAATGAAAATTAGATGCTCGATAAAGTAGGAAAGAATAATTAAAAACGTTCATGGCTGCTGGCTCGCAAAGGCGTGGGCACTCACTGATCCAGCGAGGCACAGCCGTTGTGTGTGTCCCCCCCACCCAAACACTGCGTCCTTCAGCTTGGCTGTCGCTGGGTAAACCTCCCGCACCGCCTCGTCCTGTAATAGCGTGTCCTTCACCGTGCCTGTCGCTATATGATCTATAGAACAGGGCTGGCCTTTCACCAGGCCGGCGACTGGATTCTCCGGAGGAGGCTCTAGTCCTATCATAGCATGTCCTTCACCGTGACTGCTGCTGCGCGAGAGGCACGGCGGCGCGGGGCTCTAATACCTTGTAATTCACTGTGACTGCTGTGGCAGGACCTGCACCGCGCTGCGCTGCGGCAGCCCTTCAAACCCTTTGGCTTCTGCGTCTGCTGCCTGGCTTCGGAGCAAGGACACGTGGTGGGGGGACCTTGGAGGTGCCCTGGGCTCGGAACCTGCTCCCCGGCTCCCAACGGGTGCAGGGAGGGTGCTGAGCATCCCTGGGACACGGTCCCATCCTGGCTCCTGGGTGGTTTGCAGGGTGAGATCCCCGTGAGGAGGGGATGCTGGGGGCCAGACCCTGCCCAGGCAGAGGAAAAATCCCCGTCCGAGTGTGGCAGGGTGAGAAATGGCCCTTAGATGCAAGAAAAGCATCCTTCCTCTGGGTGGTTCTTGGGCAGCATAATAAATGTCAAAAGCCCAGCGCGCACAAGGGAGAAAGGGACGTTTGGCTACCGAGCGCGTTTGTTCCAGGAGCTGATTTACTTTGAAGACTTAAAGGGTTCTTCGACGCTTCCCTCTTCGCTGGTTAACCCTGTTCCTTTGCCAGTTAAATAGAAATGTGGCCGCCATCAATAAAGTCCTTCTGGAGGCTCTGCCGTGGACGTTTGCCATGCCATTCTCCTCCCTGCAGAGGTGCCGTGCCAGACATCGCTCCCTCTTCCACTGATCCGGTTTAGCTCCTCCGTGGGCAGACGGTGGCTGCACCCGTGAGCTTTTGCTGCTGTGATAAAGTGAGGGTCCCGCGGTTTGCCAGCCAGGCGATGGAGAACCCCAGTTCCCACTCCTTCCCCTCCATGTACACAGGAGCCGGGAGTGGATTCGGGGCTGGTGCTTTGTGTCGCTGGGTTTTCTTTGCAGGGGAGGTGATGCAAAGCCACGCCAGGATGCTGGAGCCTGCAGGAAGAGCAAGGATGAAGGAGAATATCCTCAGAGGGCTCCTGGGCTGGGAGGAGGGCATGTTCAGGGCAAGACAGGTGAGGAGACAGATTTTCGGAGCTAGCACAATGCTGGAACCGGCTGGGGTGCAGCATTACCGGAGGAGCCGGCAGCCTGCTGACAGGAGCTCCATTTTTCCAAAAGATGAGGGTTGGCGTCTCCCATTTCGCTCCCATGCAAATCAGCAGTGACGCCGCTGCTCCTGCTTGGACTGGGGAAAGAGAAATTTGGCCCGGTGGCTTTTCTTCCTCCCGCTTCCCCCCGCAGCCTGGGCTAGAAATCTGCAAACAGCTGTAAGAAGAGCAGAGATCATTAGCTGGAAGGATCAGATGAGATAGTTTCTTAAAAGGATTGTCTGATTTCTCTATTGATCAGCCTGATTTAAAAGGGGGAGTTGGGTCAGGGGGCATAAATTATCATTGAAGGAGGGGTGAAGGCCTCAAAGGCTGCGCTGCACTTAGCTGCAGTGCTGAGGAATGTGTCTCTCGGTAGGGACGTGCATAGCTGAGCGCCGTGGCTGCCGGCCAAGTTGGGTCTCCTCTACGCTGAACTGGGAACCGAGTCAAGGGAAGTGCATTTAAACTTGGTTAAAGAGCCTCTCTCCGCCAAACTGGTTGCTGCAGCCCCCACCGGTATTGCAGGGGGTGTGTGTTTGTTTGGGGTCGTAGGGGGAAGGGGGTGCAATGCGTGGCCCTGCTTGAAGTTTGGGGTGCAGCGATGGGTTGGGGGAGCCGTGGGGTCCCGCTGACTGCGAGCGAGCTCCCTCCCTCCCCGGGGAGAGGATGCTCTCGCCCCGCGGGGACCTGCGACCTCTCCCTGGCTTTCCCCAGTCTCCCTGTGTGGTCTCCGGCAAGATGTTGAACCACGGGAGGTTTCTGCCTCCCTGGCTATAAAATGAAGCTAATCTGCAACCTGAGGTTGCTGCTTTCCCCGCTCTTGTGATCCCTGCCTGGGGCTCCCCCATCTCCTGCCACCGGAGTCATGGGACTCGCAGCCTTCACTGCAGCCCCCCCGGCCCTCCGGCTTATGGGAAATGGAAGGGGAAAACATCCAGAGAAAATAAGACGCCATCCCCACTGATTGCAGAGGGTCTGGTTTGGGGGACACCCCATGTCACCCACACTGGCTTGCTGAGCCGCAGCGTATTTGTATCTGTTGGGGTGTGGGGAGCACCCATTTCCCCAGGGAGTCTCGTTGTCGCCGCCTTCTCGCTCCTGGAGCTCCATCTCGGCCCCCACCACCCAAACATGGCATCTCCCCAAGCGGAGTCCTGCACGAGCCGGTCACTGCTTCTTGCTGGTTTGGTGCCTGGTGGGGGTTTTGGCTGGAGCAGGAGGGGCTCGAGCCTGGGGCGATGTGTGCGAGTGAGAGCCGCAGCCCTGCCAGGTACATGAAACCCAAGGCCAGCCCTGTGCATCATGCTTCTCCTCATCCTCATCCTCATCCTCGTCCTCATCCTCATGATGACGGAGCCTCCTGTGCCCGCATCAGCACCCATCTCTGCCTTCTCCTGGGGTTTGCATCTTGCACCTCCGGGGACAGACCACAGGGATCTGTGGCAGGGTGGTGGCACCCCAGTGGGGCTGATCTGGAGTTGGGACAGGCTGGCTGGCGAGGAGAAGCTGGAGGAACAGTTGTGGGATGCTGCAGCATCCTCTGAAGGGGGTTTGTGCCCTCCCCAGTGCCAATGGGGTTTTTTCCTCTTTTACTTCTGGCTGTGCTAAAATAAAACGATGCAAGAAACGTGGTTTCTGGCACCTCGTCATCGGGGTGAACACAAGCAGAGCCGTTCCCGGGAGCTGTGGGCAGGCATGAGGTGTCCTGGCAGGTGTGGGGTTGGGGCATCTACCCGGAGCAGCACCGCCGGGGAGGTGGTGATACAGCCACACCGCTGGTGTCCCCAAGGTGGGGACACGTCCCAAAGCTGGGTCCATCTGCCCTTCCCCAGTGCTGCCCCATACGCCAGCAGTGCCACCAGTGCAGCCGAGGCTGCTGCCCACCCCGGTGCTGCCCGTCCTCTCGTTCCTGCCCTCCTGTGCACCCTGTCCCCATGCATGGAGGCTGTCGGGGATGGCAGCACCATGGCTCCCCGCGGCGTGTGGCTCGGAGCTGGGAGGAGGTGAGCCAGGGCATTACCATGGGTCACCTCTGCTAAGCAGAGAGCAGGGGGCCGGGACCCCAGCCTGGGGCATGGCTGGGTGCGGGCAGCGTCGGGCAGAGGGTTCAGACCCGGCACAAGGTTGCGCCGGGGCGGCGGGGACTCATGGCATCCCCGTTCTCACCGAGGACGCGAGCATCTCTTCCAAGCATCTGCGCGGCGTTGGCCTCCCGGCACGGCTGTGGTTGTGGCGAGTGGCGGCTGGGCCAGCATTATCCTGGAAATGTCAGCCGAACGCCAGCCCCCCGGCAAGCGCCAGGACGCGGCGGGAGGCGGTGACTCGGCTTGCTGGCATTGGCTACCATTTTAGAGGAAATGTGGAGCGGCGGGTAATTATTTCTCTTTCTTAATTGAAATTTCAGCCTCAGTGGTTTGCGAGAGCGGGCGGGAGAAGGAGCACAGGCGAGCGTGACAGGAGCACGGGGCTCGTCGTGGGCCGAGGGGGAGCACAAGCGCGCCGAGCCCATGGGGTGGCAAAGCATCCCACGGCTCGCCTGGGGTCCGTCACCGCCGGGAAGGGATTCCCACAGCCCGCGGCACGGCCTGCTCATGGTTGCAAAATAAAATCAACCCCAAAAGGGCAGAGATTTTGCATGTTTTTTAGGGGGGCGGGGGCGGGGAAGAATGCTTTATTGTTTCTTTATTCCTCTATTTCTGTTTTGCTTCGGATGGAGGGCCAATTAAATGAAATTACGCGCTGCAGTCTGGCACCCCGCACCGG
Organism: Stercorarius parasiticus; assembly: GCA_013396915.1. Lineage (NCBI taxonomy): Eukaryota > Metazoa > Chordata > Aves > Charadriiformes > Stercorariidae > Stercorarius > Stercorarius parasiticus. The sequence continues at coordinate 56,215 of VWZL01005116.1, forward strand.
CTCGGAGCAATCAGGTGTAACGCAGCATGGCTGATGAGAGCCAATCAAGATGTATAAATGAGGTGTTGACATTCAAACAGCAGGTACCCGCGCCGCCCAGCCGCAGCCGCGCTCGCGGGCTGTCGAGCCCGCGCCACATCTTCAGGCGCGGGGCTGTGACAGGCGGCAGAAAGGGCCGGTGCCCGATGGGGCAGCCGGGCTCCGCTTCGTCTCCATAGCATTTCGTATTGAGCGTGATGGCGGGGAGATGACGAGCAGCGGGGGCGGCGGGCACAGGGTCGGGTGGTGGACATCCCCACCGGGGTCTTTTTGCTGGCAGCCCCCATGCCCGCTGCCAGTGCATCCCGTGGTTGAGGAGATGATGCAGCCGCCGAGCCCTTAGCACCGCAGCGGGGTGGGCAGTGAAAATGCTGTTGCTTTGGGGAAACTGAGGCACGGGGCAAGCTGGTGGCATGCGGGCAGCTCTCCTGGCTCTCAGGCGTGCCGTAGCTGCCGCTGCAGGATGCGGTCCCCTCGCCGGGAGGTGGGGACCGGGGGCCTGGCAGCACCGCGCAGATCGGAGGAGCTCGGAGGCCGTCCGGGGAGGAGAAAGCAGCTCCGTGGCGAACAACCTCATCAGCGTTTCCTGTCTCACGATGGAGAAATCGCATGTGGTGAGAGGCTCTAAAAATAGGCTCAGGCAAACTTTTAACCACATTTGCAGATGTTAAAGGTAAAGCCGGAGCAGCCCTGGGGGAGAAAACATCCCCGGTTGTGCCTCCCCGGCGTTAACCCTCGGCGCTGCCGGTCCCAGCGCGGCTATGGGGGAGCCGGACCGGAGGCCAGCAACCCCCGGATGGGCAGTGGGGCCAAGCCGCCGTCTCGCCGCGCCGCTCTCCTCCGCGTCCCCATTAAGCGTGCCAGGGAGGACATTAGGAGCAGGAGCACGTAGCAGCAGGCTCTGTCTAACAGCGCTGCTGCCTGACCCTGATTTGTAGCAGGGCTGAGCGGGGAGGTTTGCTGTAGCGTTACAGCTCTTCCTGTGGTAATAGCCCGGCCAGGCGTCACACGCACGGCGCTGCCGGTGGCACGGGGAGGCCGCGGCCGCCAGGGTGGATGGGGTGGAAAGGAGAAGCCGCCGTAGCTGGGTCGCGGCACGCTTGCTTGCGAGGGGAGGGAGGAAGCAGGCTGGGACGCATGCCGCCGTGGTGCAAGCGGTGATGCCGCCAGGGTTGCTTCTCCCCGCGGCGGCGGTGCTGGTGACCAGCATGGTGGCAGGGAGCTGGCTGGACGTGCCTGTCCCTGTCCCCACCAGCCCCGTGGCCCTGCGTCCAGCGGCTCGTCCCACACTCAGCAGCGGATGCATGCCTGTGGTGCTGCCATCCCCTCGCTGCCTGCTGGGGCTGGAGTCACTTGGGGACAGTGGCCAGGGCTGCCACGTCCTCTCCCAGACGCCGTATCAGCTTCCCGATGGCACCCAGGGGACGTTGTTTCACCTCCCCAGCGTCCACCAGGACAAGGGTGACACACTGTCAGAGGGTGCTGGCCCCACGCCTGCCAGCGTGGTGATCACAGCGAGGTCCCCATCCACCACCTCTGGGCCATGGTGATCTCTGCGTGGGGACGGATGCGTCCCGCTGCCGTTCATCTCCAGGGACTTGCAGAGGCAGAACTGACCCTGGCAAAGGAAATACGGACCCCAAAGGGTCGAGCCAGGTCCTGGCGCTGCTGCTCTCGGGCTGACGAGGGTGTTCTGCCCGTCAAAGATGGAAGAGGCAGCACTGCCTGCGAGCATCACTCCATGGTGCCGCGGTCCCTTGTGCCAGCCCTGCAAGCCTGAGCAGGAGAGACCGAGGAACCTTTAACCTCACAAACCTGGAAGGTTGACTCGGACCATCGGAAAGATGAAAAAGCCAAAGAGAGTGAATGATTAAAGGGAAGAAAATGAGATTCCTCAGATTACCTTAGCTACCTGCTGGCTGGTGCTGGCAGCTCGCAGGTTCTCGACACCTCTTGCACGCAGCTGGGTGCCGGCGCATGGCAGGGGGGACATGGCTTTCTCTTCGGGAGGGGGCTCCCCGGGAGGTTTTTAATAGTTGCTGTTTGTGCAATGGCTGGGGGGGGATCCATCACTTTCTGTCCGCCATCACCCGGCATCACCTCTCCTCCTGCCTGCGACGCCTGCATCCTCATGGCTGGGTTTGGGCTGATGGTTTGTATCGTCATCAGCCTTTACCTGCAACCCCGGGGGAGAAAAACTGCCCTTCTGAGTTTTGTTGAGATAAAAAAAAGCCCAAAGCCAACCCTCAAACAGGCACGAGCTGCGTAGGGCCTTGTGGCGGGATGGCCACGGTGCTGGGGACCAGCGCTGGTCCCCAGGGGCCTCCGTGGGCGAGAGCCAGCCGTGTCGGGATCAGTGTTTTGGCAAAAGGCATCACCTTGCCGGTAGGAATAATAACCAGGAGGGGGAGGGGGCCGGGGCAGGCAGACAAGCAAATCCGTTTTATCAGACGCCGCATATTTTATGAAAGCACATTTCAGCTCTTCAGCTTTGGAAAGCTTTTCATACCCTTTAATTTTCTAATAAAAAGGAATTACGTTTGCTGAAAAGCCAGTAACAAGATTCACTGTCATTGTCTTTTGTACAGACCATAATTCCTGGCTTGGGCTCCTGCCTGCAGTCCCGTTGTGTGGTCCTAGGTGTGGGTCCAGTGTGCTGGCAGGGGAGGACAGGGGACAACGGCCGTGCCGGCAGCGGGCAGGGGACGGCTTTGCCGGCAGGAGCTTGTGGCAGGCGTCCGGGGATGCCGGGGTGAAGAGGAGCACCGTGTTCGGCTCTGTGTGTTGACCAGCCGTGCTGGAGCGGCTCTGGGGCACCCAGACCTGCTGGGCCAGGAGGGCATTTTGTGGCCCCCGCCACCATAGGACGGGGATTTGGGAGGGTGCGAAGGACAGGGCGCAAGGGGGAGCGGTGCTCGCTGCGCCCACAAGGCAGCAGGCACTGGATCAGGCCCCGCTGCTGTGCCTCCCCCTGCGCCATCCTGCCCAGTTTTACACTGGTTTTACACTGGTTCCTCTTTATGGGCAGCCCGATGGCGGGGAGGAGAGCTGCTGGTCCCCCTGCCGACCCACCCAGGGTTTTACTCCAGTGGGGAATTGGCTTTATCCCGGTGGGGAATTGTCACGGTGCCATCCGGCACTGATCCCTCCTTTGGGTGTAGCAAGTCCGTGCGCGCAGGGAGGTGGATCCTCCTCACATGCTTCTTGCATCAGATGGGGTACGGCTGGAGCAGGGACCTGGTGTCACCCAGCCAGGAACTGCTGCTGGCACTTCCCAAGGGCCCAGGTGCGATGGAGCGGCTGCTCCCCACTGCGCCCCGCGCTGGCTGCTCTTCGGGGACACCAGCTCCTGCCGATGGCCCTGCCGGGACATCCCTCCCTGGCAGGGGCTGGCTGTGTTTGATACAGGGAGGCCATCCCGGTCCTATCTCCTATGGGAAAAGCCGCCCCCAAAACCCCAGCAACCCGGCGGCCACTCACGGGGTGGCGGGGAAAGGTGAGCACTGGCACAGGCTTGATTCCTGATGGCTTCGCCTCGGCGAGGGACACGCTGCTGGTGTGGCAGGTGGGATGGCTCTTGAACCAAAAAACAGGGAATTTAATTGCCTGGTCGTTGGCCTTGTAATCCCAAGCTCAAGAGCCTGTGGCACCCCCGAGATCCTGCCGACCACAGGCTGTGCCGGCAGGCAGCATGGCTGGGGCTGGCACCGAGATCCACCAGCTCCTCCCGGCTCCCTGCAAAGCCCCTGGCACATCCCGGCAGTGCTCGTGGCGGCGGAAGCCCTTCGCGGGCTCGCTCGCTCCCCACGTCCCTCCCGGGGAGCATCTCTCTCCAAGCACTCGAGCCGCAGCTCTGCCGCTGCCGCGCGGGCTCCCGGCCGGCTGCCACGTGGCGCCGGAGCCACGATGCCGCAGCCGCCGGCGCTCTATCTCCCTCCGAGCTGCTCATTTGAAGTTTCAGCTCGCCGGCTGGTTTTGCGCGGGGGGCGGAGGGGGGATGCAAAACCAGCCCGCAAACACCAATAAATATCTTCTACATCCTTCCCCCCCTCCAATTCTCGTTTTCATTCTTACTTCCCAGCTGGTTTTGGGGGGGGGGGAAAGGGTTTTCAAAGCGCTCCGTAAACGTGTGTAACAATAGGAAGCGTTGCCTTTTAGCCTGCGGCCGGCACAGTTTTAAATGAGGTCCCAGGTAGTCATGGTTACCTCTCCTCTTCAGTAAGAGATGACTTTTATTTCCTGCCTTTTGTATTTGCACATCTCAGATATACATTCTCCTAAACCATAATTGGTATTCACGGATAGATGGGGACGCGGGAGCGAGCCGCCACGAGAGGGGAAGAGCCAGATGGACGCAGGGGGTGTCAAGGTCTCCAAGCCCCCAAACATCAGGAAATCTTAATTTCAAGTCATTTTTCCTCCCCTGGCAAGGGCGGGGAGGCAGCCCTGCCTCTCTGCAGCCTCAGGGCTTGTCCTGATTCCACCTCCCTGCCAGCATCCCGCTTAGCCTGGATGCTGCCCCGGGATTCGGGATTCACCTTGCCTATGAGCAGCCTCTCCTGCTGGAAGGGCTCCCCAGCATCCCGCATCCCCTCCCGAGCATCCCTCGATCGTGCTGAACTGGGAGGGTGGCAGAGGGGCTGCACCGTGTCCCCCCAGCCCCGAGCAGGGTCCTGGCTTCACGGGCAATGGGTGGGGGGTGGGGGGTCAACCCTGCACCCTTTGGATTTTGGAGGCGAGGCGGGAAAGCGGAGATGCGGGGCCGTGCGCTCGCAGCGGGCACAGCCCGGGGAGCGGGCGCGGGAGGGAGAAGCGCTCGGCGATGATTGATGAAAGATCATAGCCTCATTCCACAGGATCATTGCTCAGAGTGTGGGCAAAGCTGCGCCTCCCAGGGGGACCATCGCCGGGATGCGTGCGAGCCTGTGTTTCAGGGCAGAGGGGATGGAAAGCTACATATTTTATGCCTTTTTCTCTCTCTCTCTCTCTCTCTCTAAAGCACCAGGAAAACAAAAACCCAAGCTGTCTAATCAGAGACAAGCAGATTCCACCCACTTCCTTGGAAAACTTGCATTTGCTAGGAAATCATCTAGCTGCATTTACAGCAAGCAGAGTGCCCCAGCGGTAGCTCGTGCCTTTCTGGCAGGATGATAACCAGCGCTGAACAATTATTGCGCTGGAGCGGGAGCAGCAGACATATTGGCTTTTCTCAGCCAGCAGGAAAGAATTTGCAAAACTAAGCAGGCGACTGGAGCAGCTCGGATTTGCAGCGCTGGATGCGCGGTGCCGGGGATTCGCAGCTCACCAGATTTGCTGGTGGCAGCATATCAGGGACTTGCACACCGCATGCACCTGGGCTCCTATTTACTTTTTTTTTTCCTTTTTTTTTTTTTTTTTTTTTGCAAGGGAAGGGCCCGGTTTCGCTGCCTGGAAAATGCCTCCGGTTGCCAGCTTCCCCCGCAGACACTCAGCCCCCCAGGTGTGTGCTGGGGCTGGTGGGGAGAACTTGTTTGCTTCTTTATTTCCCCCCCCCCCCCCCCCCCGCCCCACCCCTTAATCAGAACAANGAAAAATGTGTTCTTGTCAAGGAGGTCGTCCTTAAAAAATACAGCGCTGGGAAGAAAGGCAATTGGCTCCGTGACATTTACCTCCGTGGGGCTGGGGTGGATGCGCAGCACCCGGGAGCCTGCCCTGTGCCAGCCCGGCTGCCCGCGGCATTGCCGGCAGGAGCAGGGTCGGTCCGGGTGTTCCCAGGGGAAATCCCCCCACGGGGCACAACCCCGAAGCCCCACTGAGCTCCTTCGCTCAGTTTTCACTCCAGGCGGGGATGTATGGGATTGCTGGAGCGACTCCCATCCCGCAGAGGTTTTTGGTCCTTCCTGGAGCAAAACTCTCCCTGATGGCAGGTCCCACGTCCGCCCCGGGCTGCTGCACAGGGGAAGCAAAGAAATCCCCTGTACAGCCTCACCGGGTTTGGAGCCGGGGTCTGGCCCCGTTTCCCCTCAGCCCGCTCACAGCATTTCCCTTTCCCAGCTTGGAGCATTTCCAAACAGGATGCTCCGATGCGGAAAAGTGGCAAGGCAGGGTTTCGGCACGGATCCTCACCGTGCTCCCGCCGTGGGTGCTGCCCGGCAAGGACGGCGGGGCAGAGCCTGGCCCGGG
>VWZL01005116.1:74924-87734 GCA_013396915.1 Stercorarius parasiticus
GGGCTCGTTAGGGAGAGGGTATATGAAAGGGGTTCGCTGGGGGAAGGATGCATTAACGGGGTGCATTGGAGAGTGAGTGTATTAAAGGGGTTCATTGGAGGAAAGGTGCATTAAAGGGGTTCGCTGGAGAGAGGGTGCATTAAGGGGGTGCAGTGAAGATGCATTAAAGGGGTTCATTGGGGGAGGGAGCATTATCGGGGTGCATGGGACAGAGGGTGCGTCAAGGGGGGAGAGAGCATTAAGAGGGTGCATTGGAGAAAGGGGGCACTGGCGGCGTACATTGGAGAGAGGGTGCATTAAAGGGGCTCATTGGAGAGGGGGTGCGTTAGCAGGGTGCACTGGAGAGAGGGGGCATTAGTGGGGGGCACTAGAGGATACATTGGGGGGATGCATTGATGCACCCAACCACCCCCTCCGAGCTGGGTGCCATCGCCTGGTGCTGGGCACCAGAGGGGCACCTGTAGGATGCAGGGACAGACGGAAGGACAGTGGCAGCTCCACAACCCCCTGTAGGGTTTGACCTGCCCTGGGCCTGCCCCACGGATCCCTCTGCACTGCCGGGGGGTCTGTCTGTCTGTCCATCCCCACAGCTCCTCTCGTTCCCAGCTCCTGGGGCAGGATGCCCTTTCCTGGGCTGTCCCACACACCCTGACCCCCACCTCCTGCTCCCTTCCAACCTCCCCTTTTCTCTCCTCCCTTAATAATCAAATTCTCCCGAGCAGTTTGCGGTGTGGCAGCCGGCCAGAAAGGGTTTCTTTAAACTCCACCAGCTTGCAATTAAACAAATCTGGAGCTGACGCTCCTTGATAGGTGGTTATTCCCCCCGCACTGAGAGCCACCAACTGGGGCCAGGGGGGAGGGTGTGTGTCCATCCCTTTACCCCCCCACCCCGATGCTATCTCACTGCACCCCTGGGTGCGGGGCGAGGGCTGGGAGAGGGTTTGTTGCAGGGGTTTTGGGGTGGTCCGCGGTGCCAGCACTCCTCCGCTGGTGAAGCATCCCCCTGCGAGAGCGCGCTGCTATTTTTAGTCGCTTGAGTCCTTGTTGATGGCGCAGCAGCAAAGGCGAGGAGGGAGCAGCCGGAGGAGCAGCAGGGCTGGGGACCCTTGGATCAGGCCCCACCGGATGAGCAGCAGCTGGGAAGCGAGGCCGGGATGCAGGGGGTTGGGGGATTCTCGCTGTCCCCAGGGCCGAGGCGTTGGGGGTCTTGGGTGCTTACCGAGGGTCCCCTGCCATGGAAAGTCCTGGGCTGCCTTCAGAGGGCTCCGGATCCGGCCCTGACGTGTCCCTGCCAGCCAAAGGGAAGGGGGAGGAAAGGGGAGAAGGCAGAGAAAGAAGGAGGGATGGCGGGGGGAGGAAAATAACACCAAACCCAGCCACGCAGCACAAATCCTCCTGAGCAGCAGGCAGGCTGTGAGCCACTGCGCAGGCAGGCGCCTGCAGCTGCAGGGCTGCGCTGGCCTGGCAGCGCCGCGCGGTGCCCCAGCTCAGATCCTGGCACCAGCCCCAGGCACCGCATCAGCCCCGTGCACGACGTCAGCCCCATCTATCGCGTCAACCCCATGCACCGCATCAGCCCCGTGCACCGCATCAGCCCCATGCACCGCGTCAGCCCCATGCACCGCGTCAGCCCCATGCACCGCGTCAGCCCCGTGCACCGCGTCAGCCCCATGCACCGCGTCGGCCCCATGCAGCGCATTAGCCCCATCTACCACATCAGCCCCATGCAGTGCAGCATGTCCTCACGCACCACAGCATGGCCCCGGGTCATGCACCGCCTTTGGGAGGTGCAGGGCGTCCTGCATGTCCCCACAGGGTGACACTGGGGCTGTGCTGGGATCTGTGGGGACAGCTGGGCTGTCAATGTGTCCCTGGGGATCAAGGAGACGGGATGCTCCGGGGTGGCCGTAGCCAGAGGTGAGCATGGCTCCTTGCATTGCAGGGACAGGATCGTGCTGGCTCTGGGCACTGCGATGGCCCAAGTCCCTGTCTCCTCCCACGGATGCCCCGGGGACCCCTTCCCAGGGACCCACACCGTGAGCCCTGGCTGCAGCTGTGGTGGCTTTGCTGGGCCAAGGGCAGGCGTCTGGCTGCAGCCGTGCGCCGATGGCCCCCTATCGATTCCCACTGCAGGGGCAGCAGGAGCCAGGCTGGAAACTTCTTCAGGGCCGGGAGAGCACGTCTGGCAGGGACATGGCGGGGGGAGCGAGTGTGCAGGGCCCCCCGGACGTGGCCGCGGCCGCCTCCCCCTCCCGGGAAGGGCCATAACCTTGCTGCTGTCGACAGCTTGATTTGATGCCATTAAAGCGTTTGCTCGGAAACAGCCTACATCAGGCGGCAACATCTGTTATGGCCTTTCTCAGGCAAAGCTGCGGCAGAGCTGAGGGAAGAGCTGGCCTCTGGCTCTGCCGACGGGTCCGGGTCCTGCTGGTGATGAGTGTGGGCCACTGGGGCCCTCCTGGTCCCAGATGGCAGCATCCCACCCCCGGCACAGCCCAGTGCCCCGGTGGCCTGCAGGGAGATGGGGCCATGGCTCCAGCGCGGGATTTTGGCTCATCTCGGATGGGGAAACAACGGGCAGCCCCAGCCGCATCTCCTCCCCAGCAGGGCTCATCCTGCCCAGTAAGAAGATGCCCAGGGGTGCTGGAGGAGCCACAGGCCTTGCTAAGCACTGGGATGTGGCCGAGACTGGCTGTCCCCATGACCTGATCCTGCTGCGGACTTCTTCTCACCCACACCCTGCACAACCCCACACGTGCCCCCTCTGCGCATCCCCTCCTCTGCATGCCGGTGGGTGACCCATCCCCTTGCAACCAGCTGCTTTTGCTCAGCCTGGCATTGCCCCAGCTGTTTGAAAAAGTAACAATAATTAATTAATAATAATAATTAATAATAAAACAGAAAGAGGGGGGAAAACGCTCCCCTTAAAGCACCAGCAGGGTCTCCTCAAGCGGATTTCATTTTGCAAACCTGCTTCCACGTGGAGTGTGAGGGGCCCTTTTCTCCCTTTAATTTTCTCACCGTCGCCCGGGGCTGCCCCAGAGGCCTGGTTTTGATTTTGCTGCCTTTGTTCCAGCAGCCCCGGCACAGGACAGGGCAGCGCCGCGGTAGGGGCTTTCGCACCGGCCTCACCGGATTTTTAATTGACCCGTCTTTTCCCTGGGATTTAGGCTGTAACCGCATCCAGTTGCCCGTGCAGCCTGCGTGATGCAGCTGCCATACTGGGGAGTGACATGGAAAGCATCCAAAAAGGGGATGGGGGGACGGGGTGCCAGGCTGGTGTGAGTGGCACCAAGTGGTGCCGGAGGGCACCGTGCGATCAGTGCATCCCTGAGCCGCCGGCAGTTATGGAAGTGTAACTACATAAAGCTCCGTGTGTGTACGTAGACCCTGAAAAGGTGCCGAGATGTTACCGGTGTCCGCAGGGCGCTGTGAGGAAAGGGGAGCCAAGCTGGGACTGTTGAAACCAGCGGTGTGATTTGCGTGGCTATGGCAGAGCCATCGACAAAGGGACCAACCGGTGCCCAGCGTGGCTGGCACCGCGGGGAGGTGTGACAGGGACCAGGGCTGGGCTCAGCTCTGCCAGTGGGTGCTGGGTGCCAGACACCTCCAACACCCTGTTCCCCACCTCATTACACTCATCGCCTTAATGAAGGCAGAGAGGACAGCATTGGGGTCACCGCTACGGCACGGTGCCAAGGGAGCAGCACCAGGGAAGTCCTCAGGGAGCTGCAGACCCTTGGGGCTGCCCTAACGCAGGCTCCCAAATCTCAATCCGCTGCCGAAACAGGCTCGTGTTCGTGCCAGTGCCTCCGACCCACTGGTGCCGTGGATGGGCAGGATGCGTCCCCCCCACCACCGAGCCCTTCATTAGCCCCTGCAAACCACTCGGCTGTCTCTGAGATCAAACCGGTGACCCAGGTGCTTCCCTGCACCTAACGCAAGCGGGGCTAGGAAATGGGGAGGTTTAATGACGACGGTGGTGAGGCGCTCGGCTAATAGACGTCTGCTGGTGGGAGCAGACAGCTTCCAGATGGTATCACGCCAGGGCAGGGGGTATTGGCTGGGGCCGGGGGGGTGTGGGAGGCAGCAGCAGGCAGAGATGGGCAGAGCCAGCAAGTTGAAATGACTTTTTTTGCAGCAGAGACTGCGGTTCTGGCCCTCCACGCTGCTGCTTCCAGTTAATTAGCCCAATAATTAAAAAGAATGGCGATAAGCGGGGTGTTCGGAGGGGCTCGGAGGATCCCGGCATCCCCGGGGAGGGTGTGCAAGGAGTGGGGGTAAGTGATTTGCAGAGGTGAGGGGCAGCGGGCGCATGAAATGCAGAGCACCGGGGCTGGGGGACCCCAACACGGTGCAGGGTGTCACTGCACCACACGGGGCGTGCAAGGAGGGGGTTTGTTCATCCTGCAAAGCCGGGGTAGGCAGCGGAGATGTGGAAGGCTCCCAGCAGAAGGGTGAGGAGGGCTGGCTGGGCACGCTGTGGGCTGGGAGGAGGCAGCCGGACCCCAGCCACCCCGCAGCTCGCAGGCACCATGCTGCGAAGCGGGGTGATGCAGCATGGAGCAATGCAAGATGTGATAGAGGATCATGCAGGGCAATGCAAGGTGATGCGACGCCAAACAACGTGATGTGGGGGCGACACGATGCGATGCAGAGTGATGCGAGGTGATGAGCAGCCAGCTGCTGCTGCGATCTAGGGCAATGCAGGGCGGTGCAATGCAAGGGGATGTGATGCAGGGTGATACAATGCGAGACGACGTGGTGCAGGGCAATGCAATGCAGGGCGATGCAAGGCAAAGCAATGCAATGCAGGGCGATCTAATGCAGGGAGATACGATGCAAGGCGATGCGGTGAAGGGCCATGCGATAAGACGTGATGCAGGGCGATGCGAGGCAATGCAGGGCCATGCGATAGGATGCGATGCAGGGCCATGCGATGCACCGCAGGGTGATGCAAGGCGATGCAAGACAATGCGAAGCGATGAATTGCCAGGTGCTGTGCTCCAGGGTGCCGGCGAGGCGATGCAGCACCAGCGGGGCAACGCCACGGCGGGCGAGGCGATGCTCCCACCACACACGCCACGCTGCCCCTCTCCGCGCGCGGCCACGCTCCCCGGCCCGCCACGCTGGCGATGCTTCATTTGAATTCTCGCCTCTCTCTCTTCGCAGATAACGAGCCCGCGCCATGCAGTCCTTTCGAGAAAGGTGTGGTTTCCATGGCAACCAGCAGAGCTACCAGCCAACTTCACAAGATACATCACGCCTGGAGAATTACAGGCATCAAAGTCAGGCAGGGCCGAACTGCGAGCGGCAGAGGCTGGTGGCGAAGGAGTACTACAGTCAGCAGCAACTGCCGTACTCGGGCTATGAGAACAGCACCGTGGAGAAATACCACCGGGGAAACAAGCAATTAGCAGGGCAGCAGCTGCAAGGCAGGCCGGCCTTTTCCAATTACGCCGTGCAGGAGAACAGCCCCTACCCGGCCCGTTATTCAGGGGACGAGAGCTTGCAGGCATGGGGTGGCCAGCCGCAGGCGCTGCCCGGTGGCGTGGCCAAGTATGAGGACAGCCTGATGAAGAAGACGGCGGCGTTGGCGGGTGGGCGGGCGTACCATGAGCCAGCAGCTGCCCCGCTGCCCTTCCGGACTCACTTCCAGCAGCAGCAGCAGCAGCAGCAGCAGCAGCAGCCGCAGCAGCAGCAGCAGCCCGCGCTCCCCTACCCCAAGCTGCAGCGACAGAAGCTGCCGAATGACGTCTCCTCGCCCATGCCCTTCTCACAGAGCCCCCACTTTGGACAGCACTCACAGTCCTTCCCTGCCTCCTCCACCTACTCCTCTGTGCCGGGGGGCAGCCAGCCAGCACACTCCTACAAGAGCTGCACAGCACCCTCGGGGCAGCCGCCGCTGGAGCGGCCCCTGGGCAGCGCCGCCAGCCTGGCCCCCGGCCCCCGCGTGCCCAACCTGCACGGCTACCAGCCCAACCGAATCGGCTACGAGCAGCCCCCACAGCCCCCGCCGCAGCCCCCGCAGCCACCGCCACCACAGCCACCGCAGCCACCGCAGCCCCCACAGCCGCCACAGCCCTTGCAAGGGCGGCATCATGCCCCAGAGACCCTCCACTACCAAAACCTGGCCAAGTACCAACATTACAACCAGCCGGGCCAGACCTACTGCCAAGGCGACGCACCGCCTGTCCGGACACCAGAGCAGTACTACCAGACCTTCAGCCCCAGCGCCAGCCACTCACCGGCTCGCTCCGTCGGCAGGTCCCCATCCTACAGCTCCACTCCCTCCCCGCTGATGCCCAACCTGGAGAATTTCCAGTACAGCCAGCAGCCGCTGAGCGCTGGCTCCTTCCCGGCCAGCATCGCCGACCACAGCCATTTCATGCCACTGCTGAACCCTTCTCCCACTGACGGGACGAGCCCAGACGCTCAATCTGGGAACTGCAAGAACTTGCAGAAGGAGAAGCTGCCTGAAAACCTGCTGTCGGACCTGAGCTTGCAGAGCCTGACGGCGCTCACCTCCCAGGTGGAGAACATCTCCAACACCGTCCAGCAGCTGCTGCTCTCCAAAGCGGCTGTGCCCCAGAAAAAGGGCATGAAGAACCCAGCGAGGACCCCCGAGCAGCTCAAGGGGCAGCACTGCAGCCCTGAGAGCAGCACCTACTCTGCAGAGCAGGTGGGGACCCCCCTGTCTGACCCACTCAGCACCCCCCAGTCCGTCCACGCCGAGACGCAGGACGCCGACTATCTCAGCGGGTCAGAGGACCAGCTGGAGAGGAGTTTCCTGTACTGCAACCAGAACCGCAGCCCTGCCCGCGTCAACAGCAACTCCAAGGCGAAGCCTGAGTCGGTGTCCACCTGCTCTGTGACCTCCCCAGACGACATGTCCACCAAATCGGACGACTCCTTCCAGAGCATTCACGCCAGCCTGCCCCTGGAGACCTTCACCAAGTATGTGACCAACGAACGGGACTGTCCCCGGCTGCTCCTCAGCGCCCTGTCCCAGGAGGAGCTGGCTTCTGAGATCATTGTCCTGCAGGATGCCATCAGCGAGAAGGCAGACAAAGCCTGGGCCAACTCTCCCATGCTGAGCAAGGAAGCCACCAAGTCCCCCTTCCAGCTGGAGAACCACCGGCCCTGCCTAGACTCCATGGTGAAGGGCACCTGGCCCAGCCAGGGTGACTCCAGCACGCTCACCGAGCCCCTCAAGCTGGACAAGGCTTCGGAGGCCAGTGCGGGGAAGGACTTTGGTGAGGAGGTTTACGAGGGTCCCCAGGTGGAGTTCACGGCTGCTGAGACCAAGGATGCGCTGAAGGACACTGCCCCGCTGGCCTTCAACTCCAAGCCCAGCATCCCAGCGGCGACGTCGAGCGCGGGGGCCGCCAGCTACAGCTGCTACTCAAACACCACCGCCAACTCGGTGGTGTCTGAGAATGCCATGGAGCACTTCGAGTGGCCAGAGGAGAGCCTGGGTGAGGCATGCCTGAGGTGGAAGGATCTGCAAGCCACCGACCTCCCCAAGGGCTTGTTCCCCAGCAAATTGGTGGGCTCCTGCAAGGAGAAAAAAAATGCCTGTGGCTTGGATCTGTGCGATGGTGAGCAGCCAGCCAAGAGTGAGCCGGCCCGGGACTTTGGCCAGCAGGCGATGGAGGAGGAGGAGGAAACGCTGACCTATGATGAAGCGGCAAAGGCAGACAGCGAGAGGTGGCTGCAGGACACCCGGCACTGCTGCTCGACGGGGGACTTCAGCGAGATCCCCATCATCTCCTCGCCAGAGCTGAAGGAGTCGGACCTGGAGGCGGAGGAGTACTCCTCGCTCTGCGAGCTGGCCGGCTCAGAGCAGAAGTCGGTGACATATGACGCCTCGCCGCCCAAGCCCCCGGAGATGCCCGCCGTGCTGTCCTCCAGCGAGGTGCCCGTGTCTGCCGAGGAGACTGTCAGCACAGTAGAAAAGGAGAGCTCGGCTCCAGCCTCGCGCCTCTCCGGCCAGTCCGTCATCCTGCTGGGCCCTGCCGTGGGCACAGAGACCAAGGTGAAAAGCTGGTTTAAGTCCTCCCTGCCCCACATCCAGCCTGAGGAGGAGAGCGGTGGAGGGGAGACATCCCACGCGGAGGTGGCCGATGCTGAATCTGCCCCGTCAGTCACGGTGAAGCAGCAACTCACCCCTGAAAACACGCTGGGGAAGACGGAGCCCATCTCACGGGGCAAGAGCCTCCGCAACAAGAGGGTCCACTGCCGGCTGCCGGAGGGAGACGGCCCTGGCAGTACCGTGCCAAGTCCTTTCGATGACCTGCCGGCAGCCGGTGGCGTGGCCAGTGTCTGCCTCGGGCCAGACGGCCAGGCGGAGATACCGAGCAAGAACGCCCACAGCCAAACACCCCGTTTTCCAGCCGAGGGTCTGCCGGCGCGCATGTGCACCCGCTCCTTCACNGAGGGGCTGAAGGCCCCCGCGCACCAGGAGAAACTGGGGAAGAAGCCTGCTTGCGGCGTGAAGCAGCGGGTGGCTTTCAAATCCAGGAAGCGCAGCAGTCGGCCGGCCCCCAAGGTGGTCCAAAATGCCAGCGATGCCACCCTCCTGGTGCCGAGCTTGGTGGCAGCAGAGGAGGTGGTGGGGCCAACACCGGCGGAGGGGGATGTGGTGGAGGCGGGGGAGAGGGACCAGCGGTCGATGATCCTGCGCTCCCGAACAAAAACACAGGAGGTTTTCTATACCAAGAGGCGGCGGGGCAAGCGGGCGGCCGATGTCCGGCTGAAGAACTGCAAGGCGCCCAAGAAGCTCATCTCCAACAACCATCTCCCACCTGCCTTCAAGCTGGCAGCCCCAGGCAGCCCCCACAAGGAGGGCAAGGTGGGTGCTCGGATGAAGCTGCCCAAAGCGGGGCCGGGCATGGGTGGCAAGATGTCCGAGCGGCCCCTGCACTCGCTGAAGAGGAAGTCCACCTTCATGTCCCCCATCCCTGCCAAGAAGAGGAACCTGGTCCTGCGGAGCAACAGTGGAGGTGTGAAGGAGGAGAAGCCAGAGGGCCCCCCCAGTCTCTTCAAGAAGATGCCTGTGGCCAAGAAGGTGAAAGCCAAGCTGCCCCCCAAGAGCTCCGGCGAAGCCGTCCCCAAGCCCCCCCCTCCAAAGGAGGCCCCTGATGTCTGCATCAAGATCACCTCCCGGGCGGCCTTCCAGGAGGCCACCAAGACCAAAGTGCTGCCTCCCCGCAAAGGCCGTGGCCTCAAGCTGGAGGCCATCGTCCAGAAGATCACCTCACCCAACCTGAAGAAGTTTGCCTGCAAACCGGCAGCCACGGCAGCAGTGGCGGCCACGGTGGCAGCCTACAGCACCTCCCTGAGCCCGGTGGGGGCAGAGAGGGAGCGGGCGGTGAAGCACAGCGGCATGGCCCCAGCAGTGGGTGACGTGAGGCTGCCCAAGCCGCCGGCGGCACAGAAGGTGCCCGCCATGCCGACAGCTGAGCAGCTCTGCCGAAACCCCAACGGCCGAGCACCAAAGGGGAAGCTGGGCAGTGGGAAGAAGCTCTCCATCGATGGCTGCCAGGGGGAGGCATGTGCACCGGCCCCAGGGGCACAGCCCAGCTCCACCATGGTAGCCAAGAACCTGGGGCTCCTGCCCAAGAAGAGGAACCGTAAGGGCAAAGCGGCGGCGCTGGGCATGGCCAAGGCACCCCTGGGCCCCACGCCGCCACCACCGCACCCCCGGGAGCGTGCGGCCGGCCCAGGCGGCGGGGAGGAGGCACCGCGGGAGGGGAAGAAACCAAAGAGCGAGGAGAAGGAGGTGGGGGGCGGCGATGGCCCCCATGAGGGACGCCCCACTGCCGGGCCGGCGCGGGGGCCAAAGCCGCGGGCCAACCACTCCAACTACAACGGCTACTCCAAGCGGCAGCGGAAGCGTCTGGCCCATGGCAAGGCCAAGGCGGTGCCGGCGCGGTGCAAGAGTCGCGGCAAGCGGCGGCGGCAGGCCCAGCAGGCCCCGCTGCTGCACCCCGCCGAGCCCGAGATCCGCCTCAAGTACATCTCCTGCAAGCGTCTGCGGGCAGACAGCCGGGCACCCCCCTTCGTCCCCTACGTCCGCGTGGAGCGGCGCGGCGAGTTCACCACCGCCTGCACCGTCGTCAACTCGCCTGGCGAGGAGGCCAGGCTGCAACGGGGACCTGCCGGGCCCGCGCCGCGACCACGGGCAGCCCTGCCCGCCTCCTCCACCATGCACATGGGGCCGGTGGTGTCAAAGGCGCTGAGTGCTGCCTGCCTGGTCTGCTGCCTGTGCCGCAACCCCGCCAACTACAAGGACCTGGGGGACCTCTGTGGGCCCTACTACCCCGAGGACTGCCTGCCCAAGAAGAAGGCGCGGCTGAAGGAGAAGGCGCGGGCAGAGGGGCCGGGCGAGGACGCCATCCCACCCGCCGTGGCCGAGCGGGCACTGCGAGGGGCAGAGGGTGGCTGTGGTGCTGGCAGCAAGGCAGCGCGGCCGGAGGTTGCCGCCGAGGCGGCCAAGCAGAGTACGCTGCGCTCCAGCCCGCGGGGCATGTTCCGTAGGCTGCAGAGCTGCTACTGCTGTGACGAGAGGACAGAGGGCGAGGAGGCGGCCGAAAAGCCCCGGCGGCATGAATGTCACAAGGCTGAGTCCCCGCCACAGGAGCCGGCGGGCGACACGCAGGAGCACTGGCTGCATGAGGCCTGTGCCGTATGGACCGCTGGGGTTTTCCTGGTGGCGGGGAAGCTCTACGGGCTGCAGGAGGCTGTCAAGGCTGCTGCCGACCTGGTAAGAGCTCGGCCGCCTGCCCGGCACGGCATGGCACAGCATCACACCCCGAGGCGGCATCTCCCGCCAGCCTCCTTCAGCCGAAGCCGTTCCTGCGGCTGTGCCTCCGGCCGGGATGAAAATTAATAGGGTTGGCCCCGACGAGTCACCCTGGGAGAGTGGGACGGGTGTTCAGGCACCATCAACCCCGCTGGCTTCCCGCGAGATTTGTGCTGCCGCGTCTCTGATAGCACCTAAAAACCTCCCTCTTAGGCATAGAAGCGTATTTGTGTTGTTATGCTTTGGGCGGGCGGCAGGGCCCGCCCGGGACTGTGAGGATGCTGAGCCCAGTGGGTCAGATCCCCTGGCCCAGCTGTGTGTCGCAGGGGACGGCTCGGAGCGGGACAGATGCAGCCTGGTGAAGGCAGGATGGGAGATGAAAATGGGCACAATGTGGCCTGATGCCACGGTGATGGGCAGCAGGGGAAGGGGAGCCAGAGGGAGGGGATGGCCCTCCCCTGCTCCTCTCCCAGAGTGAGATGAGCACAGGCACATCGAGCGAGCAAATAGGGAGAATGCTGCTGGGAGACAGCCAAGGGGACATAGGGCTTTTGTGCTGGGGAGAGGGAGGGGACAGCCACCTGGCAGAGGCCAGGCAGGGGGTCTCCAGCAAGTCCCCCGGTACCAGGTTTGGGGCTGGCCGTATTCCCAGGCGTGCGTGCTCACGGCATGGCTGTCTGGAGGCAGCTGCCCTCTCTCTGGCCACGCTGCGGGGCCAGGTGCTCCCATCCCTGCAGCACCCATTGGGGATGGGGCAGGAGATGGGGAACACCACGGTCCTCCATCACCACTGCCACCGTGCCATGGCATGGCCCAGGCCATGTCCCTTCACCTCCACTCCTCCTGCCCCATGGAGAATGGCTGTGGGCTCAGGTGCCATCCAGGGGAGCGGAACGGTGGGCAGAAACCTTGTGTGTGGCTGCAGATGACCCAAGCGAGAGGCACACTGTCACCTGCGGTGCACTGGTGCGGGAGGAAGGATGCTGCCCAGGGGGAGGCAGCGTGGGGCTGGAGAGGCACAGGGACGCCGGTGCGTTCCCCTCACAGTGGGGGCTGTGGGGGTGCTTTGCTCCTGCGCTGGGCTCTGATGGGGTCTCTCTGTCTTTCCACATCTCTCCTTCCCTGCTCCGAATTCCCGGGTGCGTTTAAAGAAGTGCTCGAGCTGCCAGCAAGCAGGAGCCACCGTGGGCTGCTGCCAGAAGGGGTGTCCCCACACCTACCACTACGCGTGTGCCGTCGACACAGGTGAGCCTGGCTGTGGGGACAGGGGTGTGGGGACCCCCCGGCACCCTCTTATCCAGGGGTCCGGCCACTCCGCAACACTCCAGACCACCCAAGGCCAGGGTGGGCTCACGGCTCCCTGCCAGCTGGGATGGTGATGCCCCCTGCACCAGCTGGTGTCCTGAGTTTAGCTGGCCTCAGCTGAACCCTTCATGCAAATGGTGCGGCTTGTCCGGATGGTGATGGGAGGCCGTGGAGGACACTGTGTCCCCACCGCTCAGGGACAGCCATCCTGCAGCGCAGGGACTTCCCTGACATGGCTTTCTCCTCTCCTCGCAGGTTGCTTATTAACCGAAGAGAGCTTCTCTCTGAAATGTCCCAAACATAAGGTAAGTCTAGAGCCCCCCATGCACCCCCCAATGCCCTGCAGCCCCCTGGGGTAGGGCGACCTGCCTTCGGACCATGTCCCCATGTGGACACCCCCAGCACACCCACCCTGGGCACTCAGCCCTGTGCGGCATGGGGCATCGTGTCCCTGGGGGACACCAGGCTTCCTAGGAGCACTCCACTGTGGGGGCAGATGTGTGGGTGCTGGGTCTGGGACCCCCAGCCGGGCTACGGGGGTTTTAACCCCCTCCCCTCGGTGATGATGGGGTGGGGGGGACGATAATTGAACCCGTGCTAAAAGCACTGCATCTCGGGTGGGCACCCAGTTCTTCACGGGTGGGCAGGGTGGCTGCTGATGGGACACCCCCGCCAGCCCGGGGACCAAACCCAGGGGC